>OW028583.1:9714649-10034649 GCA_932294295.1 Alitta virens | reverse complement strand
TAAGAGTCTATTTTCATCTTTATTAAGAGCCTATTTTCATCTTTATTAAGAGTCTATTTTCATCTTTATTAAGAGTCTATTTTCATCTTTATTAAGAGTCTATTTTCATCTTTATTAAGAGTCTATTTTCATCTTTATTAAGATTCTATTTTCATCTTTATTAAGAGTCTATTTTCATCTTTATTAAGAGTCTATTTTCATCTTTATTAAGAGCCTATTTTCATCTTTATTAAGAGTCTATTTTCATCTTTATTAAGAGTCTATTTTCATCTTTATTAAGAGCCTATTTTCATCTTTATTAAGAGTCTATTTTCATCTTTATTAAGAGTCTATTTTCATCTTTATTAAGATTCTATTTTCATCTTTATTAAGAGCCTATTTTCATCTTTATTAAGAGTCTATTTTCATCTTTATTAAGAGTCTATTTTCATCTTTATTAAGATTCTATTTTCATCTTTATTAAGAGTCTATTTTCATCTTTATTAAGAGTCTATTTTCATCTTTATTAAGAGTCTATTTTCATCTTTATTAAGAGTCTATTTTCATCTTTATTAAGAGCCTATTTTCATCTTTATTAAGAGCCTATTTTCATCTTTATTTAGAGTCTATTTTCATCTTTATTAAGAGTCTATTTTCATCTTTATTAAGAGCCTATTTTCATCTTTATTTAGAGTCTATTTTCATCTTTATTAAGAGTCTATTTTCATCTTTATTAAGAGCCTATTTTCATCTTTCCTGGTGATGGACATAGACTACACCTTGTGCATGATTAAGACATTTGGCCTGAGGAGAGACCATTACTCAAAAGACGAAACTGTGTGGGATGAGGAGAAACTTTGTAATTGAAGGTCACCCTGCAGCTGGATGCTCTTTCATTTGATAACAATCCATCAGCAACAGCAGAATTTAGGAGACTTGTAAATCATCCTGAAGGAAACTGAGACGGAGATGCAACACATTTCATTTGAGTTACATCATGGTGACTAAGGGTGATGGCAGAAGTGTGATGACTAGTATTGACTACTGTTTTTATTGTTTATTGTTTATTGAAATAACCTCTTCCTGAAGGCAAACTGTATGCTGCTATCGGGAAGATTTACAAATGTATCAAACAAACGCAAGAATAAATAAGGAAAGGTTAAAACGCAAATATGTTAATTAAAATTTGGAATATAGTTTTTTAATTTTATTATTTATATATAACAATTGTGTACGTCGCATTCACCACTTTAATAGTTTTATTTTCAATATATGACTTAAATCCATGAAAACTGTATGTAAAATATTTTCTTACTGTACTGTATCAAAATAAGGTCCAAAGCTACGTTTATAACACCAGTTAATTAGATTGTTAAACAGTGCATCTTTCTTGTAGTTATTAATGTGCAGGAAATTAATCCTTTACAAAAAGTTTAATAGAAACAAAAAAAAAATATTATTTTACTTTTTTAAGTGCAGGTGAGAGATGTAAAAAATTTATTTAATTATTCACAAAGATATATTAATATAAATTCCAAAGGTCAGTTTTCTTTTAATAAGAAGCAACATTTGACCAACCCATCTTACAGAGTTAAGAAACAACCTGCTGAGTGGGATGTTCATGCTATTCTAGGTCCAGTCAATGTATAAGGTACACTCTACCATGTCACTTTTACTGTTATGCCTATAGGAGAAATGCAGTTAGTTTCATGTAATATGGTCGACTCCAGACAGCTGCAGTGACCTATTCCTGGCTGTTGCTATAACTACCTTAAGCAAGTGGCTTCTTTCTACTCCTTGCTTATAGTCGGCTTACACCTACTACCACTGAAAATATAACCTTTCATAAATGTAAGAAATGTATCTAATATATCGCAAAAATGTATGTGGAATAGACGTGCAGCTTTTCAACAAAGAATGACAAATATGCATAACTCTCAACTTATGCACCAAATGCTGCTGCGTGTACTTTTAGATCTGGCTTTGAGTAGCCAGCTATAGCCAGACAGTTTCGCTTAGTGGCAGGTAGCATTGTATAGCAGAAGTTGTCTAGATTTGTAGGTTCTATTTGAAAGGCTGTATTTAATGAAACTAACTGTACAACAAAACTGTTAGTAACCTCCCTTGGAAAGGAATCAGAAACATGCTGTAAAGATGATCGGACAAACATAACACTTCTGTTATTGCGGTTATTTTCTGCTGCGTAAATAACTGCTGGGTGCCCTAAGCGATACAAAAGTCTTTTCACTGAGCAGGCCTGAATTCAGCAAGACATCTTTGCTTTTCAGACACAGTAAGTCAAAACTAACTGATTACATAAATATTATTTTCTTGGGAAATAACAGAAATCAACTAAGTGATAAGATGTCAAATATATGGTTAAAAATATGTGGTAAAATATCAATAAAATACCGAGCTAAACACACAAACATAGTGAGACAAACTTTATATTTGATTAAAAATGATGACTTTATCAGAAAATGTTACATATATATATCAAGAAGAATGAATACGTGATCAGACTGAGATTGGATGAATTAATATAGTAGCTGAGCTATTGACAAGGACACGGTTTTTATTTGTGCCATGAAAAGGACATTTACAATTTTGCATTATACAAAGTTACTAATCTAATATTGGAGTGACAAGAATACCTCCTTATTTTCGATGATACTCAATGCACTCTGGACAATGACGATTAATGGCCTTCACTCACAATACAATTTATATTATTATAACTTTTCCCTTTTTGTCAGATTTTTTGCAATTTACATTTTTTCTGAAAGCTAAAAATGTTGTATATTTGATTGATTATTATACTGAACGGAAAATAAATCCTATGAGGACTGGTGCGTAAGCAAACTCAAACAAAAGTACAAGCAATGTGGCAAACTGAAAACAGTAAAAAAATTCACCCTTGCGAGTAAATACTTCGTCTAACAGCTGTCTATTCACACGTCGGCTGTGAAGATTCTGTTTCCTAATTCTTAGCCATTGTCATGGTGATGAAGGACACATAAACTATCATTCCAATGTCATGACACTATCTCCAAGTAAATTGCTCATCATTACCATATTCTGCATGCAAGCAGTAGCAGAGGAAGTAGGGACATAATTGATGCTATATGAAAGATGTGCAGTAGAGCAACCTTTCTTTATATTTCTGTAGTTTTATGGCAATTGCAATTGAATCTATGCGCAGAAATGCTGTTGTGAACACTCTCTTTAATCCTGCGAATTAATAATATGACTACTTTCAGATTCACTAGGACTAGGTTTAAATAAATGACCCCCCTGTCTACAAGTCGCTATTACTTTAATTATTGGGCAAGCAAGCATCGCGAGCGTCTTCTGATTCTCATTCAGAGCAACTCACCAAATGTCTCGCACAACCAACTCAGGCATTTTTGACTGATGGTCCTCGTTTCAAACTTGCTCAATATTATACAAGGAATACAAAACCGTCTGAATTAGGATATTATACGCAGTTTGCGAATCAATTTAGAGAGAACAAAAGTAGGTCACTTCAGTTTCCAGGGACCTTGAATGTTCAAGGGTCCCCGGCAGAGACAGGACCTTCGTTATTGGAGACAAAGTGGCTTTGTACAATGTTGAAGAATCTGTCCTTATTGTATTATTGTCCTTTAGTAAGGTAATAGCACATAAACGCACATGTTTTTATTTCATCCTCCAGCAAACCCCCAGAGGGCGCTTCTCTATACAATGACGCTGATCAACACTAGGGGGCTGACAGATTATACGACACTTATAACATGCTCATCAATTGCCAGTTTAAAGATTCAAAGTATAATCCATTATGACAAACAGTATATCGAACTCAAATAGACAGTATATAATGTGCTAAAATTAAATATAAGTGGCCTGTTGTATGGATTCTTTTAATTGTCACACTTATAAATGCACACCAAAAAATGTAATGCTGTCCACATCTTAATTTCTATGTAACTTCACAACAGATCTTTTAGCCAATTTCTTTGTTATCAATAATAGATCAACCAACATTTTTTTGTTAATAGAACCAGTTACTAATAGGTCTTGGTTGATCTCGTCATCTGATTGGTAAACTGAATCATTGAAATTATTAAATCAACGAAATGCAGTTGTAGGGAACACCAACTTCATATAGATTTAAAATGCTAAAAAAGTATAAAAAAGAATTGAGTCCATGAGTGAATGATACAGTGTTGGTACCATAGCTTTGTGATTGTGTGTTTTTGTTTGTTTGTGTATTTCATTGTTAGTTTATTTCTTGTTAATGGTTTTTAATTGTTATCAATATCTATAGATTGTATTGTTTTTACTGATGTAAAAACAGCGTCAGCTGATCTGGCTACCCCTTAAAAATGCATTTGGAAAAAAAAATGGGAATTTATTTTTTATTTTTGCAGTGTTGCTATGATTCATATATCATCACTATTCTACCATCTATTTTAGAAACCAATAAATTGTTGCATACACTTCAGGGTGCCTACTCAGACAAAGCATGGAGTCCATAAACAAAGGGAACATAAGAGAATGAGATGCTAATTCATGCATTCACATATTCACACTGTAAGCTGGTGCAATAAGTTTATTTCTGTATCTCTGCTTCTTATGTGCATATCTTATTGATTCCTGACTTGCTGGAGTTCTGTGTCCTCACGTGCACCAAAAAACAATATATACACTGCAAACACACATATTCCCAAAATTCATATATTTCCCCACCTTATGATTGTATATGACAGAATATTTCATATTTCACACAGAACTGCAATCTACTCGGTCAAATTTGCAAAATACGTAGAAATATGCAGCAAACTTGTCACAAACTGAATAAACTGAATGTGAATTAGCTTTCTTTTCTTCTTTTTTTATTGAATTTCCAAGTAACTGTGCAAGTCAGATATATATTGAAAACTTTTTACAGGTGTCAGTTATTATTATACATCATAAACCATGTATTACATAATGTGATATGTAACAAAAATACTATCTTTGAAGACTGATACGTGCAGAGTTAATTTGACAGGAATTTTATTCATATCATTACAGCTCTTACACTATTCTGGCTCGAACAGTGAATTAAATGCATTGATCGTTCCAAACCTATTCAATCAAATGTAATGATAAGTAATGTAAGTTATAATTGTAAGCTCTTCCGATCAGAAAAATTTAATAAATTCAAATTCCAAATTGAAAATAATATCTAGCTAGTCCCTCAGTGCTGTATGTTTTGTGTACATTTACATCTTACAGCTGCAATGGAATATTGGGCATCATGACCATACATATGCATGCCAATATTTGAGAGAATCCATGCACAATTTAAGGAACATTATATTTGATAGCAATGCATTAAAAGCAAATTTATAGCATTAAATGAAAGGTAGAACGTCATAGAATTCATTTCTGAAGAGAAACGGTATCCATTTGCTCTCGAAACTGCAAAATTTGCCGTAGGTACCATTTGACAGCTGACCTTATGAAAGCGAACGTTCGCTGACCACGACGACCGGAGCGCATAACTTCATGAAAAGTTGATCAAATTTCTCAAAGGATACATTAAATAAAAGCCAGAAAGTCCTAGAATACCTTTCTGAGCAAATACGGTATCCAGTCCCTGTGAAAATGGCAAAATTTGCGGTGTTATGCGGCAATTTGCACGGCCATTTCGTTCTGTTTCATGTTAGATGAATTGTGTGTGGACGATTTGTACGACGTCAACAAAGCACGGATTTTGCTAGGATTTTGCTAGGCCTGAATTTGTACTATAATCAAACTTGTCTCAGCTTCTACTAGTCGGATCTTCACCAAATTTGGTTTGTAAGCTGCGCTTTTGTATCGCGGTTCTAATGGTGTGCCAATTATAGCTGTTCGCCATCTTGTGACCGGAAACAGCCGAGGGACTCGCGGAGGCAACAAACAACGATTTAAAGAAATGTATGGAACACTGCGTGCCAATAATAACTAGTACCTAGATAAATAATGTCATAAAAAACACATGTTACCAAATCTCGTATTAGGAAAACTTTGTTTGTATACAATTGCGCATGGGTGAGATTTAAATTCCAGAAAAGGCTCAGTCAAAATTATCGTGGTGCTGCCACCTGTCGCTAGTTTCGTAGTGAGTGCTGCCACCTAGTACTGCAACCTTGAACATACAGCCTACGGCCTCTGGCCTTCGGCTATTATTAACTCAACAGAGGGTGCCAGCATATATATACTGTACAACATATTCTGCAGCTTTCCAACATACTTTGCAGCTGCCCAATATACTCAAGTGCTGCTTAGTGATATAGCAAAATATTTTGACGCTATTTGGTGATTATTTACGAAAGTATTAGTTTGTGTAGGCTCTGCACTAGGCATCATAAATTAATAACAATATTAATTTAATATTTACTGCCATAGTAAACTCGTTCCTAATAAAAGGCCACATTACCAAAAACCTCATTAACAATGGGAGCTGAAAGACTGGCTGAATTATTAAAGCTGCATTGTAACTCAATAGGACAGTGACCAAAATCGGTTGCATTCATTTCATTGCTTCTAAATAATTTAATTTTTCATGCCATCAAAAATTGCCGATTTGTTTACATTGCAAGTGCTTTTATGGCCAATGCAATGAAAACGAGGCATAAACGAACGTCATTAGCGTCGTCGGTTCTTAATGTATTTTTATTATTGTGTGCCTTCAATTTTCGTCCAATTTTCAAAATTCCAAGTTTATTACTTAACAAATGTGGGTGTTTCGCTTTTTGCATTAATTGAAACAATTCTGACCTAAATAAAATGACTGTGAAATCGCGAATCAGCGACGCTCTCCATTACGTTGCAATGCATAATTAACTAAAATGTAAACAAAGTCGATCTAATAAATTCTGACAATAATTTATAATTTAGTACAATTTTGACAGTTTGGGTTATCGAATTCATCGAGCTAAGAAACGAACACAAAACAGGTGTCCTACCGACGTCTGGAGCATCAGAAGTGAACAAGAAACCTGTTACTACAGACGTCAGCAGCTTCCAAAAATGGAGCATTTGCCGACTGTCTGTAGGCTTTAGATATTAGCTTGCTACTGACTACTAAAGTGTCAGCAGTAGTTCATATAGCTTTCCACTTCCGACGTCTGCGACTTTCGAAAGTGTAGCATTTACACATTTTATATAATGGCATGCTACTGACGTTAGTAGAAGGCGGAATTATAACCAACTGCTGACAGTTAGCAGTTCTGGGCTTGACCTTCCACTACTTCTTGCCGACATCAGTTGTTGGCCAATTAATGTCTTATCCCGAAGTCAGTAAGTGGTAGCTCTGCGTTGCTTACACAATCATTTACTGGTGTCAAGGAAATAAGCAATATCCCCTGAAGAATATAGTTGCAAAAATACAACAACTACCGACAGTCAGCAGTTCAGGCAAATCAAAGCCTTCCCGACGTCCAGTACCTTAGGTATAAGGTGAGCTGCTGACACTACCGACGTCAGTAGTAGGCCTAAAACAGACCCGTTTTTTATATGAATTCATCAGTAAGAAGCATTTTCTTTCATTTGGATAGCTTTAATGTTGGTACAAAAACCGAGTGGCAATGCAGCTTTAAACAACTGTAAGGTTCCCCAATGAAGACAAAGCGTTAATATTCCAGTTTTAAAAGTTTATTTGCCCTGCCCCGCCGCACAGCCTGCCTATCCTCTGCTTCCTCAGCTACTGACGCGGTCTGGGTGTATTCCCGCCAAGACCCCGTGGTCACGTGGTCCGGGTCACCCAGTGCGCGTCAAAGTCGGTCACTGACCTAGTAAGGTCAGTGACCTGGGGTCATCACATTACTCCCTTCTTACTGGGAATATGCCCCCATATTCTAACTAATACATGTAATAGGCTGTGCGACGACGGTCAGAGTGACATAAAATCAACGAGATTCATCAAAATCACAATTTTTACATACAATCAACAATCATTCCATAACAATCGCCCTGCGGCGCGACACTAAAAAGCTGTCACGCCCGCCCCCAGGCCTGGCTCTTCCCCTGGCCATCACCCACGTGGTTGACTCCCTGGCACCGCTGCAAACACAACATTCAACACACAACAATCACATAATACACATAGAGTCCATATCTTTATCCATGTCCATCTTCGCCTTGGACAGAGGCCAGTATCGATTTCTGGATCTGCAAGGTCTTTTTACGCGGGAAAACCAGCTGCTCGTAATTTCGAGTGATGACAGTTGTTATAATTAGCCGTATCATAATTTTCCAGTTGTCACAGTTTCTAAATTCGGCCATTATAAAAGTCACAATCCCACTCGTCTCCATCATTACCTCCTGGCTCCCCGCGGGGCGTTGGATCCGCCCCTGCGTGATGTGTTGATGCTCAGCGTTCAAGTTGTGCCCAGGTGTCATCTCGTGTTGATGTCCAGCGTTCAAGTCCAGTCCGTATTCAAGCTTCGTTTTGTGGGGGGCGTGTTCCAGGTCGTTGTCGTTGCATCATTCTACAAGGCCTTGCGTTCAAGGCCTTGCAGATGAGGATCCAGCTGCCCTTGCTTCCTCCATCCATCTGTTCCGGTCCGCTGTCAGTCTCTTGACCTCCTGGTACAGGAAGTCAGACTGCCGGGCCAGGGCTTCTCGCTGCTCGACCTCCCCGCGAAGTTTAGCCTGCAGCTCTTCATTCTCGCGGGCAGACGCGGCCGTCTGTGACCTGGCCCTGTGCACCTCCAGGACGATGTCCTGGTACTGGGCCCTGGTTACCATGTCTTCGGTCACTGCTGCTGTTGGCGTCCTTGTGGCTGTTGCTGCGGGATGGGGTCGCTTTGGCGTTGTTTGGCGGCTTCGGGGCGACACGCTCGAGGCTGCTTCTACGCTGCGCATCTGCACCACCCTGGTGCTCGTAGATGCAGTAGTCTTGGAAGCAGGCGCCCTGCTGACCAGGGCCCTCGTCTCCGGCGTTGCTGGTAGGGAGCCATCAGAGTTGGGCCCGTGAATGGTCGTCAGGCCCGTGGCCGCCGTCAGCTCCTCGGCCCGTGTACGGGTATAGCCATGGGACCTCTCCAGGTGACGTCTGAAGTTTGTTCTTCTGTCTGAGGGCAGCGCAGCGGGACATTCCGGGCACTGGAAGCCCACATAGGCCACTGCGTGAGCCACGCTCACGTGGCGAGTGAGAGACTTGCGGTCTCTCACGCGTTTCCCGCAAGTGGCACACATGTAGTTGAGGCCCTCAACGTCCCGGGGTGCTGCTGGCAGAATGACCTTGGGGGTGCTATCCGGAGCCGAGACGTCACTCGGGGCCGAGACGTCACTCGGGGCCGAGACGTCACTCTCTGTCCCCCCGTCATCTGTGGTCCCCTCACTCTCCATGTCCTCCAGCCTCCCTTTTTCTGGCCGTTCCTCGGCCCTGGCCGGAGTGGTCATCACTTCCTCCATGGCAGCCTCCGTAAGCGGAGCTGCCTGTGGTTCCTTCGTAGGCGACCTGGTAGCCTTGGTGCGAGAGACCTCGCCCTCTGCGCTGGGCCTGGCCACTCGCTCCTTGGCGTACCAAGGTCGCCTCTTGAGGTTCTCCATAACCTCCTCCTGGGTGGTCGCTACACCCAGGTCGCCAATAATCCAACCGCTTAGGATTGGCATATCCTCTCTCCGAGGGCGGAGACGAAGATACCTCCTCGTTCTTGCTATCTCTGGTAGCCCTGCCGACCCGTATTGTTCCACCGCCGGGTCTTCCAACTCGTACTCTTTCCTGGACATGTAAGCCCACATGTCCAGGTGCAGGAGACCCAATCTCTGCTGGCTCCAATAATCCGGGGCCAGGGAGACGGGAAGCTCTGACGTAGGTGACAGGCCGCAAACGGCAGCCTCCAGCTCAGCCCCGATCTCGAGGCCCGCTGCCTCCATGGCAGCCAACACCATATCTGTTTGTGCTGGTGTCAGCTGGGGTCCCTCGTCTTCGTTTACGTTGTCTAGGGGCACTGCTGGCATAGCAGTAGCCTCCTTACTGTTCGCATCTGAAGAAGATATCCTTATATTTGGGAAGTTGTCCTGGTTATATTCTCGAAATTGGCTAAAATTCTGACTGGCTTGTTGTGTCCTCTCTGCTGGTTTCAGAAGGTGTGAGACAGGGCGCTGCACGCTCTCCAGCTTTTTGCCGCACTTTCTGAGTCATGTGACAGGTCAGGTGACCAGAATCACAGGTCATGTGACCCTAATCACCTTGTTGACCAGTTGACCCTTCATCCCCCCCCTCATAAAATTTCTTAATTGAGGATTGCACCAAAAATGACAAAATTAGTACAAAGGGATGCCTGTTCGAGTTTCGAACTTGGTTGACCTTTTCCCCCAGTGGAAATTTTCCATGAATGCAGGTCACTGGAATCAGTGACACAGTTTCAAGAGACACAGAAAGTGAGAATTTCCTAGTTGCTAAATGTGACATTTAGCAACTCCTATAAGCCAAATAAAACAAACCATCAGGAACGTTTCACGTTCCATGATGACAGATAGCCAATTTCTTATCATTTTGCCACCATACCACGCGAAAATAACCATTTATCCTTGTAACCATAGTCTAGCAAATTATAGCCCTTTGCTGACCTCTCCAGATTACCCAACTTGCCATATAAAGTTTATCATGGTATTTTAAACATTTCCATAACCACTACAGCCCTTAATTCTTGCTAATTAAGTTAATTTCCTGATATTTCCAGTGTTATGAGGCATTTTACCCATTCTTATTACCTAATTTTGTGTTTTGTCCCTGCTTTTAAACAGCAGTGCCCAAATTCTACCTTTGCAGTATTCCTCCCTCTTTTATTCAAAAAGGGCTGCACTTGTAGTGAACATTTGGGTGGCATGTCTGAAAACCCACTCTACAGGACACGGCCACGTGTTCAGTCCAGAGAATCAGGTACACGAAATGTCCAGTCACTAGAAAGTGACTGCAGCGACGCACCTCTTGTTATGTCGACATTTACCATGTGTTTGAGAGAATCCTTAACAAAAATAAATAAAAATCATATGCATGGGGAAAACTAAGTGAAAATCAAACTATATATTGTCTAAATGAAGCTACAACTGGTATTTATTGTATCAACATGTGATCACTAGATTCTCAAAAACCAAGTGCCAGAAGTCAAGCAATAAGTGCTATTTCCCTCTGATATGCAGGAACCAGAGTCTTAAAGTCACTGGTATCCTACATTGTGGCCTAACCTATCAGGTGGCTTCCTCAGCCTACCTGGTAGAAATGGAGCCGCTTCCGGTGAGGACAGCTCCTTTTCCGGAAAAGGAGCTGAGGACAGCTCCAAGTCCAGAAAAGGAGCTGTAACCAGATTCGAACTCGAATCTGCCAACCTTCTCGTGTCCAGGGGACCGCGTGTTTGCAAGCCGCGCCCCCTGTGTTCTCCTGTCCTCGCAGCTCCACCCCGCTCTGGCCGCCCAGACCAAGGCTGCGCTGCGTCATCACTCAATTCTCCGGGCAAGGGCGGATCCCGCCCCTCGTCTAGGGGGGGTCGCACTTGCTCCGTCCTCATACAATGATGGGTCCAAATACGGATCGTCTGATGGAATGTCAGGGATCCGGATCATGTCATCTGGAGTCACCTCAGCTAAGTACATCTTGAGCTGATTTATATGGACAATGCGCTTCTTTCCAGTGGCTGGAGCCTCTATCTCATAGTTGACCTCTCCCATCTTCCGAGTGATTTTGTAAGGTCCCAGAAACTTCAGGGCCAGTTTCTGTTTAGCCAGGGGCGGATAAAACAATAAGACCCAGTCCCCAATATGGAATGACTGCTCCATCGCCAACCTGTTATAATGCTTCGCCTGTTTCTGGGCTGCTCTTCTCATCTGGGTTCTGCACTTTTCGAAGGATTCTTCCATGGCTTCACGTATCCACTCCACATATTCCACTGGACAGTGGTGCTTATGTTGGAGAGCGTGGCCATACATCAGGTCGACTGGGAGCATCGCCTCTCTGCCCAACATCATTCGATTTGGCGTGATATCTGTGGATCTATGGGGCGTAGCCCGATAGGCACACATCACGTAGGGGAGCATGTCGTCCCAGTCATCTCTCCTTTCATTCACCAACTTCGATAGCATATCACCCAATGACCTATTGAAGCGTTCTACAAGCCCATCGCTTTGGGGATGATAAGCCGTGGTTCTGGTCTTATTAATCCCCAATATTTTGCACATTTCTTGGAATAATTTCGATTCGAAATTAGTCCCTTGGTCACTATGCAAGTGATAGGGAGCTCCAAATCGCAAAATCACGTTGGTCACCAAGCAATCAGCCACCGTATAAGCCTCTTGATTAGGAAGAGCGAAGGCTTCTGTCCATTTTGTAAAGTAGTCGGCCACGACTACTATATACTTGTTATTGGACTTTGTGACAGGCAATGGTCCCATTATATCAATGGCCATCCTTTCCATCGGCATTCCTACTGGCACCTGATGCAGGGGAGCCTTTTTCAAGCCACCCTGTTTCCGCTTCTGACACATATCGCACCAACCTATCCATCGTATCACGTCTTCCTTGTAGCCAGGCCAATAGAACCTCCGCCTCAACTTGGATATGAGGCTGTTGATCCCCATATGGCCACCAAGACGAGACGTATGAAGCTGGTTGAAGATGCTGCGTCTGATGCTTGCTGGGGCCACCATCTGGCTGACTACTTCACCTGTAGGCAGCTTGTGGCTTCGATACACGATGCCTCGCTGCAGTTTCAAGCAATAGAACTGGGCCCATATATTTCGCACTTGGGCCGAGTGCGTGACAATAGCGTGATACGCCGGTCGCTGTCCAGCATCTAGCCACTTCTTGGCGGTCGCAATGGCCATATCCTGGCCCTGAGCGTACCGTATTTCCTCCAAGGTGAAAGACTCTATCCAATTTGGATCCAGAGATCTCTCAATGCCGTCTCCAGCTATTTCTCCTGCCGTTTCTCCAGCCGTTTCTCCTGCCGTTTCTCCTGCCTCTGCCATATACACTCGCACCTGGGGTCCCTCGGCTCCTCCTAGGCCGACTACAGTCGCTGGCCGAGGCTGCCCACACGTAGTCGTGCGGAAGCCTCGTACTTGGTTCCACTGCATGATGGAAGCCACAAGGTCAACATTTTGGCCATGACCTTGGTCGGGGCATTCCTGGCGCTTACAGGCCCTCACGGGGATACGTGAGCAGCCATCTGCGTTAGCGTGTTTCTTGCCTTCTCTGTATTCGATTACAAAGTTGTATTCGGTCAGAGAAGCTATCCATCTCGCCAACATTCCTTCCGCATCTTTAAAGTTCTGCAACCACACTAGAGCACGATGATCAGTGCGCAAACGCACTGAATCCTGTCCATACAAGTAGGGCCGAAATATTTTCGCCATTCTGACCACAGCTAGCAATTCCTTGTATGTCGTGCAATAATGCCTTTGCGACGAAGAGAGACACTGCGAGGCGTAGGCAACTACGCGCTCCTCTCCCTCAATAATTTGCGACAATACACCTCCTATCGCAAGATCAGAGGCGTCCGTGTCCAAGATGACAGGGCACCCTTCACGTGGTAGCACCAAAATTGGTGCAGTCGTGAGGGCCCTGATTAACCTTTTAAAAGCGTTTTTGCATGTTTCATCCCACTTAAAGACGGCCTGGTGCGCTGTAAGAGCATGTAGTGGTGCTGCTAGTCCAGCAAAATCCCGCACGTACTTCCTATAGTATGATGCGAATCCTACAAAGCAGCGCACCTCCTGTACTGTGGTGGGTTCTGGCCACTCTCGCACCGCCTTTATTTTCCTAGGATCTGGTTTCACACCCTCTCTACAAACCACATGCCCAAGAAAGGAGACCTCACTCTTAAATAACTCGCATTTGCTAGCTTTTAATCTTAACCCAGCCTGGCTAATGCGTTTTAGTACAACTATCAGGTTACCTAGACACTTCTGGAATGTGGAACCCTGTACCACTATATCATCCATGTAACATAGACAAGTGGACAGGTCCAATCCTCCTAACACTAGCTCCATCAAACGTTCCAGTGTAGCTGGTCCATTTGTAACACCAAAGGGCATCACTGTGAAGTGAAAATGTCCTCTTGGAGCAGTGAATGCGGTTTTCTCTTTGTCTCTGTCATCCATGGCTATTTGCCAATAGCCAGACGACAGGTCCAGGGTACAAAACCATTTTGCCCCTGATAAAGTGTCTAAGCAGTCATCAATACGTGGCAAAGGATAAGCATCCTTTTTAGTGCACGAATTCAATTTCCTATAGTCCACACAAAACCTGAAGGTTCCATCTTTCTTCCTAACTAACACAGGGGGGCTAGACCAGGGGCTGCTACTGGGCTCGATCACTCCGAGTCTCAGCATCTTATCCACTTCCTCTGACAGTGCCCTACTTTGAGCCCACCCTAATCTCCGGGCCGGCACTTTGAAAGGCCGATTGTCACCCGTGTCAATCTTGTGCATGGCTTGACTCGTACGTCCCAGCCCGTATTTACCTCCCTCAAAACAATATTCATACTCCATCAAGACCTTTCGGAGCTCTGACCTTTGATCTGCGGTCAGATCGTCAGTTTCGTCCAAAAGAGGCTGCAAATGAACGGGCAGTCGTGTTCCAGTGTTCTTCCGCTTGAGTTCAGAATTGACCTCAGCAGCATTCACCGTTTTCGGTGAATCCACTTTTTCGACTTCGCTCAATTGACCTACCACTTGACCTTTTGCGATATGAACACTCTCAGTCGTGGGATTGGCTATCCACACGTGAGCCCCAGAGCATTGAGATGCCAATAGTCCTCTAGGTATCATTATGTGTAAATCCTGGCAAACCGTGGGCAACGACTCGAATACGAGGTCGCCCCCGTTAGATAAGCCCCAGGACACCAAATTTACTGAGACCTGCGACACGTGGCGAGCTGGTATATGGACGTCTTCGTGTATAATTGCTCGGCCTGTTCTTCCAGGGCGACCTTCTATACACGCAATGTCAACGCCCCCCAGTCTCAGCATCCCTACTGAACACATTAACAATGCTCCGTGTCTCTTCAAGAAGTCCATCCCTAATAAGCCAGGGAGACCTCCGATATCTGCTACCAAAAATTCACAAGGATAAAGCATCCTCTCTAAGCAGAGAGTGAGCTCCACCTTACCGTAAATATTAATAGGTCCGCCATTGGCAGCCGAGATTTTGCCTTCTACAGGTCTTAATGTCTCTCGATTCGCGCCAGGTATCTCATCATACTCCTGCTTACTCAGCAGAGATACCTGCGCACCAGTATCGATCAGGAGATCCACGTGACGTGTCCCTACACTGATCGTAATATACCAGGATGCGCTCGAATTCTGCATGGCCACCTGTCTAGGCCAGTGCTGTCCCACTTTTACCCCTTCCCAACATTCTGGAGGATGAGGGGCTGCTTTTTCAGCAGGTGAAGGATCCGGGACGGATACTTCCTCCACCCTCACTCGTTTTCCGACTGTTTTCTCTCCCTTTTATCCTTGCCCCCCTTTTTGCCCTGATCGCTCCGCCCTTTGGACCGTTTGTCACCGTGCTTACTCGATCGGTGTTCCCTGTCCTTGCTGGACGCTCGCTTCTTTGAGCGATCGTCATCGGCGTTACGTCTGGGGCAGTCCCTGCGGAGATGCCCGGTCTTTTTGCACCGATAGCACCTCCGTGTTTCAGGTGAGTAATCCTGCTCCTGCCGGCGAGTATGGCTGTAAACCTTTCCCTTAGTTTCCTTGGCCATAACCTCGCCCAATATAGAATAAACCAAATCCTTTAAATCCTGCCTCGTGATGGCTCCTTCTTTTTCAGAAGGCGGGCCGCCACGTATAGACGCTGAATCAGTAGCAGCCACGGAAGCCTCGGGCTGCAGTATTGGCAAAGCGATAGCGCCGGCCGGCCCGATGTCAGGCTTGCTCGTTTTCGTGGCCTCGTACGCTGCTTCATACTGCACTGCCAAATCAATGGCTTCTTGCAGCGTGGGTGGCTTTAAAGCCGCCAGCCAAAATCTCATACTCGTTGACCCAGCCGTTTCCATGAAGCGCTCTTTTGCAAAGCGTTCCTGCTCGGCGGGGGTGGAAGCGGGATTCGCTTTCCGAGAGAGATCTAACAAAAATAACCCATACGTTTCGAGGTCCATTTCTGGGCCTCGCTTTGCATTGAACCATTTATTTCTGTACGCATCTAGGGGACGATTCGAGCAGAACAGAGCCGTCAACTGGCTCTCCATCTCTCTCCAATCGTCCCGATAAGTTAAAGGCCGCATTTTCAGCTTAGCTTGACCAGTGACGCTGGTCCAAAGGTGAAAACACTTCTCCTCGTCCGTCCACTTGTTGAAAGTGGCGACCCGAGTGAATTCGTCCAAATGGTCTATGAAGGCCGTGCCCTGGCCGTCATATTTTGGAGGAATTGCTTCTTTTCTCTGCCTGTACCTCGAGGAACCCAGACTCCTTTGCGGAGTGCTATCGGCCGCCATGACGGCCCGGGCCGAGCCACGTGGTTCCGCACGCTCGACAACGGAGGGCCGCCCTTCAGGCGAGGAGACAGGCGTCGATGCGGAGGAATCATTCAATTCGTACTCAGCTGGCGAGGGTTCCCTTCGGCGCCCTCGATCGCTGGTCATCCGCTTACTTTCCTGGCTCGTAACTGCGAGTCCAGGACTTGGAGTCCTATCCGCCGTGGCCTCTCGTCTACGAGGGCGTCCCGGCGTTCGCACTACTTTACTCCTAACCGAAGCACGTAGAGCTGACTCATCCGCCGTTTGCGAGGGGCCCGGCACCGGAGTCGATGCGGGCTCACTCGTTTCGGCTAATGCCAAGCCAGGTCTTCTACGTAACTTTGCAGGCATTGTAGTAGATGCTGACGGTTCCTGTGTTCCGCTGCAACTGACCAGACCACGCGGTTGCGTACGCCTTTATCCAGCGTGATTGTCGTAAAGTCATTTTATTCAAAAAGTTCTTTGTAGCCTTGTCCACGCGTCGTCCATGTCCTCTATCCAATTGGGGAACCCTACAGTCGATTCTTCAAGTCCCACATCGGGCGCCAATTTGTAAGGTTCCCCAATGAAGACAAAGCGTTAATATTCCAGTTTTAAAAGTTTATTTGCCCTGCCCCGCCGCACAGCCTGCCTATCCTCTGCTTCCTCAGCTACTGAGGCGGTCTGGGTGTATTCCCGCCAAGACCCCGTGGTCACGTGGTCCGGGTCACCCAGTGCGCGTCAAAGTCGGTCACTGACCTAGTAAGGTCAGTGACCTGGGGTCATCACACAACCAATTGTGTATTATTCTGTAGATCTAATCCAAGGACAAAAAACAAAGGGATGCAAACAGGAAGAGAACCGTTTTTTAAGTCATCTCCATTATAATGAACTAGTAAGTGCAGGTGTGTTGAACAATGTTCATGTCTATATATATATATATATATATATATATATATATATGTCAAGGGCTTCCAGCCAGTTGCCTGTGTACGGTTGACTGTTAAAATTGACCGATTAACAGTCAACAATTAACTGTTTAGAGTTGCCTGTTAACTGGTCAACTATTATTTTAATAAAAAAAGCTCAAAATCAGGCTTGGAATTGAGCAATTGAATGCTGAACTTTGTATGCAAGATGTAACAATGAATAATTAAAAAACAAAAGTATTTTCTTTGTAAGTATGCGTGTGTTGCCCTTTATATGCTTAATATTTTGCAAATATACTTTCAAGGGCCTGCACATATGTTGTATTGTACTTCTTTCAAAACCTATTTTAAAAGAAGTCGAGTTTTAATTATGCTGCTTCTTGCAGTTGTCTTGCTAACAATATATTTTAATTTTTGTTACATATACGCATGTGCGACCTATTTCCATGTGGTAAGTCTGTACCTAGTGACTCTCTTCTTACTCTATATAACTCTCTGATTTTACATTATATGAATTATGGCATTTTAGCATGGGGCACCCAAAGCAATAGGTTATTTAAATTGCAAAAGAAAAAGAAATCAGTAAGTTTAGACTTATTGCAAAGGATAAATACAATGCTCATACCAATCCAATTTTCAAACTTAAAATTGCCTACAAATTGGAAAATAGAACCCTCCCACACTCTTTTTTATCCATACCATATAACAGACACTCAGACAGAAACAATTATGAAACCAGATATGCAGAAAATTTGGAGACCCTGTCTAGTAGACATTTCTTTGTTACTAATAGTATTTGCTGTAGGTTACCAAAAATCCTAAACAGCTGTCCAACCTGTATCAAAGAAAAGATATATATTCATAGTATCTCACGGTATATAAATGTATTTTTATATGTAATTGCACAATGATGAATTGCTATATCTGTCAAAATGCTACATGATTAGCTGATCCTGTCTTCTCTTCTTTTTCCTTTTTGTATTTTCCTGGTTGTGTTCTATCGCATTCCTTCTTGGGATTCTTCTTTTCCCCTCCTTAATCCCTCCTTTGTGTGTCTTTCGTTTCCCTGCATGGGCTTCTTCATTTTTCTTTACCTCTTGGTATAACCACATCAAATTAAAATATGAACAGGAACTTGATTATACTGTTCACACCAATTACATTTTATCCATGCAATCCGTGTACATTTACTCAAGGGATTCATACCATCTATTCCACTATATCAACTGAAAATATTTTGCAATATAATATGTGAATTTCATTTTACCAATCTGAAAATACTGCAAAGTATGTGAATTTCATTTTAACTAAAGATCGTTTTCTTGGAGACATCTACATCATCTGTGTGTCTAACACATGCATTGTCAAAAGATATTCAGTAGTAGCATCAAGGTGTGATGGAATTGGTGGGAGTCCTCAGGAAACCATGGGGGGCATCTCAGTAGCGATATATCAAATATCTTAGCGATGTCCCCCCATATCATATGTATCATCTTTTCATTATGTTAAATTGTATCAATGATTGATATGCGTAATATGAAATAAATATGTTCTGAGTTCTGTATATCTTCGAAACTGTGTACACACTTTATGTTTCATTCTTGTTGGGGTGCTGTATATGTAAATTTCATTACCCTGTCAGTGTGAGAAAAAAATTAACTTAACCCTGATCATATTAGAATTATTCAGTATATACAATTATCAAAGTTGATTTACTTTGCGCTTAACAGTTAACTGACTCTTAAATGTTATAATTTTAACAGTTAACAATTAACTGTTTGCTAAAATTAATAGTAAAATTTGAAGCCGTATCTATGTCTCAATTCTACTAGGTCTGACACCAGCTATAGCAAATTTGACCAGCTACCAGAGGCAGACGTAATGATGAGATGATAATGCTTGGATTCCACACAAGAAATGTAACCCATGGGATGGGACTTTTTCTTGCATCAGCATAGACACTGAACACAAGGCACCTCCAATTTAACGTCTCATGCGATCGAAATCCAGCTGGGATGTAGCTCATGAAGAGTGCCTGGGCTGGGGAATGAACCCGGAACCTTCGGCAGAGCCGGTCAATGTGGCATTGGCGGATGCCTTAACCAGTAGACCAGCCATGTTGGTGAAGACTTTAACACCATAATTGGGCGAGCAAGATAGAGACTCAACAAGAGTCTGCAGAGCCTGGCCACTGGGGTTTGAGGTCTTCACCCCAATTGTTCCCACCCTTGCCACGAGGAGGCCCAAGACTTTCAAGGCTTCATCATGGAGCTGACCTGTCTTTCCGCAGTATTTCTAAAATAAGACATGACAAGCACACATGGCTTAAGGCAATGGACAAATATGAAATAAGGGCCCCCCACGTACAAATATCCCTTCGTGACCATCAGAGAAAAATGACAAGGTAAATTCTCTAATGAAATCTTGCAAATTGGTTTAATCTCTTTTCCATATCCAGTAATAAGAAAGCTTTCTGAAATTCTCTGTCACTTTTTCTTATAATTGAACCACTCTCATAATGCCATCATAATGTCGACGACTACTTAACTTGACAAATACTGACAGCAGCAGTTGATTACTTTTTTACTGTTTTATGGTACAGGAGAAGTGGTCTTACTGTGGATTATTATCTACTTCAATGTATAACTGAGCATAGTTTTAAACCAAAAAGGTATGATATAGTCATTATGCCTTTCCAGCAATTATTATCAAAATATATTATAAGGCTGGAGTATAATCAATTTTAAAATGTATGTTCAATTATTCATCTACGTGAAATAGGCATAAAAAGGCAAATATGCCCATTGTGTCCATACAAATGGGAATATATTTGGGTCGTATTTGTCCATTTATATGCACAAATCCAAACTGAGAAAAGGAGGTCAGGCTGTCTGTCCATGGGATCCAAGACTATGGATATAAACCGGAAGGAAACGATTACAGCAGTGCAGAATGGTCATTCTAGTCCAAAAAGGTTTACAGATCAATTACTATACCAGACTAGGTGATTTTGCAACATTGCTGACAAACTTTCATTATCGCCGAATCTGACATTTTTCTGCTTATCTCGGTACAGAAACCTGTCAAAATGTATTCTATGGTTAGTATAAAATCATTTATAATGCTGAAGTCCTTGCTCCCAAGTTACATTGCCTAAATGATATGAGTGGCTGTGTTCAGTCAGTTACTATACTGTTACAATAATGATGGAACCTTTGTTGGGTTGTATTTGCCTATTGCCATCACATGACCGCAGAGTAAAAGAAAATGAGGCAAAGTGTGACACTGAGCTCAAAATCCAAATTTAATTTAAATCCAAAAATGTTTTCTAAATATTGTATATACTACTATATATTAAGTTTTCTTTCAAAGCATTGTACATACATTTTCACAAAGAAATTGACACGTTGAGCTTTGCCTTAATGTCTGTCACAAAAAGGGTCATAATTAGTTTCAAATGCTTACATGGATAAACAGGTCAGCAGAGTAACACTCAAATAATATGATTTACTGTTTATTAAATGCATTCCAATGTTCACTAAAATACAAATATATCTGTCGGAATGTATTTTTTAAAATTGTCATAGAAGTTATAAGATCTAAGATCTGCACTCATAGATGGGTGGCCAGGGGCCAACCCTGCATATGTACTGCCCTTTCCACCTCGGGGGCATGAATGTGTAATGTTTCTAAGAGAAGAGTGCCTGGAATCGAACCACCGTTACACATATCTAAAGCATCACATACTGTGCTCTAAAAATGAACAGAGCATATATATTGATTTATTTAACAATTTGAATTTAAAAAAAGAAAATCTCTTAAAAAAAATCCTATTCAAATAAATCATGTTTTGATTTGTAAAAAATCTAGTTTTCAACTGAATAAACTTTGCTGTAAAAATAAAATAAAAATATTTTAAAATATATGATTTAAAAAAAAAAAAATGTGTCCCCTTGATTTAAATCTGCCAACACTGATTCTATAGGTTTATTACATTCTCATACAGGGATAAAAGTTTCTTAGTTTGATTGTTGGCCCAAATATTATTATTATGAATAACTGAATTTACTGTGTCCTTGGATTATTAGCAACAAACTATATTGTCTGTAATGCAATGCTGTGAATAAACTATTATGAACTAAAGAATGATTAAAACGTTTTGAAGATAGAAAGAAATCTACACAGCACATCATGCTCGAATATTTGTTTTGGGGTTGCATGTCTTATTAATTAGGGCCTAAGGCAAAAATAATGAAGCCTATGACATGATATTTAGCCTCACATCAAATATAGCCATACTAAGTACTAATTCTACAGTCGTATTTATATCTGTCTTAAATTTGGTAGATGTTGTGAGTATTCTCTGAAACTTTAAGGCAAATTAATTTAGCCATTTTATTTTATAAAAATATTAACATCATTTTTTTACCATTAGCCATTAACCTTGTGAAATTTTAAAGTTCGTCAAATATCCATGATTTATTTCATACATTTTTTTTTACAACTTGATGTTTCAAATCAATATTTTCTTGTGTAAATTTGGATAAGATTTCGAAACTAACAGAATTTTGTTTTTATTCTTTGCTCTATCTGTTCACTGTTCATCTCACAGAAGATACTATCCATTATAAATTTAAGGAAAATTTCCACTTTTAATAGATTATCGAATATTATATTATGCAAATAATCTAGCATACAGGTAAAAATTATTAAAGATTGCTATAATACTTATAGTTGGGAAAATACCAGTAGCTCAAATTGTTATTCAACATTTTTCCTGTGTCACTCATATTTATGATTCAATGTAAAGCTTATTTTGTCCCGATCATTATGCTCCTTTCATTACTCATACAGACCTATTATTAATTTCTTTGTAAACTGCAGGCTGGGCAGAGCCAGTATTAATATTACCAAATAGAACATAAAGACTCTATATACAATTTTAAACCTCAGATAAACGTGTTTATAGATAAGGTTCTCTTCAAGACCTATAGCATCACCTCTCAGAGTCTGTCTGCTTGAAGCAGTGCTTCTCTGTCTAAAACGTCTATCTATGCTCATTCGAATCTATTGACGTCATCAGCCACACAGAAGTGGTCAGTCTCCAGTAAACGGCCACGCCTCCAGAATAAACCAATCAGGGAGCTCAATTCGCACACACCTATGTCACGTGCACTGCACGTTCTCTTTAGGGCACGTACTAATTACAATTGTTTCCTAAATTTCTTACCAAATCTTCACATATATTGGAGATTGGTTCAGAAATACAACTCCCCCCATCCCCTTTAACTTTAAATACAGGTCCATGTGAAGAGCAACCACGTGGCTAAGACGCTTCCCAGATTAGGCAACCTAGAATATAAGTTCGATATTTGGCCTATGGAGAGGCTGTTTACCAACAAATCGATGGAAATTATTCAGGTACGCCAGCCCTTCACCGGCAACCCAAATTTTCTGTGAACTTGAGTGTAGTAAAGTTCATTCGGCGGCCACTAGGGGCGCTAGTGTGACCTGTTTTCATTCATGTGTTGTAGAGCAAACAGAACCACACATAAATACACATTCATGTGCATGCCCTTGTCAGCGTGGGATAGCCTAAATCTCACAGGGAAAATATATATAGTGTAGCCTTTTTGTAGGAACTTTGTAGTCCTATAAGAAATTCATCTTTACACAACACAAATTACACCAAATCGGATTATTTACATTTTGACTACCATATATTTTTTTAATGCATTGGAGAATATAGTAATTAGAACATCTAGGAGACGTTTTTTGAGATCGTTCCTTAGCAGACGACATTTTTATTGGCGCGTCAAAACAAGACGTCAACATGTCTTTGAAACAGACGCTGGCGATCTCGGAGCCCCAACCTCCCAAGAAAGTTGGACCCTGCAGACAAATTTTATCTCTGTGGAAAGCATGGGTCATCATATTGATACCATTCATATGTCTGCCATTGCCAATTATACGGAATACAGAGGTGAGTTAATAATAAATATGTCGAATAAATCGCAAAAATCTTTTCAGCAGTTGCCCCCCCCCCCCCCCCCCCCAAGTGTCCAGGAAAGCCAAAAAATTCGGGCAACAGTTGAAAAATTCGGGCATAAAGGGGTGCTAACCTATACTGCAGTAATTAGTTAAATGGTAATTATCCATGCACTGTTCCACATCTGACAAGCCTTAAAATTCGGGCAAGATGACCTTTGCCCCCCCCCCCCCCCAAAGAAAGGTGCCTCCTACGCCTATGAGCAGGCCTACTGTTGTTAATGGTGCGGTTGCCTTAATTGTGAGGTAAACACTCGGTGTCTGTCACTGGCGGATCCAGCCTTGCCTCTACGGGGAGGGGGGGGGGTCCTGTCGGTCATTTCATAAAACTTTTAGTATTTAAGACTGCTACGGGGGGAGGGGCGGGCATGACCCAGTGCCCCTCCCCTCCTGGATCCGCCAGTGGTGTCTGTAGGTCTGTAATTGATATAAATAAGTCCATAAAGCAACGGCGTCCCTTACTTGTATGTTTGCCTATTATTAATGTCTAGTCAGACTATAGGCTCAGGATGAGCTAGAGGGTCACCTCATGAAATATTCATTTTCATCGTCCAAATACACAACATGTCTTTCCCACGTAACGCACTGGATTGTCTTTACATGTTTACTATCCACAGATTAAACTGGTTTTGTGATTTTATAGTCTTCTTAAGTGTCATAAAATTCAAACAATGACTTTATATCACAACAGAACCAGGATAACTAGGAAGTTTACAAATATCGTGAAGCCATTAACTTTGATAAAACATTAAAGCCGCCATTGTCTAATTGACCTACAAAATCAACATGTCGAAAGTATTTCGTCATACCTTGACATACAATTGGATGTATAACTTAGTCCCAAAAGACGTCATCAAACAATAGCGCCTAGTGGGATATTTCAAGGCAAGATGGACAGACATCTGGACAAATAAATACAAGAGAAAATATTATATCCTGACATGCAGAATGTTATCGGATTTTAGACCACTATTTTATAGACTTATTTGTACTTTAGTAGAATTGTGCAAATATTTATACGACCTTTCAAAGTATGATTACATGACATGAGTAAAAAAAAAAATGCGTACATGAGTTAGGTGCATATTTTAGAAGACTATATATCTGTATCAGTGAAATGGAGACTAGCATGGCCTCCTTTGGTCACTCTATCTTACATTGGTCGTGATATAAGAAAAGTGCATCCCTCTAAGGCAAGGGCATGCTGCTAATCAGGAGTAAATGATGAGACAAACATTTTACCTCAGCATGGACAAAACACCTCCATGGGCTGGGAATGGAACTCAGTACTGTACCTCCAAGTTCAACAGAGCTGGCAAATGCCTTAATCGGGACTCACTCCAGGCAGGACTCACTAACCAGGCCAGACTCACTATCCAGGACAAAACATTTGTGACAAAATGTTCCCCCTATCTTTCTAATGGACTCACTAACCAGGCCAGACTCACTGTGCCGGTTTCCAGGACAAAGATTTTGTGACCAAATGTTATTTAGGACTCATTTGACGGCCATAACTGTGATTTTGACATGAAAAAAGTGTAGCATTTGCAATTAAACCCCCCCCCCCCCCTCCCCACAGAAATTGGATTGCAATTAACACTGCTGTTTACAAAGTGCTTCATGATACAGCATCTCCGGTGGATAATTCCTTCTTAACTTCAAATTAATGAACCCAGTATACAATGCAGTCCAATTTGGCATGCATTCAATTGCTTATCAGGGTTCTCTGTTATGAAATGCGTTACCCATTAATGTAAAGAACATAAATGACTTTATGCAATTCAAACTTCAGTAAGTAGCAGCAATATTCTTAGTACATGCCAATGTGCAATAGCATTTTAAAAGAAACAGCCCATGATATTTAACTTGCAAAATGTTACCAACTCATCTTCTTTTTTTTTTACTTTTTTACTAAAATTTATTCGACTTTCCAGGTCGCCATGACCTTGTGACCATTTTACCATTGTATTAACATGAATAGCCAATGACCTGAATAAACCTTATCTATAGTAATGCATTTCCACATTTCCATCACATGCTGACCACTTCATTTTGCATGAAATAATGCATTAGGTCACTGTTCACGTGTTATGATTATAGTCCTAAATTTCTGTCTGCACTAGTTGCTTGCAAACTCGTTTTTTCTTCTTGGAAATTCTGGTTACGCACACTGGATCATATAAAAACAATTTGTACAGTTTAAGAAAAAAATGGACAATTTTTAACTTCATATGAGGGCAAACTTAAAGTCTACCACAAAAGAGTCAGTGTATATTTACGTTGAGAACTCGCTTATAATTATTGATATTATCAGTTTATTTCCTTAAACTATGAAAGAATTTCAGAAGAGTCCCTCACAAACATGTTATATGTCGAATGCACAAATCCCTAAATCTTAAGTCTGCAGAAATATACGTTTCTCGTGGTGGTGGTGGTGGTGGTGGTGTTGGAGGTGGGCTTTACGTCCTGTATTTCTGCACCTGATGGGCTAATTAGGACAGGTAGGGACCATGGCAATGCGACAAAGGATGAGACAGCCATCCAACATAGGCTCGACCAGGAATTGAACCTGGGACCCAGCGGTTGGAAGCCCAGCACTCTACCACTGAGCTAGGCCCCCACCCCACGTTTCTCGTGGTATAGTAGCATTAAAAATGTATTGTATTATTACGTAACGCAACGAACCATAGGGTTTCTCAGAATCTAATGAATAAGAAAATATATTACGGTAATGGAGGGTATTATCGACAGGGCGGGTATTTTTCGACACTTAAATTAGTTTGTTAAAAAACAAAAAATAAATTTTTTTTTGCATTTTAATGTGAGTGTCGAAAACACCCGCCCATGTCGATAATACCCTCCGTTACGGTACGTGTAATATTCATCTTATAGCAGTTCAATATTGAGAACGTTGTAAAGGTGTCCCTCCCATTTCTGCTGCTTGGTAGGCATTGTATGTGTAGTTTCATAAGGTGTTTTGCTTGCAGTTTGTTCTAACAGCATAGCCCTTGTGCCTGGAAGCATGTCATCTCTTCGTTACCTCTGCCACCACCTCTCAGTGAGCCCAGTTATTAAGTATTTTGCAGCAATGCATGCATGTAAAGTCACTATTTTAGCATTTAACATATTGAGAATAAAAGCATTTATTTTCAATAGAAATTTAAATTAACAATTATAGAGGTTCATGCCTTTGTTCTTAGTCAAGCATGTTTTACTTAGGTTTAAATTTGATCTGACTATAATAAAGAGCTCTTGGGGCTGATAGGAACTAATCTGTTAACCCTAGCATCATCAAAGTGTCAGCCAGCTTAAAAGAACTGCAGATTGCACTCCTTTGTTTCCACCTAAGCCCGAATGCATTGTGTGCTCTTTTGCTTATCAACTCCCTTTGTGGTACACTTAAAGTGGCACAGTGTTAATAGACTATCAGCTATGCATGGAGCTTATCTCCATGTGCATTATGTGTTCTGCTACAATGAATGTGATTGGATGAGCGGATTCCTCCCCAAGTGAGGGGAGGGGCCATTGGAAAATACATAAGGAATTTTTGTGATTAATAAATCAGTTTTTACCTTGCAAGAAAATTGGAAGGAGCAAAGCACTATACGTTGGAGGAATGTGGATGCTCTGAACTTGGATTGTGAACAGAATGCTCAGAGCTTGAATGGAGCTCCAAGACTTGATCAGTAGGCTTTATATTGGCTTCTGATTGGCTGAGAGCCACGCAATGTACAACTAATAGTTGGCAAGGAGTCAAATACAGAGTTTATTGTATTGAAAGAAAATTTATATTGTACGACTCTCCATCTACCATTATGCTGTAGTCTCACATGACAAGGATTCAATTCTACCTTTTTTGTCAATATAGGCCTATAATCAATCCCTCTTTTTCTATTCAATATAAGTTTATTTTTTAATCCGATATAACAAAAATGTTGAGACAGTCAAATGGTATACAAAGAGGTTTGATTGGACAAACACATTTTAATGGAAGAAAATGTATCATTACTTGTCAATATTAAGCAGAATATTTGCTGGAAAAAAATTCTTTCAATGGAGAAAATATGCCAATAATATATGAAAATTATTGTATCCGTTTTTTTTTTTAGATTACAAAAATGGTATTAATCAGTCACAGTTGATTAAATCTCAGGTATATGCATTGAAGCAAGGAGGGCTAGTGAAATAAAAAATAAATATATTTAATTTTAAGTCGTTATCAAAAGCTTTTGGTTGACTATACAATAAAACAGAAATGAGAGATGAAATATGTACAGATGAGAGAAGAAAAAAGCACATAAATTAGATAAATATATCTTATATTAATCCTGATCCTGAATTGAGTGGATTCCATACCTAGATGCTGAGGCGAGTGAACAATCATAAGTAATATGGCAAACTGTAGCATTGCCGAAGTCATTGTCAATGTCGAAGTCTAAATGCTACTGGGTCTGAAGCTTAGTCAGCTTATAATATGACCAGCTGGCAGAGGCAGACGTAATGATGAGATGATAGAGCTTGGATTCCACACCATGCTACACATTTACATCATGGGTGGGGTATATTACTTGCCTTAGCATAGAGACACCGAGTACAACGCACCTCCAATTTAATGTCTCATGCCATCGACTTCAGTCATTCCCGTGACGTTATTTGAACAATTACAAATTTGTAAAAGAAAGCAATTTTTTTTAAAAAACAGCCTCCACACCCCTTAAAGATGTCCAAACAAACCAAAAAAAAACGCCTAAAGCCTTTCAGTGCGCAAACCAAAGTGGTTTTTCCATGACTTTACAGAGTTTCCCATGACTATGGGAATCCTGCATATTACATTTTTAACAGAGTTCCTTTTTCTGGAAATCTGGTCAAATTTATTTGACACCCACATTTTGCAACTTAGCAGTCCATCCTTCACTGAGCAGTACCCAAGTTATTTGCAAAATTAATGCCTTATTTGGCCTTGCCTCGTTGCTTAAGGGTTTTGGCATCAGATGAACTTGGGTTGAGGACTCAGGTAAAACCTGGCACCAAAAGATCAAAGCATTTCATTATGCACAAGATATGGACTCAATGTAATATCAACATTAGGCTTCTTTTATCCTTTGTTGAATGTCTTTTAAATAGATCATTGATATTAAAAAATGAATGTCATGTCCCTTTTTATTTATGCGATTGCTGCAAAATGGTAGCAATACCTGGACTTTGATACTGTATGTACACAATTTAACTATAATATGGTTATACTCAGGTCATGCAGTGTGTCAGAACATCATTAAAAGAATCAAAATCGTATGTACGCAGTATGTGAAAGTGTAACTCAGGGATCAAAATTCAGCTCATAATTTTTATTTTTTTCGTAGCTCCATGTCCTTGGTGAAGTTTTACAAAATCCATTAATTCAGCCCTTATTTGCACAAGTGTAGTACATGGGTTACTTTTTGGTTATTTAGATCTAAGCAGATGGTGATTTTACCACAGGAAACCGCGTGGGTCACAATTCATTTGGTCTGTGGAGGTGAAGGAGATGATATGATTACGTCTGATTAATTTAATTTAATGTGAATGAGGGAGGGTAAATGCTAATACACCCTAGGAAGAGGGATTATTACTTTCACGAAGTTAGTCATGCAAATGACTGATTTCTTAGACTCCCAGATCTTCGTCTCCAGCAGACAATGACATTTTTTCAGTATTTCAAAGTGCCTTTGCAACGTCATATTGGTTGTTATTGTTTTAAACAGAGTGATAACCTTTTGGGATAATCTCTCTGTTGGTCAAAACCCTGGAAAAATTCAATAGTATTTCGACAGTTGTTTCACTATCTTCAAACAAAACAAAGCAATGATCTATAGGTCACAAAAGGACTTTGGCAGAAGTTATTTTCAGCCTTGCCCAGCTCACTGTGTAACCACTAATATGCTGGGCACTCTGAGGAAAATAAAAGACTTCTATAAAATTATAATACTTACCTTTTTTCTGTTTTATCTTGTTTTCAGGCAGGAAAATGTGCTTACGTGATTCTAATAATGGCGGCGTACTGGATGACAGAGGCAATACCCATGGCTGTTACTGCCCTCCTTCCTATTGCCCTCATGCCATGGCTGGGGGTCATTTCTTCCAAGCAGCTATGCACCAATTATCTCAAGGTATATCAATGCATAAGCTTGTACAATGAAATTGTATTTAGATGCAATGGTGGAAAAAAGTTTGGCACAACAAATTTATATTATTGTATTCATTTGTGTATACATTATTTTAGATGACAAAAAAAAGTAATAACTTTGCTCAGGCAATCAACATCAGTCTGCTTAATTGACCTTATCAGTGCACTGGAAAAATAGTCCATATATAGGCACACAAGAACTCAAATTTTTAAAAACCAGTCTTGCTTATTTAATGGATATGCAGAATATATGTTTACCTTTATCTTCCCATACAAATAATTCCAATATTTCTTGGTGATAAACTATTAATATATTAGCAAATCGGAGCCCAACAAATACATTGCTATCAACATAATACTCTGAGAAAGGACCTGTAAATTTAACAAAGTGATTACTCATTCAAGTAAAATGCCATATCATCTGCAAATTGTAGTCTGAAGAATGGGGGTGTCATCATAACGACATTACACCCAAAACATCTCACTTGCAGCATGCTATTTTTAGCCACTAATTACATAGGTAATCACAGCAGGTGGACTTTACCTTAATATAACGTAAATCAAAAAGGTATTAATCTGTTGCTAGGATACCAACATGCTGTTTGTGGGAGGCCTGTTAGTTGCAGTTGCTGTAGAAAAATGGAATCTGCACAAAAGAATAGCCCTTGGAGTTCTACTTTTTTTTGGATCTAAACCAAAATGGTGAGTGTTATCTTCCATTATGTTATTGCAGAATAGACCGATCCATCAGTCCCTACATTACAGATGTAATTGCAGCATACAGCAGATTTCACAAACTACAAACTGAACTCCGATGACGTCATGTGAATCCAGGCCTCCCATTGGCTGTAGGGACTGCTTTAGCCAATGGGATTTATGGATTCACATGACGTCCCCTGGAGTTTAGTTTCAAGGTCTATGAATTTGCTGTAAATCTGCTTATGCAGATATTAATTTTGAATACATGGGCTGTAGACTGTAGAGATTCCTTGTTTGGCCAACCTCCAAATTTCCACGTTTATTGATGAGTAATAAAATATAACTAATATGGAATTATGCAAATCAGATAGATATTGAACTTTCAGGCAATTTCACAAGAAAATATAGTGACATAATAAAGACGATCTGAGTCATGGCAGCTCACATACATTGTTGGGTTGACCAGTGTCATCTCTGGCAATGGGTCCACTGTCCTTTATAAGACTATTGTAATTTTTATTTATTACCTTATTTTTTGAAGAGTGTACCACTGTGTGTCTGCACGTAGATGCAAGAATAAAATGTGAAAGATTTTTTTTTTATTAGGACTAGCGTGACATCAAAGATGTCTTAAAGAGGTCAACCTACTCAAAGCAAATTTTTAACAGACTTAAATAAAATAAAGTTTGATTTATGAATTGCTTTGAACGAAATAAAAATATCTGAATCTGAAAAAGAAACCTGTATTATACAGATATATATTTTTGCCCAGCATTAGAATGGCATAATAATGGTCGATAGGATTTCGCATATTATAAATGTATAAACAAAAAATGTTGCCTTGCATCCGAATGAGATAATATTGGTGATATCATTATTGCAGGCTGATGTTTGGGTTCATGTTGACCACAGCCTTCCTGTCCATGTGGCTGTGCAACACAGCTACCACAGCCATGATGATCCCCATTGCCCAGGCTGTCCTATCTGAACTGGATCAACATAGGAAGGAGAAGAGACTGAACAAGGTCCCTCAGCAAGGTCTGTATGATGTACATCATATGCTTAATGTAAATGCTATAATTAGTAGAGTGACTTTAAATGATCTATTAACTTCAGTACTGGCTGTAATTAAAGCATTAAAAGATAAAATAAGTATTCAGATATTTATAATATGATTTAACCTCAATAAGAAAAACACCCTTGGTCTTGATAATGCCATACCAGTAGTGGGGCAATGTTACTATTGTGGGGCTTGTTTACAATAAATATATACTCAAAGCTGAGGTGAACCCAATGAAATTTGGTCTTTTTTGTGAGGTGGCCGTAATGAGGTTAGATTTCATAATAAACAATTTGAAACTGATTAACTGTACAAAGATAGAAAAGAAAATGGTTCCATTTATACCAATATGTTAATTTTCTGTTGGCATTTTGAGTCTGGGTTATGAATAAAATGCATACAAATGTTGAATTTATGTACTTGAACATCTTTTAAAGCCACTCCCAGATAACATACATGTACTAGATCCAATGTTGCGGCAACATCGGCTCCACATCGGCCCATTGCGGCCACTGTTGAAACAATGTTGTCCCAATTTGGAATGCTATCTGGGTCACTAGAGTAACTTATTTTGACTGTAATGTTAAGAATAGGCCCCAGATAGCATTCCAAATTGTATCGATGTCGCGATGTTGAAACGATGTTGTACCGATGGCCGCTAATATAGAAATGACGCTGGCCCGATTTGGAATGCTATCTGGGGCTGAATGTACATTTTAATCAATGTGATCTCATGGTAATTTCTTGATGCTGTACATCGTCACATTTCTGTTAATATGAGTATTAATTATTGGTGATCATTGTAATTAGCCAAAGACCAGGCACCAACAGCAAACGCTGCAAGACGAAAGTCAATAGACTCTTACGGTAGGTCAAGGTTATACAGTCTCACAACTTGTGTGTACTACTCAAATGCTCTGTGAAAGTCAAAGGATTTTGTCGTGCCCTTTGCTGTGCCTTTTGCTGTGCCATTTGCTGTGTCATTTGCTGTACAACTTGCTAACACATCGAATGTCTTGTAAAGCCAACAAATTCATAAGATGTAGTGTGTTTGTGTATAGCTTAAACATGAGCCACATATCTAATTTTCACATGTTTTTTTAGTGTAGAATTTCATGTACAATTCTGTACATAACGTCTTATGAAAGCTGGTTTATATATTTTATGACAGAATAGCAATGCATTGTACAACGCAGCTTTTATAATTATAACAAAAATTCTAATGTTCATTGTGTACAATACATGTTTATGATTATTGAATATAATGATAAAACGTGTTTGTAAATACCCACCAAAATCACTGACAAGCTTAATTGACTTCTTTGTGTTATTTTGATAATCTTTTTATATAATTGGTGTGCTCACCTTTAGGAGGTTGTTACATTTTTGTCATATTTGGGACATTAATTTAGTATTAATTTCAAGGTTTCATTCAATTTTTAGCTAAACATATCAAAAATTATATTTGTGGATTAAGCACTAGGTTTGTCAATATTCACACATAAAGTACTGTCGAAACCAACACTGTAAATGTCAAGCTAAATATTTTTCATTATACTCACCAATGGTATTATCACATGATTATATTAATTCTGCAATATGTGATTTTGATGATGGAATTTCTTCACCGATTCTCATTAATGTAGTCAAGGAGTACAGAAGCACAAATAAAATCAGGAAGGACTCAAATGGCTACTGTACGTATGGGTGTTGTGGAGTAGTGTTAGTTGTTTATTAAGTACACATAATACCAGACTGTTGACTATGCCTTAAATTTCCAAAGGTATTAGTTACCATGGCAAATACCATCAGACATCGGTTTTAAAACGTTTACTTTTTTTAATTGCATACAAGAAACTTGATACAAAAAACAACAATAAAAAACTTTAAAAAATATCAAACAAAAACTTAAGTTTTCTGAATGCTCAGTTGTTATGCGCATTATTTCTGGTATTTTGTGACTAGGAAACTACCATTTTTTACCGTTTTGTAGTACTACATGTACAGTACTGTTTTAAATGTCAGAAGGGTCATGTAGATCAAACATCTCATCATATGTAATAATTAGATGCACATTTAGGTGTTGAATTCATTTTGGACTCATTCTAATACATCAGCTCTCGTATTTGTTCCACTGGCGGATCCAGCCCTGGCTCTACGGGGGGGGGGGGAGGGCAAGACTCTACCGGGGGGGGGGGGGATGACTGAAACATGTCCCTGTCAGCCATTTTATAGGCCACGTGTAGACCATAATAAGACTGGTAGGGGGGGGGGGGCATGACCCAAATGCCCCCCCCCCCCTGGATCCGCCAATGATTTGTTCTCTGCAGTGACTTTATTGACATTTCCACATTCTTATCACACTGACCTATTACACTGAAGTGCTGGGAGCAATTTGTGTGGAGTGTTTGGCATACTTTGGTGCACTAAATACATGTCTTCAGGTATCTGTTGTTGGCTGTAGTCATTTCTAGATGTGCCCTAGTTTTCTTCCTTGTATGTTTATTTAATCAAGGTCATTAAATGGCTTTCTGTCAAAATCACTGAGGCGTGAATGCACATGAAAAGGCACCATGTCAAAGATAATCTGAAAGAACGTCGGAAAAATATATCAGACTTCCGACAAAGACTTCTTAAAACCAACAAAGACTTCTTAAAATCCAACAGTATAACCACAAACTTTTTTCCTTGTTAGTAATGTTTTAGATCCCAGTTCATTGATTGATATTGACAGTGTCTATTTCATATTGATTGGTGCATGCTCATTTAGTATTATTTTGAACACATAAAAACAGCAAATACAGCTGATGTTTGACCTCACATGAACTTAAGTTTGCTAATTAGAAGCAAACCTGAAGTGTTGAAGTTACTTTAAAGTTGAATTTCCCATTTTTCATTTATTGGAAAAAAAAATTAGAAAATATTTTCACAATCAACTCACCTGTTGGTGGTGGATTAGGGTATTACGTCCTGTATTTCTGTACCTGATGGGCTAATTAGGACAGGTAGGGACCATGGCAATGAGACAAAGGATGAAACAGCCATCCAACATATGCTCGACCGGGAATTGAACCCGGGACCCGTGGTTGGAAGCCCAGCACACTACCACTAAGCTAGGCCCCCACCCCTCAACTCACCTGTTACCAAAGTATCGCGATGTAAGTTACAGGTCCTGGGTACAAGTTAAGAATACTGAATACACATGTTTTTACCTAATCCGAAATCATTTAGTAATACGAACATAAAATTGAAACGTTTTTGTAAGATATATTACATGGACATGTAAGGACATCAATAAGGTCCAACTTATGAAATGTTTCAATGTTTAATGTAAATTATTATCACTATTTTATATAATTTTCATATAATCACTGGATGACTTTATAAAATTATACATTATTGTATTGTTATTTGTGAAAATTAAATGAAATCTGAATATTTAAATTACTGTCACATGGCAGGCTATTAATGACTCTTTGCAGATCCAAACAGTTCCAATGCACATTTTTTCCTAGCACAATTAAAGTATATTTTATTAACTCTTCATGATATTTGCTGCACAGGATTTTGTCTACCACAACCAATTCTATGAATTTTGAATTTACAGCAAATAAACAATCTTATCTTATATTTTGTTGTAGACTATAGCAGTCTGCCGACAGGTGCCGTGGTAACTTCCGGTGGGGTCACTCTTGGGGTGCAGGATTCAAACATCGATGCTAGCACGACCACCTTGGACACCAATATCTCAGTGGCTAATGGTCATGGGATAGGAGAAGGTGCCCAGGTTAACACCGTCAGCCAAGTGTCTCCAACCAAGGAAAAACTGCCCATCGATGAACACCAGGAGACAGGGTGATTTTTATTACTGTTTAGTTAGTCAGGATTTTTATGTAATGCTCTATGGGTACATTTGACAGAGGTGACTCTGAACCAATGTCGAAATGGTGTGATACAGATAGTTTCATTAAAAACGGCCCATCAAATTGAACCTAGACAAAGCTGCCATAGCTGGCTACTCAAAACCGGATCTAAAAGTACATATTTATGATATATTAGACTAATTTCTTACATTTACCAAGGTTTATATTTATCTGGTGATAGATGTAAGCCAATTCTTAGCTATAGAAGTGGACAGAAGCAGCTGGCTTTAGCATGTTTAGACCACAGCCAGGTACAGTTCACTACAGACAGCTAGAGGCGACCGTATTTTATGAAACTAAATGACTCAACAAAGTGATCGGATATTGCAGTTAATGACATTTTAACTGGGTAAAGTCAGTTAATTACAAATTTACTTTATATATTATGGACAAGCTAGGAAAGTATGGCTAGTATGTGCACTGCAAAGTACCTTCAAGTGTTACTACCATAAGGAGGCCCAGGATTTCAAAAGTATGCCTTGTAATATCTGTATGAACTATCTAGTTTCTTTGCTTATTGCAACAGTCATCGTGGTCTTACATTTTTGGAGAGTGGTGTAATTTTCAAGGTTACAAAACATATATCGAAAGGATAACGATCAATTCATACACAAATCAGTGTGTGATACCAAATTTCTGTAAAAGAATTTCTTGATCTTACATACCTCTAAAATACTGTTTCTTGTACACAGTAATTGCTGATCTGCTGATGTTACACAGAATTTTCATGATCTCAATCTAGAAAAAGTTGAAATTGTATAATGTTCATTCATATAATCAATATGTCGCTATATCAATTCAAATGTAATTTTTAGGGTGGTTCTTCGTGAGTGGCATCAAAAAGATGCCTTGCATGTTCTCCTGTCATATATGTATCATAAAACATAATTTCTTGGTGATCGTCCGTCATATATATGATAAATAAAAAGTTGAAGTTACATATATTTGATATCTGTATCATTATGTATTAGTGAAATATGGCTAATGTTGTCTGTGTATTTGATTGACAGATTGGGGGACAGTAAGAAATATGCAAAGGAAGACAAGGCCTTCAGTGAACTTAGCAAGGGCCTTACCCTCTGCGTGGCCTATGCTGCTAACATTGGAGGAACAGCTACCTTAACTGGATCAGGGCCCAACCTCATTCTTAAAGGACAAGTCGACACGTATGTGATCATTAGATAATTAATAAACTGAATAATCGTGTCCTGAATTCGTCCACAGGGGCATGAGGGAGACCATTCTACCATTCGACCTTCAAAGCAAATATACATCAGCCACGAGGGGATAAGGGAGTAATCACCCTCTCAGCTGCAGCAATCTGATCTCAAACTAGTCATATCATCAACACTGAGCTTTCAAAACAAGCCAGCCCTTTAAACATTGCTGTGCAAAAGTTTGGATACACTCAATAATTTGATTGTGACTGAAATTGATACTTCTAATGGCCAAGGAAGAAAAAAACTCTTCCACATGTTAAGCATAAACATTTCTAACATCATTATCACAGTAACTGATTGAGTTATTGCTTTGCTATTATTATCAATATTGTGAAAATTTACATGCGTTTCCAAACTTTTGCACAATAGTGTATATTCTCTGACATACGTACATTTATAGCAGCTGGGTGGTCTAGTGGTAACAGGCTCACCTTCTCCTCTGAAGGACCCGGGTTCAATCCCAGGCCCAGGCACCCTTCATGAGCATCATCCCAGCTGGATGTCGTTCGGATGAGACGTTTTATTGGTGGTCCTTTGCACTCAGTGTCTATGCTGAGGAAAGTAAAAGATCCCACCCATGGGGTAAATATGTAACATGGATGGAACTCTTCCTCTCTCCCACCTCATCAATCAACCCTTGATAGTGACAAGAACTTGCCTTAGAGGGCTGCATTTCCCATATCTATCTATCTATCTATCTAGCAAAATATCTTTGCCTCACTTACAGTATTCTTCTTTTCCAGGTTATACGATGGCCAGGCTGGCATAAACTTCAGCTCCTGGTTCGTGTTTGCCTTTCCCAACATGGTGATCTCTCTTCTCCTCGCCTGGACTTGGTTGCAGTTGATGTTCTTGGGACCTCGAGTACTTTTGCCATGCTTCAAAAATCCTGACCACGATAGTACAGCCAACCAAGTTATCAAACGAGAATATGCCAAATTAGGACCATGGGCGTGAGTATTAAGTGCTTAACTATGGTACTATAGCTAATGAAGTCATCGAAAGAGAACAAATTCTCTAAAATAATAAAATAGTAGCTTTTAGATAAATCTACAACATTTTACTTATACTACGCAGCTTAATATTACTCATTTTGTACGTCAATGATTTTTTTAATTCAGGTTATATATTTTTCATTGTTTCCGTCATTGTTTACACATAATCATTTAAAAATTGAACGACCAACCTTCTTAAGTTCTCATATATATCTATCAACAAATAAACTGTATATATATGGAGTAAATCTATCATCTCTCTTGTCTGGTCGATATCTAGATATATATGTAGTCCATGGGGCAGGTTATCTATTAAATTATTAATAAATCAATTCATCTTTTCTATTCAAGGTGGGCCGAGGTATCAACCCTTATCTTTTTCATATTACTGGCAGTTTTGTGGTTCACCAGAGAGCCTGAGTTTATGCCTGGATGGGCCAGATTTTTCAAAGATGGGTAAGTTGGAAACATATTGCACATTAGTACTTACCAATCATTTTTTCAAACTACAATTTATCTGTAAAACTAACTTTTTATTGTAGCTTCGTGTCAGACGCCAGTGTGGCCATCACCATAGGAGTGTTGCTGTTCATGTTTCCGGCCTACAAGCCAAATATTCTGTGTTTTAGGTCTCCTTCGGGTAACTGTGATACTTATTTACACATTCCGTTAATTAAAAATTGTTATAACGTTCAGAATACTGACAGGATCTGAGCATTATAAAAATTAACTTACTTCGAACAGTTTTCTAGACATGCTGTATGTGCTATTACAGCAGAATTAATACTGGAAGTGAATGAGTTCTATTTAGGTTTTTGTTAACTAATAAAGTCTTTCACACGAGTGCTACAGATATGCGATAGCTTCACCCAAAGCTTACCAACCTCGCTACGAGTAGGCCCAATTCTTCAGAGCCTTTTAGGAGCTAATCTCCAAAGGATGTCATGTACATACAGGACTCCCATTGGGTGAGAAACTGCCTAAGCTTATTGCAGTCCTAGATTCACATGACGTCCACTGAAGTTTAGTTTTTAAGTCTTTGAAATCTACTGTAAAATATTTATCAACTACGTTCACCATTCTCATCAGATTCAAGATAGTTTATTTTCCACAGAAAAGCAATTATTAAACAAATCGATATAGGATATATCATATGAATTAACTGTGGAGGGAGTCCATTTTCCTCAAAAAAATAAAAATAAATCTATGTAGGATATATCATATGAATTAACTGTGGAGGGAGTCCATCTTCCTCAAAAAAATAAAAATAAATCTATGTAGGATATATCATATGAATTAACTGTGGAGGGAGTCCATTTTCCTCAAAAAAATAAAAATAAAAATAAATCTATGTAGGATATATCATATGAATTAACTGTGGAGGGAGTCCATTTTCCTCAAAAAAATAAAAATAAATCTATGTAGGATATATCATATGAATTAACTGTGGAGGGAGTCCATTTTCCTCAAAAAAATAAAAATAAATCTATGTAGGATATATCATATGAATTAACTGTGGAGGGAGTTTATTTTCCACAGAAAAACAATTATTAAAAAAAATCTATGTAGGATATATTTATTTTCAAAAAAAAAAAAAAACCTATTTAAAAAAATCTATATAGGATATATCATATGAATTAACTGTGGAGGGAGTTAATTTTCCACCAAAAAAAAAACAATTATTAAAAAAATCTATATAGGATATATCATATGAATTTACTGTGAAGTGAGTTTATTTTCCACAAAGAAAAAAAAAAACAATGATTAAAAAAAATCTATATTGGATATATCTAATGAATTTACTGTGGAGGGAGCTCCCATAATTTGGTGCTTGTTGTTTATCTTATCACAGAAACGAGTAGACCAGGCCCAGTGCCAGCTTTACTAGACTGGCCAACAGTCCACACTAAGATGCCTTGGAACGTCATCATTTTGTTGGGGGGTGGCTTTGCTTTGGCCGATGCTTGCAAGGTAAGATGATTCATTACAGTAAGAAAGAAAGTGATGATGTGTTAGCTTACCTTGATGATATTAATGCTCTGCAGTAATTTAACATTTCGAGAAAAAGCATGTCACATTATTATATTTTTTATTGCAAAAGACAAGGTGTTCTAACTTACGTTAAATGATGAAGAATTAAAGAAAAGCCTATGAGTCTAAAGATAACACCAACAATTGGAGTTTTAAAACATTTAAAGTTTTGCAGTTGATTTTGTTAATTGTTGATGTTTGTGCCTGTAGTATTAATTTGCCTGCACTGCTTGGAACATACTGTAGTAGTAGTAAGAACAGTAGGATACCGGAATTTATAGTACTAAAATATACACCAGAGGGCAGTAAAAGCACCTGTATATACACCTAACAAGTAGGTGCTGCCATCTACCTAGTAGTGTTATAGTAAACCCATGTTAACATGCTAATACCTATATATAAACTAATTAGTGTATATACACTAAATAAGCCAGGTATATTATAAACGAATTACACAAATTACATCAATTAAGTACACATAGTACACCCACTGTAAGTAGTGTAAGTAGAACTCATTGTGTGCTAACAATACCATGAGAGTATATATAGTTCTGTACAATAAGTTTATTAGTACACTGTATGTAATTAGTGTAATCTGTATTCTTAGTTTAGGTTAGTATACTGAGTGCAATAGTTCAATTAATGTAATGAGTGTCTTAGTTTAAACAAGTCTACATATAGGTATTACTATATTAACAAAGGGCTGCTACTAAAATAAACACCAGAGGGCGGTAAATATATCTACATATACACCTATCAAGGAGTTACTGCCACCATAGGAAAGTTTAAGAAATATATACTTCCATAGCCCATGTATTGCGCAAAATAATGCTGCAACATAACATTTTAGGCATATACAACATACCTTTGTACAGAGCTACATATACTACAAAATAAAATACCAACATCCAACGTGTAATAAGAAAAGAACTTCATACCATTTGTTAACACTATAACTGTGTCACTGTGCTAGACGTTGTATGGTACAACGTGTTTGAGGGCTTACGTGCAGTGTGTCACTACTGTTTTACTGTCTACCATTCCTTATGGTAAAAAACACTCATCCAATGAGAGCATAGCCCGCTAAAATCTATCATTGTGTTCACCATCTCCTTAAGCACGTGGTAAGCATAAAAAGAAAAACACAACCAATGGTACAACTCCATACTTATTCTAGGGGTGTGATAGGCTATTAAGCATGAAATAGGGTCTAGAAAATCCCGCTCATTTTCTTGAAAATTCTTTTGTTAGCTACATACCAGTTTACTGGTTTTTGTAGAGAAACTCGTACAGGACATCAATATGATTCCATAGGATGCATATATGCATGGGGTCATAGGCTTGAAAACTTTTAGATCAAAATGACTGAACCGCCACCTGCTAAAAGGGCTGCTACATTTCACCAGGAAGACGCATTGCCCTATGTAATTGAGCAGGTCAATGAGAGAAGAGCCCGCAAATTTGGTGTGGAGGAAGTGACATTCAGGGCCAAATTTAATGATGACCTCCAAGGACGTAAACTACTGGATATATCAGATGATTTGGGTGCTATGTTTGGAAGTGTTATGGATAGAGTCCGAGCAAACCATCCAAACCCTCAGGACAAAGCACGCTTAGCTATCAGACATACAGGATTAGACAAAGAAATAACAATTCACTGTCAACCCCAGCACAACATCACTGCTGAAGTTATAATGCAAAGGTGAGTGTATTGTTGTTGTTTTCTGGTAGCATCTATAGTTTGGGTGGGGTTATTATTCGAGTAACACTCATAGCAACTGCAATTCACCATCTATACTCAGATGTAATGGCTGGGTATTTCACCACTGTCTTTTTTAAAACACAGATTTGAAGCAGTTCTGCAGTCCAACAAAGATCTAACTGTAGATGACTCCTTCGAGGTCAGTGTGGGAGTGATGTCAGCAGCAGACTCTGGCGGGGGCAGAGTGGCTATCGTTAACGTTGATACCTTGGCTGATGACTGCACAATTAAAAGGAAGAGATCAATGGTCACCATACCGGAAGTACCTAATGAGTTTGTGTGTGCTGCGCGCGCAATTGTCACTTGCATTGCAAAGGTCAACAAAATGCCTCAGGCTGAGTTTAACAATTTTGTACACAAGAAGTCAGCTATGAGTAGGAAACAGCATTCACAACGTAGTCAGGCTTTGAAACTTCATAAAGATGCATGTGTGGCAACTGATGCTCCTATGCCTGTACATGATCTGTACAAGTTTGAAGATTGTCTCAATATTCAAATTATTGTTGTGTCAGGTGATGTTGGCGATGAAATTGTGTATACTGGTAAAACTGACAGAAAAAGAAAGATTTATTTGTATCTGAAAGACCAACATTACCATAGCATTGTTAACATTAAGGGATTCTTTGTGTATAAGCAATTCTGTGAAGAATGTGTATCAACCTATAGTGACAAAGGGAGACATAGTTGTGAATCTGTCTGTGCAACCTGCAACACTAGTAAGTGCTTCTATGGGGATGATTCTGTTGTGTGTGACAGTTGTAACATGGTTTGTAGGAACACCCATTGTTTCATGAGACATCAAACAGCCAGAGAGTACCAGAAAGGTGCCAATAAAGGTGATGAGAGATTATCCCTATGTGACACCTATTACAGATGTCTGAAGTGCTATAAAATCCTTGATAAGACAAAACGAGATGTTTCAAAGCATATTTGCCATGAATGGTACTGTTTTTGCTGTCAGGAATTTGTTGTTGGCGAACACCTGTGCTATTACAGAATCAAGAAACCGAAAACAACAGAAGGTCGTTTTATTTATTATGACTTCGAAACATCCCAAGACCAACTCATAACATGTGACAAGGGGTACCTGAACAGACCAAAAAATGGTTGCCAAGAATGCGTACCAGAGCAGATGTGTGTGAGATGTAGGAGATGTGTCAATTGTAACAGGGGCTATTGTGGCTTGGAGAGACACGTTCCTAATTACCTCGTGTGTCAGACGGCCTGTGATGAGTGTAAGGGTGACTGTTTCACACCAGACGCAAAATGTGGAAATTGTGGCAATCGCTGCAGCAAGTGTAGGAGCAAGGGCAAAGATGGATTCATCAAAGAACCATGTCCAAATGATCTGTGTGGGAAAAGGGAAATGATCTTTAAAGGCCCCGACACGTGTGATGCCTTCTGTAAGTGGCTCATTACACCTCAACACAAAGGCTGTGTAGCAATTGCCCACAATGCCAAAGCTTTCGATTCACACTTCATCCTGAATCACTGTGTTAACAATGGCGTGTTCCCTGAAGTCGTATATTCTGGTAGCAAAATAATGACAATGACTATCAAAAAAGGAGTGGACATACGCTGTATTGACAGTTTAAATTTTCTGCCAATGGCTCTAAAAAAACTGCCTGCAGCACTAGGTTTGAGTTCTGAACTGAAGAAAGGCGATTTTCCGCATTTTCTGAACACTAAAACTTTTCAGAATTACGTAGGCCCATTCCCTGACCCCTCCTACTATGGAGTGCAGTATATGTCTAAAAAAGACAGAGAGAGTTTCATGGAGTGGCATGGAAAACAAAGTAGTAAAGTGTTTAACTTTCAGGAGGAAATACTTGCCTACACTCGTTCTGATGTGAACATATTAAGAGAAGCATGTACAAAATTCAGGGCACTTCTGATGGACATGACAGCCCTGGGGGGGAAAGGAGTGGACCCCTTTGCTCATGCAACAATTGCCTCGAGCGCTATGCAGATAGTGCGAGAGCTGCTTCTCCATGAAGAACACCAGGTGGAACTGCTAGATGGAACAAAAGACAGAGCTATATTTAAAAAAGGGCAATGGGAGATTAATGGAGAAGCCCTTGACAGTGAGCAGATTGCTGAGCGTAAATTTGTACGATCTCCAATTCCTCAGATCCCTGCCAGAGGGTACACCAAGCACCCCAATGACAGCCATAAAGCTGTGGCATGGCTGGAGTGGGTGGCAAAAGTCTCCATGCGTAAAATCCAACACAGTCGTAATGGTGGAGAGTTCAGGATACCGGGGACATCTTACCATTGCGATGGTTACCATGCTGACTCAAAATCTGTGTATGAATTCCTAGGATGCCGGTGGCACGGTCACACATGCCTCAAAGACAGGCATGCTCGAGACCCCAGGACAGGGGCCACTCTGGAAAAGATCCATCAGAGAACACTCTCAAGGCTTAAAGAAATCAGTGACAAAGGGTACAACGTTGCTCACATGTGGGAATGCCAGTTTGACAACATGGTAAAACGCAACAGAGAACTCAAGGAGTTTGTAGCATCCATGGATTTGGTAACTCCTTTGAAAATACGTGAATCGTTCTTTGGGGGGCGCGTATCCCCAGTATCCCTGTTTTATGAAGCAGCAGAGGGTGAGCAGATCAAATACTATGACGTCACTTCTTTATATAGCTATGTCAACGTCATGGCAGAATACCCTACATGTCACCCTGAGATCATAACAGAGCAAGCAAAAATGGACTACACGCTACAGTCCTACTATGGACTGGTAAAGGTTAAAGTAGCCCCACCCCGAAAACTCTTCATACCGGTGCTCCCTGTGAGGTGCAATGGTAAATTGAAATTTCCCCTGTGTTCCCAGTGCGCAAGGTTGGAGAGAGTGAAGCCTTGCCAGTGCAGTGATGCTGAGAGAGCCATTGTGGGTACCTGGACAACAGAGGAGGTCAAAGTCGCCATTAAACACGGCTACAAAATTGTCAAAATTTACGAAATTTACCATTACCCAGAAACAACTCAGGATAGCAATTGCAGCATATTTCAGGACTATGTTAAGATGTTCCTTAAGGTCAAACAGGAAGCCTCAGGCTACCCAAGCTGGGTTGAGTCTGAGCAAGACAAGGACAATTATATCAAATATTATCATGAGAAGCAGGGGATACTCCTGGACAAAGCCAAGATATTGTACAACCCGTCCCTGAGGCTGGTCTCCAAGCTGTATGCCAATACCTTGTGGGGCAAGTTTATTCAGCGAGGTGACCTCCCCCGCACGCAGTACATTAAAACTAAAACCGAATATACCAAAATCAGAAATGACCCCACCAAAGTGATAACCAATTTCCACATCGTCACTCCTGAAGTGATTGTGGTAGAGTTAAAATGTGCTGAAACGTTTGAGGAGGAGAACACCTTCACTAACGAGATTATAGGTACATTTACCACTTCACTAGCTCGCCTACACCTGTTCAGCATACTTGAAAAGACATGGGAAAAAACGCTGTATTTTGACACTGACTCTGTTATTTTTGTGCAAAATAGTGGTAAAGAGGTCTTAGAAACAGGGGACCTTCTTGGTGAGCTCACCAATGAGTTACCAAGTAACACACACATTAAGACATTTCTATCCACAGGTCCAAAGAGCTACAGTTACAAACTGAACAATGGTGAGAGTGTCAGCAAAGTCAAAGGTATAACCCTTAATTATGTGAACAGCCACATCATTGATTTTGACTCAATGAAAGATGTAGTTATGGATGAAATTGATAAAATTAAACTGCCGGTGTCCAAACAGATATTCTGGGTGAAACATCTGGGCATTGTGTACAACAGGCCCTATACCAAGACATTTAAAAAGGTTTTCACAAAACGTGTTGTTGCACCAGACAGTTTCAAAACATATCCCTATGGTTATTAGAGAGAGAGAGAGAGAGAGAGAGAGAGGGAGAGAGAGAGAGAGAGAGAGAGAGAGAGAGAGAGAGAGAGAGAGAGATAGATAGATAGATAGATAGATAGATAGATAGATAGATAGATATATAGATATATAGATAAATAGATTTGACAGATAGACAGATAGACTGTCAATAAGCATAAAAATGTTGTAGTGTGTTTTTAAAGCGGTTTTGTTTAGTTATTATGTTATAAAATATATATTATGATGTATTATTTTTACTTTAGCCAATTAACTATACAATTTGTGTCGAATGTATACACACGTTATTACACTGTAGAAAATGTTATAGATGGCTGTGTTTTGGCATGTATCCCACCCACTCTTGGTGATTAGACATTTTATAGCTTTTATAGATTTTGTTATGTAGCACCAGACATAATAGAGTGTTGCCAATTTTGTTACTGTGACCTACAGAAAACTTTCTATGCACAGTTCCGTGAATATCATATTAAGTGTCAAGCCAAAAGGGCCAAAAAAAACAAAAGCAAACTGATAAGACAATCCATTGCGCATGACAGTGCAATCAGATGCATCACCACTCATTACAAAATGGCAGGAATAGTTACACTCATCACCTTTCTTGCTATATGTTTCATAATAAGTGCAGCCAAAGGAGAATACACCTTTTCCTGTGGAGAGAGCCAGGAAATGTTCAATTTGTGCTCATGTGTGTATCTTAGCAATGGGAACGTCACCACCACGTGCGACAAGTCTCCCTTCCTTGTGAAGGTCCCCAGTTTTCCTGCAAAGCTCGCAGTGTTAATTGGAAGAATCGATATGACTGGGACTGAGTTCTGTAATGTGCATGAAACAACACCCAGTCCACCAGTTGTCTGCACAATAACACCAGGTGAGTCTTTTTTATGTACTTGTGCTTTTATTTTTAGTATTCTTGAACACACCAGATGCAATGTCACTCATATGTATTATTAATACTTAAGTGTTTTATTTTTAGTAATCTTGACCACCCCAGATGCACTGCCTCTCTCAACCGACAGAAGCAGAAGCACTACCCCACCGAAAGATGATTATACAACAACTGCACCGAGTGAAGTCTTCCAAAAATTAAGCACCCGCAGAGTCATGCGCCACAGTTCCGAAGCAAGCAGGGCACGCGACACCACAACAACAACACTACCAGCCAAGTTGACGAAAGCTTTAACCACTCAGCGAACACTGCGCACGACGCAGCAGCAGCAAGACACTGTCTCACCAACACGTCTCACTCTGTATACAACAGGAAATTCTCTGAACCCGCCAAATTCCCCCGAGGCTGTCAGGCTGTCTGCTGGAAAGGGGACTTCACGCTGGCCATTCGAGTTCAGCTTTGATATATCACTGGACACTTGCTGTCTGATGTTCCTTGTGGTCTACATCTGTGCAAAGGTGAATATATGTAGTGCATTTATTATGATAAAAAATGAATGTGTTATGTGATCACTGAGACAAAGTTTTTTGTCATGTGGCTTTTTTTTTTTTTTTGTACATTTGTAGACAGGTTGCTCCCTTGCAAGGTACTTGATGGACAGAGTGAGGAGGAGGAGGAACAGGTCGACCATAGAAGAGGAAGCATCTAACCCCGTGTATAACCCCGGCAGCTGTACTAACCGATATTCACGATTTACGGAGTCCGCATTCAACGATGATTCTACATCCAGAGACACTGAACTTACTACTTTTGCTTTTTAATATCGCAGTTTGTTATATTATATAAATTTTTTTTTTCGTGTAAATCTAACACACCATTACAGCTTTTAATATCACAGTTTGTTATATTGTATATATACTTTTTTTTGTGTAAATCAACATACCATTACATTGTATTTGTGCTATATATATATATATATATATATATATATATATATATATATATATATATAATGTTTTTTTGTTTGTTTTGTTGTAAATCTAACATGACATGGCATTGTATTTTGTGCTATATATATATATATATATATATATATATTTGTGTTTTAATAAAAGCAGTTATTAAATAAAAACCATACATGGTCTTGTACACACTGAACACACATGTTGTTCATAATGTCAAAAAAAAGAGAGAGAGCTACAAAAAAAAAAGAAAATGTTACCATCTCAGCCAGTTAAGTTCAATGATGTGGAATTTAGAGTACACAGTACAACGTAGCTGTAGACTTCAAAGACCACGTAACCATACAAGGAACGTGGAAGAATGGTCGCATCCTATGTGTATTAATGTTTTGAAAATCTTTTATAATCACTGCATTCTCTGAATCTGCTTTGTGGTTCGCAATGGACAGAAACTGTACTTAACACACAAGACGCCTGGTTATAGATGGCGCTGGCTACTCCAGTCCACCAGTTGTAGCAGAATCATATCAGAACATATATTAGTGATTATTTTCTGGAATGAAATTCACAGATACCAGCAGGTGAGTACCTTTTTGTGTTTTTTTTTTTTTGGTGGCAATTTTTAAATACAAACGCATGCTCGTATTTAGATATTAAATAAAGAAAAAGAAAACTGAAAAAAAAGACAGTTTCACAGGGGTATAAAAATACCCAGCAGACCATAATGTGGCTTTTTAATTGTACAAAAAAAAAGAACAGCTAGCACAACAAAAAAAATCTTCTCTGTTCCTAGACAGGTGTGGAAGCAGCTGAACTCATGGACTCTGTGTCATCATCGACCTTAGCGTCAGGATGAGCAGGAGGAGGAGGAGGAGACTTGAGGCCTACACCCATGCCTACAGATGTTGGGGTGGTTGCGCACTTGCCTCTTCCCATTGGATGAGTAGGAGGAGGAGGAGGAGGAGGAGGAGGAGGATGAGGAGACCTGCTGCCTGTCCCCCTGCCTATGGATGTGGGGGCGGTCCCACGCCTACCTAAACCTCTCCCCCGGGGCGTCCTAACGCTGTGTGCCGCTGGTGTCCCAACGTCGAAGGGTCTCTCAGGAACTGGGGGCACCACAGGCACAGGGGGCCTCGCAGGAGCCAACCCTCGCCCCACCCCTCCTGAAGCTGATGCACCTTGCAGCAGGGTGAAAAATCCACCCATAAGGCGTCCCACTTCTCCTGTCATCCTGAAATAATAACACACAAATTACCCAAAAAAAAACAACCAAAAAACCATGGAAAAAATTTGTCTTTTTTCATGTTATGCCTATTTAGGGGGGTTACTTACATTTGTCTGAGACGGTTATCATCCCCAGTTCCAGCTACAAAGGCGTCCACTCTTTGAGCAACAGTTTGTTCAATACTCCGGCGCAACTCAATGTCCCTCTACAAGCATAAAAAAAAGAAATATTTTAAAAAACCATCAGCTGTAAAAATCTCTAGCATGAACAAAAAAAAACAAGCATAATTATATTGCGGTGTCTCCATAGTTTTATTTTATTTTTTTTGTCCTGTTTTTCTGAGGTTTGCACAAAACAGAATAATAAAACAAAAAACTCACTCTGTACTGCGCAACTCCTAGCACCACACATCCCAAGACAGCAAGGCACAATGCAACACCCCCCAAAATTGTCCCTGTGGAGTGTTCAGCATCAGTATCACGGGCACCGGGGGAGTCTTCGGGGCCTGACGCATGCGCAACTGATGACATGTCATCACACAAAACTTCGAAAGGAAGATCCACAGTGCTGCGGCCCCTCAGACAGAAAACAGTACCCCTCATGTCTACGCGTACAAGCTCCCTCTGCACAACCCCAGAGAAAGAATCCAGGGGGACAGTCTTCAAATCTGCATTTTTGGTGCAGTTGGCCTCGAACCCCCCGCTTACAAGGGGTTCGCAAATGCAGGGGCCGCAGTGGAACACATATGCCCCATAAACTATGGGTAGCACAAAAAAAACACCAGCAGAGACTACTTTGCCTAGCATCATTGACCAAAGACGTCAGAATGACACTTTATTTTTCCCAAAGCTTAATCAATCTCTTTAAGAGGGTGTTTGGTTCAACGATTACCATTGTAAACCTTAAGGAAAACACAAAGGGACTTGCACTGCAATCACAGGTGATCTTTAAAAACACTCACAACATTCCCACGCTCACAGGTGTAAACATTTTCTTTGTTGATTTAACAAAACGTTACGATAAAACAGCAGGCAAACGTAATGATGGTATATATGTGCCAGGTTCAGAGAACACACCATTTAAGTTAAGGTTTACCAGAAAAAAAAAGACGTTCTATGTAATGATGAGATGCTAAGGCTTTGACGAAAAACGTAGTCGAATTAACACGTAAACAAACAATTATGACTAAAACAGTAGACCCGCGTAATGATGAGCTGCCTTAAAAAAGAACAACCATCACAGCATATATGTAATGATGAACCGCTAATACAGCCAATGTAAAGATGAGATGCTAAGTCTTAGAGGACTACATATTTTTCCTACCACTAAAACACTAGGTATGAAAATTACAGCTAACAGCCAGCAAGGTTTACCAGAAAAAAAAGATGTCCTATGTAATGATGAGATGCTAAGGCTTTGACGAAAAAACGTAGTCGAATTAACACGTAAACAAACAATTATGACTAAAACAGTAGACACGCGTAATGATGAGCTGCCTTAAATAAGAACAGCCATCACAGCATATATGTAACGATGAGCCGCTAAGACTACCAATGTAAAGATGAAATGCTAAGTCTTAGAGGACTACATATTTTTAGAGGACTACATATTTTGCGGCACGGCGTGCCGCGCGGCACGGTGTGCCGCATTCGCGGCACTAATTATCGCTGCACTGCGTGCCGCGCGGCCCATTTTACCGCTGCGGCACTTGTTACCGGGGCACAAAAAAAAAAGCAGGCGGCGCAGCCGCCTTGCGAAAAAAAGGGTGTGTGCGTGAGAGAGAGAGAGAGAGAGAGAGAGAGAGAGAGAGAGAGAGACAGAGAGAGAGAGAGAGAGAGAGAGAGAGAGAGAGAGAGAGAGAGAGAGACCGAGAGAGAGAGAGAGACCGAGACAGAGACAGAGACCAAGACAGAGTGACTGACAGAGTGACTGACAGAGTGACTGACAGAGCGACAGAGTGTGACAGGCAGAGCGACAAGGCGATTATGCCACATCTTTTCTTTAGCAAACTTAATAATAAGGACTGATTTAATAGTGGTTATATAGAGTACACTTAACCAGGTTGACTGCAGCGTCCCTTCTTTGGTTATAAATAGATCTTAAGGTCTCTGCTGCAGCTGCTGCTGCTGCTGCTGTTGCTGCTGCTGCTGATCTGTACGCATGTGAAGAACACTTTCGTTTGTGTGTCATAGACAAAATTGTTTTATTTTGTTCCAGCGAAAAAACACACATTAAGCGGGCCTAGACATAAGCATCTACATATACAATGGGGCTGCGTAAATTACTTTAAAAAACTTGTTTTCAGATAGGTGATTTTGTTTTTGTTTTACTTTTCTTCCTGAAAAGGATTTAGTAATAATTACAAACAAATACTACATCTTACAATCAGAGGTTCAAAATTATTCAACAGTAAAAAAAAAAAAAAAAAAAAAAAAAAAAAAAAAAACAACCAAAAAAATTAAAAGTGACAACACGTCAACAAAGTATAAACAATCAAAAATGTTTTTCAAGTATTACAGGCCGTTATTTTTCACATTCCATTACAAAATATTGTTCTTCTTGTTGAAACACAAACTATTGTTTTTCACTAGTTTAGCTCTAGAGTGGCTGGCGAGACGGTCGCAAACCTCACACCACCCCCCTGGTGCACTCAGGGGGGGTGAGATTAGCTTCTTCACTCCTTTCGGAGTTTCTTGGCGCCCTTGCTGACCGTCGATATGCTGGGCAATTTTGAGGTCTTCTTCGAAGAAGGGTGGCCCCCTTCCCGTTCTTCTTCTTCTTCTTCCCCTTCTGTTGCGTCCTCATCAGAGGACTCAATGGTGAGCGCAGTCGCTGGTCTCTTGCGCCCGGAAGAAGAACTCTTGGAAGGGGTGCTAAGCTTCTTCGATCCTGCATAATCGTCCACAACCATTTCGTCTTCATGTGATTTTTTCGTCGCCCCATCTTTTACGTTGTTATTAGGGTGAGGTGTACAATGAGTACACTTCATCATGGCCATTTCGTTCAAATGACTCTGAGAACATTCCTTTAATTCCTCTAACCCCACCCATTTCTTCTCCAGAGCAGGAATATGGGAAATTAGTTTGCTGAATTCTGTACTTGACATGTTTATGCCCTTCCTGGTGGGGTGTAGAGACTTCAACAGATTGTTCGTAAAGAAGTGATGGCGCAGATCTACGCTTGCGTACTGTTTCTTGGCAACGGCAAACACATTCTTGCCAATGTGTACTTTAAGCTCGGCAGGCACAAAGTCAGCTCCATCATCTTTTGTTGTGTCATCTCCCAGGGTGTCATCAACAGGGACATCGTCGTCTTCAATGCTGTTCTCATTGTCCATGGGGTCATCAGTTTGACATATGTCATCATCGCTCTCATAGGATTTACCCTGTCACAAATAAAAAAATAAAAATTTTAATATATCTTTTAAATGTTTAACATAACACAGAAAAAAAGAAACAGCTGTGCATCTGTCTGTCCAGCCATTCATCACTCTATGTCTGCATATGTCTACATATGTCTGCATATGTCTGTATGTATGCATGCATATGTCCAGCTGTGTGTATGTATGTATGTATGTATGTCTGTATGTATGTATGTATGTCTGTATGTGGGTATGTATGTCTGTATGTGGGTATGACATGAGAGTCTGTCTTTACATACATACATACATATATACATACATATAAACACGCATTCGTACCTATATACATATATCTATACATACAAACATACATAAATACATACAAGCGTGCATACATTCAAAACATAGAGTGTAAGGCTTGCAAAATAGTGTTATATTTTAACATGGTATGTAATAACACACTGATGGCAGCGTGTATTTGCAAAAGACAATTGTGTGTCATACTTTGTGACACCTCGTCTATACAAAACAAACAAACATTATAAAAATAATACTTACTCTTTTAATGACTTTCATCAGTTCTTGGGTTGATGATATTAAGTCTCTCGTTTGCTGTTTATCCAGAGTTACGCCACGTTTAGTGGGTATCAAGACAAACTCCTCTTCTTCAAGAGCATAATTGCGCAGATGTAAACTTATTTTTCCCAGATATCTCTGTAGCACCATGAATTTCCTGTGGCCTATCTCTCTAAACCAGAGAAACTGTCCGCGTACTAGAGTGCCAGTTGAGTTGTAGTGCTGCTTCATTTTCTTATGTTGCACTTTGAATCCACCGGATTACGAAACTTGTAACACGAAAAATTTTCTCAGTGAGACTGAGAAAATTGACGAAAAGGTTGTTAGGACGAAAATGCGAAGACCAAGAGGTCGTACAAAAGCCCGCACGGCATTTTATATGAACACCCAAAGCCCTATGTCCAATGACAGGGCAAGCCACGCAACGCACACTAGGAGCGCTACTGCATATCTTGTTGATAACCAGTAATAATGCTGCATGTAGGAATGTTTCAGATGGTGCGGGTGCACAAATGGACCTTGCACTTTCACACTTTTTATGGTCTTTTGGTTCTTTTATTTTTCTTGTGGGGGTATCACTGTCACCCCCAACCATTTCTCTTGAATTACGCACTTTTAATCTCATCACAAAATAGACTGCAGACAATGTTCGTTTGGTTTGTAATGTCAACAAATTTTATTTCTAAAGTACAACTGCTGTAAAAACAATTAACACATTTGTCTGCTATATATTCATGAACAAATAGAAAATACGTAATCATGCATGCTTTTAATATATAACATAAGTTTTTTTTTTTTTTTACACTGTAATATACATCAGATATATATTATTTGGGGTACATTTAAAATGTCAACCATCTCTTTTTAATCATATCAAGAGTCTTGTTATAGGGTTTTCGCTTTCTCCTTGCTGTACTGGTGTCCTGTTTGACACCTGCGTTTATGTTTCTGTTGTTTCCGGATCTAGAGGTGTTTTTTTTCTTCTTTGACGCAGTTACCAAAGTTTTCAGTTCTTCTGGTGTAATTCCTGGGGGGGCATTGCGCTCGAGAGGGTTTGCAGTGACATCATCTTTGGTCCTGTTTCCATCATTTAGGGGCCCTCCTGGGGGTTTTCCAGCCATGTTTTTGTGTGAGGGCATCTCCTCTTTTTGTTTCACAGTGTCAACAGAAGTGTGCTGCTGTGCTGTGTCGCCCTCTACCGGTATTTTCTGTGAATCTACAGTTGTATGGCTTAGACCAGTGTCATCCTCTGGCTGCTTGTGCATGTGCTTGGAGTTGTCATTTTTCTCTGATATCTGCTGTAACATTCTTTGATAGCGTTCACGTGGTAACACTATATGCTCCTCAGCCATTATTATTATTTACCAGTTAGACCTATGAGTCTTTTTAGGACAGCTCTGATGAGTAAGACCACAGTGTCAGATGAGTTAACAACAATTTCAGCACGTTCCTTGTGTGATAGCTCCTTGTCTGCAAGGTTCCTAATGACTAACTTGCGACGTTTGAGAGCTCCTTTATAGTCAGGCTGAAGTTGAATAATGCGGGCAAGGACATTTTTTGACACCTCGGCTATTGAGAGTATTTGTTGCCTATTTGCATTACTTAATAATTCTTTGGCCTGTTTCTTAGGTAGCTTTGCCACAGCTTGGAGAAAAGGAATATTTTCCTTGATCAGTTTCATTTTTGGGGGAGGTACACTATTGTGGTATCACCTGCAAAAATATGTGTTCTCAATTTTAATTTATTATCAATATTGGGTGATAGATCAACAATCAAATAACCATAATTGTTTGCAGTGGCCAGCTCGTAGCTCTTCATGAAATACTGTACTTGACCAGGCATTGTTTGTGAAGCTAAAGTACCTATCTGTCGAGCGCTCCTATTATTTTTAAAAAGACATATATACTGCGAATTAAGCCCTATTTCACGGACAGCTTTACTTGCATGATACAGATTTTGTAGGGTGATTATGCACGAAATGTGGCAATGGTGACACAGTACGCACACTATATCAACCACAGAAGACCCTGAGGCGTTGTCATTGAGGCTGCTCATCTTGTCATCAAGTACAAGGATAGTTTCACTATGAGTCTCCTGCCAGATTTTAGTTAACTCATCTTTTGAAGGAATATCTGTTCGAAAATCCACCATGTCACCTAGCTCTTTCTCCAGCTCATCATATTTGTCCTGCCATGCTGTATAACAGTAGATTATCTTCTTGGGTTCTGGCTTAAACATTTGTTTATGCTCAAGCAGCAGTCTCCTGATGAAAAACGTTTTACCACACTGGGATGCGCCAACGATCAGGACAGTTTTCGGCAGATCGAAGGGTATCACACACTGGTTGTAATCCTCCATTTTCTTTTTTTTTGGGGGTGTTGACTCTTTAAGTGCCCCAGTGTAAATGCTCAAACTTCGTGAACAGCCCTGTTTTTGTCTATTTTCAAGGCTGCTGGAAATTTTGCAAAGATTATTAGGGTTGCGGGCTGGGTCAGCTGATTTTCAAACTTCAAAGAAATTCTCATATTGCCACTACGCTTCAAAGGTATTATGTCGTCATTACCACTCTGAAGGGCCTCGGCGTAAAACCTGTAGAAGCAATAGCCTTGGGGAAAATCATGACGTGTCACAGGAGCACGCCAGTCGTCCCCGTCCAAACCACACAAAGTTTTGTAAGCATCCATATAAATGCTGTCTTCAGGGTCTTCGCCATACCGTGGTTGTATAGGTCCTTGCCCCATATCTTGACCATCAACGCTAACTTGTATGAAGTTCAGACCATAGTGTTCAAAATTGAAAGGGTTTTCTTTGAGCTGACCATGGTTGGATGAGTCAGAGACCAGTCCGCAGATGAGTTCTGCTGGTACACGCCCATTGAATGCATCATTCACTTCCGCAGAGAAGACACCTCTTGCAATTGTAAATTTTTTGACCTCTGTCTTGGAGTAAGGAAAGATGGCTGGTCTGGTTTTCAGAGTGTTGGCATGAGATGTCAGAATCACGGGTGCCACTTCAACCATGCACACATTGAGGGATGCCTTTGTTATGACCACCTTGTACTGACCACTAGATGAGTCACTATCTGGTGACAACAAACAAAATTCTGGAGTGGACGGATATAGGGTAATGTTAAGAGGTACCCCATAAGGGATAAAGCGAGAAATCTCAAGAACATCGCTGTATAAATGACCACACATGTCCACCTCTCTGGAATTTGCAAAAAACTTACTCCTGGTTTTTAGCCCCGCATTATCACCCATAAACCAGTTTGAGTCATGTACAGCACCTGCAGTATCCTTGAAATACATTTGTGTCTGAAGAGCAGACTCTTTCTCCTCTTTGGATGAATAAAGGAGAGTCTTGAGGTAGGCCAAATAAGGATAAGATTGATCAGAATGAGTTAGTACCTTGTTTTGGAGGGCTACATCAACCCTGCTAAACATTGAATGCATGAAGTTGTTAACAACACCAACAATGCCTATTTTTGCTTTTCCTGCATCATCAGACTTTTTTGATGCCTCAGCATCCTCACCATCGGATGTAGCAGCAGTAGCAGCAGTAGTAGCAGCAGCAGCAGCAGCAGCAGCTGGTTGTGCTGCTACCATCTTGGGTGTCTCAACTATGTCACCATTGCGTGCAACAATCTTACAAGTAATGTTTAACTGCGTTTTTCTTAGGTCTACATAACAGTTTGAGTTATTGGCTATTGCAAACTGAATCACACCTTGACTGGAAAAATCATTTACTGGGTAGAATGTTGTGCAATGACTGCGTCTAACGCCTACATTTTGAATAGGTTTTTCAAATATAGCCAGCTCTTCAGGATACCCCACAAAGGCATCGGCCAATAACGTTTCACTCATGTTTCTGTACTTTATATATATAAACTGTAAACAAAATAGAAAAATATACTTCAGAGCCTATTTGTCAAAAATGTCCTTGGCCCTTTGAGGTTTTGACTTTGCACCTGCAGCGTTCTTTGCCTTCTTTCTGGAGTGAGCAGTGGAGGATGTGGTCTTTCTCTTCTGACGTTTCTTGGAGGACTGATCTTCTCCATCGGATGCCGCATATTTATAAGTCTCTTCCTCCATTTCCGCTGCAGCTCTTTTTCTGGTGGCTTCGGCGGGGTCAAGGACCTCTAACTTAGCTACTGTGGAACCCTGTGCGTGCTCCTGCTTGGCACCACGTGTATTGATAAGAATAAGACCTCCTCTTCCTCCATTGGCTGTCTTGTGCAAACTAGACATATTGGTCATTTTGTGTAACATCATAGATCCATTTTTACCCTCAGCTTGCTTCATAAAATGGTCTCTGAAAGTCTCATAGTCAAAACCGCCGTCAGCAGAATAGTAGTGTGTGTGATTAGCCATGGTTAGTCAGCTTTGACAAGATGAAGTGTGCAGGCCGAGTGTCCCTTTTCGAATGATGGCAGGGCACCACTACTATCTGTTAAATATATTTCAATGATGTCCAGACTGTCGGTTATCACAGGTACATAGCGGGGGTTGTCAAATGTCAACGGTTTTCCATTTTTAAACTGGCTGTAATATATTTTATGAAGAACGGGTGCTTGGGTGCCATTGACAATGCTTGGTTGACACATGCTGCTGTTGATTGTTAAATATGCAGGTTTATAGTCAGCTGGGGGCTTTGGTAAATTAATATCCAGAATGGCAACATTCCATGAACCTTGAGGTGTGAGCTGGAGTTGTCTAGGCAACTTCACGCGAAATGAGCCAGGGCTGTTACCTTGGAAGTAGCTGCCACTCTGATCGCTCGAAATGTAGATATACATTTTATTTTTATTTTCCTATGTACTGCTTTATCTCTGACGTAGGTATGTAGCTGTTAAACTTGTCGCTATAACCGTACCACTTTATGAGACTCAGCTTTTGGCCACGAACAGTTTTTGCTCCTACCACGTGATCTATCTTGTACACTATGTCATTAGGGTTCACGATATTGACCTTTTGGAGTTCCTGTTCATAGAACGATCCTTTAATCACTTCATCAGCAAGATCTCGCACCTTATACCTCGGAGGGTGAGACGGGTTCCTGTGTAATATCTTGAATAGTTCCTCTGTGTACTGCTCCTGATAACCACGGGCAAAAGGTGTCTTCACGTGACTTAACCTCACCAGATCACCTATGTTAAATGAATATATTACCTTCTGCTGCGCCCTTTTATTCAGAATGGGTATGTATATTTCCTCATATATTTCTGCAGTGTTTTCAGCATTGACATCCGCAGGGGGGCGTCCTATGCTGCCATGTTTTGTATGGTTGTAAGAATAGGTTACATCATCTAGGATATCCACATATCTAAATGTTTGTTTTTCATAGAAGTATTTATACAGTCTGTCTTCGATCGTTCTGTTGACCCGTTCTGCATAGTTTGCTTTGTGTTGTCCATAAGCAATGATATGGTTTATGGTGTAGTCTCTCAAAACTTCCTGAAATGCTGACCCCATAAATTCCTTGCCCTGATCCGTTCTAACTGATTCGCAATGACGACCAGTATTCAGAATTTCTTTAAACATGTTTGCAACTTCCACTGCAGTTTTTGATTTTAGAGGTCTCACCCATAGATACCTTGAAAACAGATCTATGCACACTAGTATGTATTTGTACCCATCATTATATTTAACAAGATCTGTCATTTGTAACAAGTCAGCATCCCATTGCATGTCTGGGTATTCCACAATTATATGTTCAGTTGGAAAGGTAGTCTGAGGTGTAGAGTGTATGGTGTGTGTAGTCTGATGTTGCAGCCATTTTATGACCTCTCCAAGGTCAATCTCTGGGGGGCGATCTTTGAGGCCCTTAATGTAATCCCACAGTTTGTGGGGTCCGTAAAAACTAGCAGGGCTTCTTGGTGAATAATAAATCCTTGACAGGAAAGCATCAATCCTTTCCTCATCCATTTTATTCTTCAAAATCCACTGGATTTTAAACTGACCCCTCACTGGTTCTCATCATGGGTGTAGTGAAGGGTTGGGTGACATGCTGCGGTAACATTCTGGTGACACTTTTCATCTTTGGCGCAGGCAGAATTGCCCCTAGGCTGGTGCTTAGCAAAATGAGCCAAGTATCAGAGCTATTTCCAATAGACAGGTTGATAATAGAAGTAATAATCACAGTGTACAGTATAAGAGTTTGACTGATAAACACTATCTGGCTCTTAGGCATAGCTCTGCCTAAAACATACCATTTGTCAGAATTTACTGAACTCTGGGAATATAACCCACTTCCTTCACCTTCCATGGCTGAAGCTTAAATGACATGGGGGCTGGTACTGACATACATTTTATATATACGTTAACACAAACAAAAAAAAGTAGGAAAGTTTGCTACATATATTTTTATTATACATACATATCACAAAATTACATGGCATATTAATAGACCATTCACCAATCCTCCTCGAGTCCGTCAGGACAGCATTCTGGACACGTGTAATACCCCATTTGATTTTGATGGTCCTCACTCAAATAGCAAGGTGTTGTTAAACTTAACTCTGGTATAACATCTTCAATTTGCCCGAAATTGTCAACTATTGTTCTAAACTGTTGTTTAGTGAGGACCATATTCTGATCCATACAAACAGCCAGAGCGCCCTTGTCTGTCTTCTCATATTTCGTGATGTGTACGTTGTCACTGTTGTAAAATGTTTGAACATAAAAATGACCACCAAGGTGTACATCATGGTTTGTACCAACTGCAGTCATCATGATGTCTGCCGTCTGCACAAGGCAGGCCCATCGTTGCAGGTTTAAACTAACCTCTGCACATTCAGGGTCTTCATCGGTTGTCTGAAACATGCAAGCATTCACAGTGGTTTTTACATTTTTGACCTATAACAAAGCACACATCGGTCTGACATTAAAGTGAACAATTAACTGATATTACTAACCTGCATTTTCATTATGTGCACTGTGACAACACCGTCGTTGACCAGTACTTTCAAGAAGTCTTCATGGCCCAGATAGATGGAGTATCTCTGCCCATGTGATATTTCGGGCATCATACTGCACAACTCCGGGTAGCTGACACGGATAATTTCAAACAGTTTTGCAATGGTCTGGTGATGTTCTTGTACAACCAGTAGGTCCACCAGTTTAAACATTTGCATTTCACCATCTTCATATGAGCTTAATGTCAAGTATGAGGGCCAGTTGATATAACCCTCTTCTTTGAGCTGTGCCAAAGTGGTGGGTCCATCAACTGTACCTGTTATGACGGCAGCATATTTCATCAATATATCCATGTTAACAGGTCTGCGTTTGTAGAACGATTAAATAAAAGTTGTAATACCAGACAAAGGCAAAAGCTGTTATATAAAAGGCGCCCAAAATACAGACAAAGCTTCTGATTGGTCCATTCATAGTTCATCACAAAACTCCTGTGATTGGTTGATTTGTAAGATTGTGCACCTAATAGCAATGTTAGCATGTACAAACATGTCCTCCACATTTTTTTTTTACCTTTTAGAAATAGTTTACTGACGAACAAGCATATTGCTGTTTTGTTCACATTATGAATGCCTCCTTAAATTTCACAGTTAATTACAATAGATGTGTAGACGCCATTGAGGGTGACTGCAGTGGACTTCAGACAGATAATATTCTGCAAATTCATAGACACAGTCAACCATATCCAGATGTATCTGACTGCTGGCCCTGTATAGGATGAGGTGTTCTTCATCTCCACATTTTGCTATCTTGTACAGCTCCCATTTGAGCCATGGTTTGATTCGGTCATTAGAATCAATCTCTCGGGAGCCTTGAGATCCATCATCAGAATCTGTATCTTCCGAATCTGTGGAACACTCATCACCGGACTGTGCAGCTGCTATACCACCATATACAAATGGCATTAAATTTCCTGTAACTGGTGATTGGCAAAGAAATCTGACTCTATGTTCTACTCCTTTGTAGACATTACCAGTGCTGGTAAATTTTTTAAAATTCACCTTGCATGCTGCTAATGACGTGAACTGCTGAATGTTGTTGTGTAAGATAAAGTCATGCATCTCTCCATTTTGACATTCCTGGTGCCCCATAAGTATCCAGCAGTATAATAATGCCATAGTATTGCCTTGTTTTAGACAGAATCCGTGAGTAGGTGTTGTACACAGCAAAGACGTTGTCAGACTGTTAGGAAACTCTCTCCTACTGGTGAAAAAGTCACTGAAAATACTACTGATAATATAAGACACTACTTCCTGTCACCTACTTCCTAGATAACCATTAGTGACAGCACCTATTCGTAATACTTTATTGAGCGTATTTAATGCAATTATTGTACCATAATAGTGTAATAGTTTAATTACTGTAATTAGTGTTATAAGCGTTATAAGTGTACTTAGTTTAATTAGTGTATATATGAGTGTTAGAATATTCACAGGGATTTACCACCACCCTAAACGGTTGGTGGCAGCACCTACTTGGTAGGTGTATATCCATGTGCTTTTACTGCCCTCTGGTGTATATTTTAGTACTATAAATTCCGGTATCCTACTGTTCTTACTACTTGTAGTCAACTTTTGCCAGGGATTAAAACTGAACATCTGTTACAAAATCTAGTAGTAAATTCCCATAGTCTGCAATCCATACTTCTTATAAGGTTTAAGGTTTATTTAGTAGACACCCAAATTGGCTCGTGGCCGCTTGATTAGGTGTGTGTTTTCACAATGTTTAAATATAATTGCAAGTAAAACAATTCTGTATGTTACAGTTAATTTGGTATCCATTAATTATATAAAGTTTGACATATTGAGCAAATCCAACAAGACTATGCGTTTGCAATTTAGAAGATATGATATGTTCTGTTTCATTTAATGTATTTATCATTTTTAACTTTAAGCAGTTTTCAGTTAATGTCCTTCTATGGAAAGTATTGTAATATTGATTTTTTAATCTGGTGTTGTAGTTATGTATGTCTTTTGATTTCAATATTTCAATATTTTGGAAATATTCAGGGACACCACTGTTTTCAAGTTTATGTAAAAATTTATATATCTGTAATTTGTTGATGTCTTCTGAACGTAATATATTAAGTCTTTTAAACAGTGGTTCAGTATGGGCATTGAATCTAGAATTGGTTATTACACGAATGGCTCTTTTTTGGATCTTATTTAGTTTGTAGGATTTATGTCCCCAGACAAGTATTCCATAACATAATTTCGAATGAATTAGAGAATTGTATATTTGAAGCAGAATGTTTTCTGACACCGACTTCTTGATCAAATTTAAGGAGCCAATAGTTTTTGATAATGTGGCTGTTTATCTACTTATATGATTCTTAAATGTGAGTGCAGTGTCCAGTAGTATACCAAGATAATTGAAACTGCTAACAGTCTCTATTTGCTTACCATTCAATTTTATTTCTAGTTGGTCTACTTTTTTTTGGATGTTATGGAATATCATGCATTTTGTCTTATTTGTATTCAATGAGAGTTTATTAGATTTTAGCCATATAGAGATATTCTGGAGTTCATCATTTATATTTTTTGAATTTTAAGCGGCTGTTAACTCGACTTTTATAGAACTACATAATGTGGTATCATCTGCATATATTATGACATCAAAGTAATCAGTTGCCCTGCAAATATCATTGATATATATTATGAATAATAAAGGTCCTAATATTGATCCTTGAGGTACTCCTGTAGTTATAATTTCAGTTTTTGATTTTTTGTCCTCGAATTGCACATATTGTTTTCTGTTTGATAAGTAGCTGACAAATAGCTCTAGTTCAGTGCCCTTTAGTCCATAGAATTGAAGTTTATTCAAAAGAATTTGATGATCTATAGTATCAAATGCTTTACTAAGATCCATAAATACATTAACAGGAACCTTATTTTCTTCCATCATCCATATGATGTTATCGGTCAGTTGTAATCAAGCCATTTCAGTTGAATGCTTTTTTCTGAAACCGTATTGGTTTTTATTGAACAGTTTGTTTGTTTCAAAGTAATATTGTAATTGTTTATTCATAACTTTTTCAAACACTTTAGATAAAGCTGGGAGGATTGAGATTGGTCTATAATTCTCTACTTTTTCAGGGTCTTTACCTTTGTGTATTGGAATGACTTTTGCTAATTTTAATGCATTAGGGAATATTCCAGAAGATAATGATTGATTGACCAATTTTGCTAAAGGTTTTGATATTTCCAGTTTTATGTCTTTCAGTAGTTTGCTTGATATTTCATAAAAGTCTCGTGAAGCTTTAGTCTTTAAATTGGTGATAATTTTGATAATATCTTTTTCAGTGACTTTTTTGAATTCGAAATATTTTAATGTCGGGTGTTTTAGATAATCTTTGAATGAATTGTTCATATTATCTTTAATATTTTCAGCCAATTTTTTTCCAACATTCACAAAATATTCATTGAAACAGTTTGCCACATTCTCATATCCGAAATAAGTACAATTGTCTTTGACCAATTTATCTGGCATTTTGTTTTGAGTTTTAGATCTTCCTAACATTTCATTTATCATGGTCCTGCATTTTTTTGAATCATTCTTGTTTTGTGTGAAATTATAATCGTAATAATTAGTTTTAGCTTCTTTGATGGCTCTTTTCAATATATTATTGTAGGTTTTTAAATTAATTTTCAGTGATTGATATTTTTCACTTTCCACTTTTGTTTTCTTTAGTTTAGAGTATAGTTTATCTCTATAGTTAATGGATTTAATCAAACCGGTTGTGATCCATTTGGATTTTTTGTGTTTTCGTCTGTCAAATTTAACTTCAGTAATTGGGATATATTTTTTCATTTCATGGCCTAAAGTTTCTAAGAGCTTATTGCAATTTTTGTCAACACTTTCATTTGTGTCAAAGTCCAAGAGAGTATCGAAATCAGTTTGACATAATGCGTCTCGGAGGAGTTTGATTGATTTATTATTGTATTTGTATATCTTTATGAATCTTGGTGATTTTTGAGTTATTTTATCCATAGCTATGAAAATAGGGAGATGATCTGATATGTTGCTATTTATTAAACCGCCAGTTATTTCTAACGTATGTGTATTAGACCTAAGGAAGATATTATCTATTAGAGTTCCATGATTTCCAGATATTCGTGTGGGCATTGTAATTATCGGAATGAAGCTGTAGCTCAGCATGTTTTCGAAAAATGTTTTTGCAAAATTGTTATCTTCAATTTTTAAAAGATTTATATTAAATTCACCTACGATTATAGTCATTCCAGTGTCTTGGTCTATTTCATTTAGGAGTACCTCAAGGTCTTCTAGAAATTGTTCTTGTTCCTCACTTAGATTTCTTGGAGGTCTATAAATGTTTATTAGCCTTAATTGCTTTTTTTAGCTATTCAAGATAATTTCAAGTTTTTGATATTCCCAGAGTGTATCATTTCTGCAGGACACCACAACGTCTCTGTACTCATATTCCTGCTTCAAATAAATGGCAAGACCACCATGTTTTCCACAAGTTCAATTTTTTGTAATTAAATTATAGCCTTTGATGTTCAGAGGACCAGTTTCTATATTTTCGTGTAACCATGTTTCCTGAATACATAATGCATCATACTGAAAATCACTGCTATTCAAGTCCTCAATATGTAATTTGATTTCATCCAATTTTGAATTTAGACTTTGGACGTTCAAACTGAAAACTGTGAAAAGATTTTTTGAATTTGGAAATATTTTAGGAATGTGTGCATTATCATAATACTTGCATTGCTGGAGGATTTGCTCATTATCATTCAGATATGAAATGGAATTCAAATTATTTTCTTCCATTGCTTTGAAGGTCTTGTGCTTTCTGTCTAGTTAGCCTGACGTTCATGTTTGAGTCGCTCATTGATGACTGTTGTTTTTCTGGGCAATCTTCGGGCAATTTGTTTGTTTTTTCTGGTGGTGTTGGACTTAATTGTCCACTTTCTTCCTCTTTGTTTTCTTCATTGTGAGTGGTGGTTTCAGGTGTTTCTGTAAATTGATGTCTGGATGTTGAAGCTTTTTCTTTTTTGTCAGATGTAGATTCTCGACTGGGTGTTGACTGCACTTTAAATGCACTTTCAATTCAAGAACACTTTTTTATTTTTTTAAATTCATAGGAGATTCACTTCATGGGTTACATAGAAGAAATAGGCCTAGTTTTCTTCCATGTTTGCAACGCTAGCTACAAATTTTGTCTGAAAGGTTTTTTTTTATATTTCTGTTATCCATTGTTTTTCTTTAGCAAAACTTTGATTTTTTTTTCTTTTTCAAACATTCTCAAAAGTTACAAATTCTGTAAGATAAACCATTCCACCAAAGTGCATAGAATACTTTCAAATAATACCCCTAAAAGTATCTTTCACTGAGCTAACCTCAGCAAACGTTGACTACTGTAGGTACATATTACAGCATGCAAACTAATTCAGGTACAAAAAGGTCATAACATCATTATGCATGTATTCAAATTAATGACTTAATACTTTAAATTGTGTCAGTCCTTGGGGCTTCTGCATATCGTTATACAATATCCATAATTACACGTATCACTTCAAATTACAAGCTATATTAGGAGTGATTAAATGTTGTCCCAGTCCATCATCCGATTGCAATTAACATAAACAGTATTGTTTATCTCTACACATGCTTGTAAATGCTTACAATTACAATGATTATGCATACAATGTACAACATATTTGCATTTTCTGTGCAGCTAGGGTAAATATGGCCACTGAAATGTAACTATGCTGTACATTGTGATTTTATTTGTAAGGGCTCAATTAGATCTATCCTTGGGGCTTATATCATGTAGTGTTTTTGGGGTTATTATACTATGTTTCACCGCATTTTTTTATGATATCCAAGACAGATTTATGCATGAATTTCCCTCAACCCATCAGTCATGTTTACACATTTTCAATAGCATTGTCCCTGAACTGACCCACAAATCCTTTAGTGTGTGTGTGTGTGTTTTTTTTACATATATATATTACAGTTTAATCTTGTCATTCATGAACTTTTGTCCCACAAGTTGTGGGCAAATTTGGTGCAATTAGTTTCATTATGGTTTTTTTTTTCTGCCCTCAATCTATTGTTTCAAGCTTTTTTTTATATAATGACATTTTTAAACAATATATGATTTGGATTGGCTCCATTTTTAGGATGATGGATAAATCCCCCTGGTGGTGGAAACTCGCATAAGCACCTGGTGGTGGAGAGAAGAAACTCTGTGATTTTGCCACTGAGTAATGGTTTATTTAGCAATATTTATGCATTGCTTTGCTCTAGTGTATTCAAACTTTGTTGGGTTAATCGACAGTACAGCTCTTTGAAAGGTAATTAGAAGCTACACCTAACTATAGTACAATCCAAAATAAATGACCACAAAAAAAAGAATCAGAAATTACAATAGAAAATATAGCAAACTTCAAGTTATTTCAGAATCTTTCCCAGAAGTGTTTTTATCAGCTTCAAAGTTGGGATTCGAATTGTCGCGAACATTTCTGTCCATTTTGTGGGGATAAATGACATCTGTGGCAAAATATGACCAACAAACAGGTGGACATTTATTTTGAATCCTACTACAGCTGTACAGATGGCCAATGTCATTGCAGCCACTTTCAAAACTTTATAAGAGCTTGAAGTACTGTATTTTACTGACCATGCTTCGTTGGGTGTTGGGAGGTAGAGTGTAGTGGCTTCACATCTCTCTTTAACATTGCAAAGAAAACTAAACTCCTCTTTCTCCCTACTCTCTATTATTTCTTCCTAACTCTTTGAAATGCCTGGTACCACAGAAGTCCGGGTTATCGGATGAGATAGGCGAAGCGTTCGGATCTTTCGCAGATTTCAGTCCTTGGATCATTGTCATTCTTCTGGTTGTGGTGACAGCAGTCTTTACAGAGGTGGCCAGTAACACAGCAATTGCTACAGTATTCCTCCCCATCTTGGCAAAACTGGTAAGACCTCCTATAAGAAATAATCATACCCCAGTTATCTTTTCCTTTTTCGCTAGGTTAGGTGGGGCGCATGACAGACAATCTCAAATCTCCTCAATGTACAAACACAGATTTCTGCTGGGGTCTGATATCTCAGCTCAAGTCGTTGTGTCTGCTTAGAAATTGAATCCAAGACATTGCACAGGAAGCGAAAGTGTCAACCATAACCTGATGTCAGGATAGAAGACTCTTAACTTCAATTGCTTAATTATCTTTAATTTGGAGAAAATTATTGACGTTGAGAGTAATTGAACAGGATAGTTACCCCTTTTACCAGACTTGTGTCATTTTGATTAAACAGTTTTTATTAAGTTTCAGATTATTTACATCTATACCATATTGATTGAAAACGTTTTTATTTAAGTTTCAGATTATTCCATTCTGTTTTCATTCATGTTTATCTCGTGCCACTTTCTTTTACAGTAGTGCCATTGGCTGTGCTTCTGGACGTTAACAGAAGATAACATCGCAGAGCTGTGGTCTTTTGATTGTTATAAATGCAAAAAATCCATAATCATAAGTAAGGGCGAATAGTGAACTTTTAACAACATTGCTTTCCATTGGATATTAATTGCAATTTATATTTGAAATTTACACCAGGTGTCAGGTCTGTCAGCCAACATGGCGGGCATGATGAAAGGGTTCCATGGCTATTCCCCTTGGATCGTAAACATTATTGTTGTCTTGGTAACCGCAGCTTTTACAAATGTGGCCAGCAATGTTGCAGCAGCCACACTTTTCTTGCCAATAGTCGCCGAGGTGGTAAGAAGCATCAATATCATGAGTGTTCTCTCTGTTTTTATAAGTAGCTAAACTGTTTTCTTTTTCAAGTACATATGGGAAAATAATTAAAGTATTTACAGTTAGTTTTATAAAAAACGGTTGACTCTAGACGGCTGTAACGACCTATACCTGACTGTGATCTAAGCATGCTAAAGCCAGCTGCTTCTGTCCACTTCTGTAGCTAATAATTGGCTTACATCTATCACCAGATAAATATAAACCTGGTAAATGTAAGAAATTAATCTAATATATATCATGAATATGTACTTTTAGATCAGGTTTTGAGTAGCCAGCAATTACAGCTTTGGCTAGGGTAAATTTGACGGGCCGTTTTTAATGAAACTAACTGTACAGTGTGATGTCAGAATAACATGTAAAAGCACTGCCCTAAATTTATGTTGGCTATAAGCGCACATTAACTTTTTTTTTTATGTGGAATTAGACATTGTTTGCTTCATAATTTTTCTTTACTCTAATTGGGAACAATACTTAAAATGTTTGTGCTTATAGCCTAGTCATCCATTTAGGGCAATGTGAGAGTGTTCATGTCTACTCATTCAGCATGGTGACGACCCTTTTAAATATTCTATCAACCTTCCTTTTCAAGTTAATGTTGTTAGACATATTTATTTGTTAAGTTACTCTGTTTTTATGTCTTTTAATTGTTGATGTGCTCGTGTTTTGCAACTTTCATTCTTCTCCTTTATTGTGATCACTTATTTCTGCATATTTTCTTGTCGTTGATATCTGTGCATTTTGTGGATTTGTTTTGTTTCATGTATACTTTTTTTGTCGATTTGTTTGATTTTTTGTCCTATACGGATACTCAATTTAACTTGTGGTCGCATATATAATTTATCAGTAAAGTGTTTTTATTTATATATATTTAAATTTTATTCCAGACTAAATCTATTGTAGTCCAGTCATAATTAGATCATATATAAACAACAACAACTATACTTATTTGATATCATGCACTAAAATTGCATTGATCACAGTTTGCCTTGACTTTTGTACCAGGATTATTTTATCATTACATTTTTGTATATATGTAATTACATCTCCTGTTTTTCTGCTTGCAGGCAGAGGTCATGGAAGTGAATCCTCTCTATCTGATGTTGCCTGTTACCGTGGCAACGTCCTTGGCCTTCATGTTACCAGTGGCAACGCCTCCCAATGCCATGGTCTTTGCATATGGCCACATGAAAATCATTGATATGGTGAGTCTTTGATATCTAGAGTGTCGTGCATAAGTGAACAACAACTACAACTACAACAACAAAATGAAGCTTTGTTTTTGTAATTAATTAAAAGAATTAGTCTACACCAACCAACCAATCTGGTGCAATGAACTCTCTAGTTGATCCTTGATAGTCATAAAACTAAATTTAACGAGATTTTTTTTGGTTTTATTTTAGGGGGGGGGGGTGTCATTTACTTACGTAACTGTTTAATTATTGCAAATGCTGAAATATACCAGGTGGCCAGCAAATTACAAACTTATCATGTTGTTTTTGCATGGTATTTACGAATTTGCCCCTTGCTGCCGTGGCTAAGTTTTGTCTTTTTTTAATTCTTATATCTGATATCAAATCTTCATTTTCAGGTGAAAGCTGGGGCCGTCATGAACATCGTCTGCATCGGCTGCCTTCTGCTTGCCATCAACACCTGGGGAACAGCATACTTCAAACTGAACACATTCCCAGACTGGGCAATGCCCAAGAATATCACAATATCACCTTTACTGGCCAATTGCTCAGCAGTATAAGAAGGTGCCAATCAAAACATTATCAATGCAATTGAATCAAATTGATAATAAAGTTGTAATCTGTACATACAGGGTACTAAATAGGCATTGTCAACACTAATGACACCGACTAATTTGCTATTGCACATTCATACATTATGCCGGGTGATATACTTATATAAATTACTATTCTGTTCATACATTGTATAAACTCACAATGGTGAAATAAAAGTAGTTTCAGATAAATTAATTTTTCTTGGACGCGTAAGACTGATTTAGGATATTTTAATTTTGTTTGTGACAATCATTTATTTTTTGTACTTAGTTTGAATTGAATCCATACAAATGTTTTAACGTAGTATGTATATAATGAATTTACAGTACTATGCATAATTACATTGGTTAAGTCTGCAATTTTATGAAATGTATAGGTCTGTGATTTTGAATGCATAAATGAACGTATACTGCAAATAATAGACCATTGAATAGGATAGGTGAGATTGGTCGTCCCTTTTTACACATTTATAAGAGGGTCGTTTGTGGTAGGAATTTCTGCATATTCTTGAATAAAATAAAAAAGCACAGTGAAAAATAAGTGTTACAGGGTTACAACTGTGTGATAATATCCTGCAGATGTCTCATAATCAATGCCTGTGCTTAGCCTCTACCACAGATGAATTCCTGTGCCTCTACATAGACCGAAACATTGCTGTCATTTGCAAGCAGTTTGTCGGACTAGCCTCCATACTGTGCTGTCACCTCAAAGCCCAGATACCTGATTATGAACATGTTTTGCAGGCTGCCTTATGGTATTGAAGGTCTAACAATGAAATTACAGAATATTTAGATATTTTAATGTGCTGAGTTTACACAATTCTTGTCAAGTGCAGCAGGCAGTTCAGAAAAATTTCCTTAACTAATGAATCTGTGTTCATTCCTCTGGTATTTTTAAGAGTATATTTGTTACGTCAATACACAACCTATGGGTTACATAGCTTAAACAATTATTTTGTTTAACTAGGTAAACTACCAAATAATGTCCATAATTAGGTCTCTTAATTGTCTGTGAGGTGACAGCACATAGTGTCTAGGTTTCATCATGCGTGCAGCTACTACGACAAATATCTAATATTGAATCCCGGTTACTTTGGTATGATGCAAATTTATTAATTTAAATTTATAGTTGTATGGTCTATATAATGGGAAAAATTATATTCTAAGATTTTCTTGGTCAAGGTCATAGACTGACATTGTTATTTTAAATGACTGTCTGACTAAATATGTTTACAATACATAACATTATCTAGTGAAATTTATATAGGGAATTTATTGTCTTCATACCTAGATAAATGGTTCGCTAGTTGCAGTTGCCATACCCATGGTTTTTGTAGAAATATATTGGTTATGTTTTTTCTAAATTCAATCTCAGATCCATAAAATTGGTACATCGGAAGGCTAACTTAGTCGACCTGATTTGCATCTGGGAGTACCATAAGCTCACAAGGAGTAGTTGTGTGCCTAATAGATTTTATGTAATTGTAATATTAAATCTATGAAATGACTGATTCTGTATTTTGAGATGTTGCTGTCCCTCCAAGTTCATTGATTCAACTATGCATTTGATCAGGGAATCTTGCTAAATAATCTACAATTAAGTGCAGCTAGGAAAGTGTGATTTTATATGTAGCCTATACTGTTACGACAACATCCCTACACTAGGAATGAATCGTGAATATTTTATATAATTCTGTCTTGAAAATTTTCTTGTTGACATAATTATTACTAAGAATGCGGCGATGTTAGTGGAATTCCGTCAATTTGATTTGTCAAAATTGTGATATGTACATTGATAATTTGTGGGTTAATTTTAAAATCAAGTATGTTATTATAAAATAGCAGTTGTCAGTTAATTATGAGACGCGGGTTAACTGGTTAGCAACAACCGTGATGTCATGGTCTATTGGATGAGATGGTGCTTGGCTCCCCGGAATGTTCTGAGTTCGATTCCCGTTGAGTCTAGCATCAGCCATATCCCAGATGTCATGGAGCCAATGTTTAGGTGTTAATAACTACATAGTCATTGTGATAGAACTGTATTTAGTGCTTAGGTATGTTACACTTTTGAGAAAGGCTTATGCTTGAATTAATATGCTGAAATTGTAAAATCAGCAGAAAACATGTGAACGCATTCATTTACTACGAGACAATTACAAACGAAATAGAATATATCCACTCCTGAAATCAATATTATATTTAATGATTAATGTATTGATTTTTCACCTTGTAAAGTGCAGCCCCTGGCAACCACTTATTATATGTCAGTTAGAGTTATATGACAGGTGCATTGATTGTATGCTCCTCATTACACTTGCCTTAGGCAAAGGATATATGTCAGAGTTATATGACAGGTGCATTGGTTGTATGCTCCTCATTACACTTGCCCTAGGCAAAGGATATATGTCAGTTAGAGTTATATGACAGGTGCATTGATTGTATGCTCCTCATTACACTTGCCCTAGGCAAAGGATATATGTCAGTTAGAGTTATATGACAGGTGCATTGATTGTGTGCACTCTGCATTACACTTGCCTTAAGCAAGGTTGTACAGGCAGGTCAGATTGTGTTATGCTCTTCATTACACTTGCCTTAAGCAAATATCTGTCAGATTGAATGGATGTATTAGGTACAAGTTATTATATGTACACATCATTACACTTGCCCTCTGCTCATGTGTGACTCTATGCAGTAGTAGTGCGTGCTCATCACTACATTTTTAGCTAGTCACTGCTCTACTCACATGTGCCAGTAGTTGCTTGTTAATTATGCTTAGTCTTAGCTAGTTTAGCCTGCTGCAGGAATGTTGATTATATTATTAATGTTGATTATGTTATTAATATTGATTATATTATTAGTATTGATTACATAATTAATTGATTGATTGAGTCATTAATTGATTGATTGTTTGTGTCCAATTGTCAATTGATAGGTTGTATTATTCCTTTTGCTTTCATATTGATTTATTGTCAGTGTTATGTGAGTGCATTGCCCTGTTAAGATGCCTCACTGTTGAGTCCTAAATTGTGGGAGGAGCTTACAAATTTTCCCTCCAAAACTTTCCCTCCAAAACTGCTGACCAAGCCAAAGTTGACACTCTGTACAATAGCCCATTGTGACTTGAGCTATAAATAGCCTCAGCACAATGCAGAGCACTGCAGGGGGTCCACTTTTGCTCCATTGTCTCAGCTTCACTAATCCCTGCCAGAATTGGCAGAAAGATGCTGGTAGCAACCCTGTTTGGGGGAGGTATCACCCCATGGAATGTGGAGTTTACTGTATTGTGATTGGTTGATAATTCCCTCTCAGCCCTGCTGGGGGGAAACTGCATGAATTGTACCTTTAATACATATACCCTGTGCACAATAAAAATATCAGTTTCATCTTGCCAGCTGAGGAAGCAAAACCACTCTTGTGTTATTACTTGTACACTTTGGACTCTGCATATATTGTGCTTACTGCACTTTGGACTCTACCCACTTTGGAACTGGGAGAACTTGACTTGCTTCAAGCTGAGATGAGACTCAGTTGAAAGTCTGCATTTTCAAGTCACTCTGACTTTATGCTGTTTACTTGGAGATGAGCAGCTTGGACTTGGAAATGTCATTATATTGGAGTCTTTAATGACATGGACTTTTACAACCTGGTAGCTAATTAATCTATTACGCAATAACCGCTGTACATGAAGCACATATCAAAGAGAAAATCTTCGTGAAAGGCTTAAACAATGCATTTTTCAATATAATCAGAACGATATACATACCATATTGTAAATATGACGAAATAAACATGATTTCCATATACTGTATTGTTTGTAATTCGTAATTTCATTCATACAAAATGGAACTGAAGGCAAAGTGCATGATGGTTTTTTCAAGAGTGTTTTATTGAAAATGGAAGCAGGAAATTATAGTTTACGTATGATAAAAAATATATTACCAGTGAAATCCAGATTGCTTATATATAATAGCAATGTATATACCCATGTAAATTATGCACTTAGTGCGTGGGGACCTTTGTTAAAAATTAAAGATGTCAAAAGACTTCAAGTATAACAAAATAAGTCTGTCAGACAAATCTTCAATCTTAGCAGAAGAACCAACTTAGCTGAATTTTACAAAAAAGGAAAAATTTTAAAAATAAATGGCCTGATAGAACTAGCACTTTTGAAAATCTCGTATAGATATATTAATGAATTGTTACCAAAAATAATTCTTAACTTATATAACCTAGTGAATCATGAATACCATACACGGAACAGAAACAATTTAAGAGCACTTCACCATACAACACAAATATACAATAATAGTTTTTTGGGGAAGGCACCAGGTCTTTGGTTATATGTATCACCATCTTTGAAATTAAAAAATAATATAAAAGCTTTTGCTAGGTCTTTTAGGGAACAACAGTCTGCTAAGCAGAACTGACAGCAGGTTCTTCTTCTCTTTATATCATTTATGTCTTTTTTAAATTTACATGTAATAAATTATATTTAGATAAGTTTTTTATTATTTTTATTATTATATATAACTTTTGTTAATTATTTAGTATAATAATATTGCGGGGATGCACAATTAAACATAGTTTCCACGAAACTCTTGTGCATCCCCCTCATCGAAATATTTGTGTCATAATGAAATGTCTTAATAACCATGTATGTTTAAATTTCGATGAAAATAAAGTATCTATCTAAATATCTATCTATCTATTCATAAAAAGGCAATATCAAAACTAAAAGATTACATTTCTTTTGTGAACTTTAGAAGTGCCAACAGAAGCGACTGTCTGGGCAGGGTCACCTTAATTGGCTAGATTACCTAATGTCTTATGCACTTGCACACTCCGTTGACCTGAAACAATTAAGTTCCGAATTATCTATATTTAATGACAATGCACTAAAAGAAATGTAATTAATCCTAATATATACCTGGTACTTTAAATGTTGATATGAATAATTTCACGATAGTTTGGACCGACCTCTTTTTTCAGCTTTATTTTTAATTTATTTTATTTTTTGTTACATATGACCTTGTAAAATGCTCATTTGTAAAAGTATAAGGACTGTGGAGTCAATGTGGACTATCACAGATCCTGGAATGAAACACGTTTGTGTCACGGAGTGCCCAGGGGTGTCACTTTGATTGAACTAACTTCAGTCTTCAGTGTGTATTTTTTAAACATTTGTTTGACACACATTTGTTTGGCCGGTGGCCTCAAAACTCAATTCAAAGTATTTTGAGACCACCAGCTCCATGAAAATGATGAGAATCTGATGAGCTAGATAATGAGCAATATATAATCATTTATTCGCACTCATTGTGCTATGTTACAGGAATATAATTACATGAAATATAATAGATTTAAATATACACAATAATTAAATTGAATTAATATGTTGATATGTAATATATCAAGTCTTTTATTTCATCCTTGGTAAACTTAGGCACTTCATAGTCTATCAGTTCTCTGAGCAGTTATTTGTTAAGCATTCGCAAGGCAGTGTCATTCTTCATAATATATTTTTGAAGTTTCAGGATTCTGGTGCATTGTTGATCAATGAGGGGCAGTTTACTGACTAGAAAATGTAAAAGTGAAGATCTTGTTCTCCAACGTAAATTCCACAAGCGTCTGACACATTTTTTCCAGTTAGTATGAAAGCTTTCGCTGTGACCCATAATAAAAACACTGAGTGTCAAAAAGTTTGGACACTGTTTGCCTTTTGGCAAATTTGAAGTTCACAGTTATACTGCCGACTCTTTTGATCAGATCATTTGCTTTCATTTTAACATCCATATGATCGGATAGATATGTTGTGTGTTACCTAAATGGGGTTCTCATACAGTGGTCAGACTCAGTGAGCCATTTAGGCAACACACATCAGATCTATCTGGTGTCCAATTGCTTCTGCTTTGGAGAAATTTTATGCAAATAGTTTTCTGTTCATTAAATAAAACATCATAAGTTCTTGGAAATTCCTCACATACGGAAAGCAGAGTTTGTAAGGCCCCTACAGTAGGGGCAATGAGGGTTATGTCATCAGTGTAAGCTACATGTACAGCTCCTACAAATTCATTGCCAATGTAACAACTTACTCCAGATGATCTCCGCATTGTAAGTAGTTCGTCAAAATAATTGCAAAGAGGGTGGGAGATGCGACCTCGTAATTGTGGGCATTTCAAGTGAAGAGACTGAAGCAGTCAGAGGCTCGAGCTCCCCCCCCCCTTAATTGTCTTAGTCTTTTGGATAAGCTTCTTTCTTTCCTAAGAAGTTCTAATTCTTTATATAAATCCAATAGAATGCAGAAAAAAAAGATTAGGCAATGGACATGATAATAATATTAATTCAAAGTTTTTCTATCGTTTCATTTCAATATAAAATAACTTTAGCTGGTGCAGTTCAGAACTTAACACCAGACTGCTCTTAAGTACTGTAATGAGCAGTGAAGAACATGTAATACTCATAATTATCAACATAGGGTGCATTATCCCTCCATATATTGGGTTAAGCTGCTTTAAGGTTAACAAGAAGTCCAAATAAGGCCAGTAATTATGTATTATACACATGTTTGTATAGCCTGTCTATAGTCTGTATATTTACATAATAATAATGATTTATTTTGTAGCTTGTATGGATGCTTTATATACATAAGTATAGTTTAGACGGACCTGGACCTGATAATACATGTGTCCAGGGTAGGTTTTACAATGCAGACTAGCAAGGTCACACCCCCTTCTGTTGTTGTGCCATTCCTGGGAATAATTATTGACCTTGACAAAAAGTTGAGACTTTCTGTAGACAGGGTTAAAGAAATCAATATATTGCTGCCTGAGTGGGTTAATGCCAGGTTAGGCACCAAAACGGCAGCTCCTGAGCCTTGTGGGTAAATTGGCCTCTGCGGCTCAGGTCTTTCGTTTGGTAGGGCCTTCATTGGTTGGATGATAGCCCAAGCCAAGAGGGCCAAACACCTTCATTACCGGGTTAGGCTTTCTAAAGCCGCTCGGAAAGATATTGAATGGTGGACCATCTGCTTAGCCACACACATTGGTGTTCATCTATTCCAGTCGATTGGTCCATTGGTAATGAGGCTTATCTCAAAGAGTAACAGAATGAAACCTAAACAAACTAAGGGTAAGGTAAAAGCAACCTAAACAAACCTTGAATAAAAGCAACCTAAACAAACCTTGAATAAAAGCAACCTAAACAAACCTTGAATAAAAGCAACCTAAACAAACCTTGAATAAAAGCAATCTAAACAAACCTTGAATAAAAGCAATCTAAACAAACCATGAATAAAAGCAATCTAAACAAACCATTAATAAAAGCAACCTAAACAAACCTTGAATAAAAGCAACCTAAACAAACCTTGAATAAAAGCAACCTAAACAAACCTTGAATAAAAGCAATCTAAACAAACCTTGAATAAAAGCAATCTAAACAAACCATGAATAAAAGCAATCTAAACAAACCATTAATAAAAGCAACCTAAACAAACCATGAATAAAAGCAACCTAAACAACCTTGAATAAAAACAATCTAAACAAACCATGAATAAAAGCAATCTAAACAAACCATGAATAAAAGCAAAAAACAAACCATGAATAAAAACAACCTAAACAAACCATGAATAACAGCAATCTAAGCAAACCATGAATAAAAGCAATCTTAAAAAAACCATGAATAACAGCAACCTAAACAAACCATGAATAAAAGCAACCTAAACAAACCTTGAATAAAAGCAATCTAAACAAACCTTGAATAAAAGCAATCTAAACAAACCATGAATAAAAGCAATCTAAACAAACCATTAATAAAAGCAACCTAAACAAACCTTGAATAAAAGCAACCTAAACAAACCATGAATAAAAGCAACCTAAACAAACCATGAATAAAAGCAACCTAAACAAACCATGAATAAAAGCAAAAAACAAACCATGAATAAAAACAACCTAAACAAACCATGAATAACAGCAATCTAAGCAAACCATGAATAAAAGCAACCTTAAAAAAACCATGAATAACAGCAACCTAAACAAACCTTGAATAAAAGCAACCTAAACAAACCTTGAATAAAAGCAACCTAAACAAACCATGAATAAAAGCAAAAAACAAACCATGAATAAAAACAACCTAAACAAACCATGAATAACAGCAATCTAAGCAAACCATGAATAAAAGCAATCTTAAAAAAACCATGAATAACAGCAACCTAAACAAACCTTGAATAAAAGCAACCTAAACAAACCTTGAATAAAAGCAATCTAAACAAACCTTGAATAAAAGCAATCTAAACAAACCATGAATAAAAGCAATCTTAACAAACCATTAATAAAAGCAACCTAAACAAACCATGAATAAAAGCAACCTAAACAACCTTGAATAAAAACAATCTAAACAAACCATTAATAAAAGCAATCTAAACAAACCATGAATAAAAGCAAAAAACAAACCATGAATAAAAACAACCTAAACAAACCATGAATAACAGCAATCTAAGCAAACCATGAATAAAAGCAATCTTAAAAAAACCATGAATAACAGCAACCTAAACAAACCATGAATAAAAGCAACCTAAACAAACCTTGAATAAAAGCAATCTAAACAAACCTTGAATAAAAGCAATCTAAACAAACCATGAATAAAAGCAATCTAAACAAACCATTAATAAAAGCAACCTAAACAAACCTTGAATAAAAGCAACCTAACAAACCATGAATAAAAGCAATCTAAACAAACCATGAATAAAAGCAAAAAACAAACCATGAATAAAAACAACCTAAACAAACCATGAATAACAGCAATCTAAGCAAACCATGAATAAAAGCAACCTTAAAAAAACCATGAATAACAGCAACCTAAACAAACCTTGAATAAAAGCAACCTAAACAAACCTTGAATAAAAGCAACCTAAACAAACCTTGAATAAAAGCAATCTAAACAAACCATGAATAAAAGCAACCTAAACAAACCTTGAATAAAAGCAACCTAAACAAACCATGAATAAAAGCAACCTAAACAAACCTTGAATAAAAGCAATCTAAACAAACCTTGAATAAAAGCAATCTAAACAAACCATGAATAAAAGCAACCTAAACAAACCATGAATAAAAGCAACCTAAACAAACCTTGAATAAAAGCAATCTAAACAAAACATGAATAAAAGCAACCTAAACAAACCTTGAATAAAAGCAACCTAAACAAACCTTGAATAAAAGCAATCTAAACAAACCATGAATAAAAGCAAAAAACAAACCATGAATAAAAACAACCTAAACAAACCTTGAATAAAAGCAACCTAAACAAACCTTGAATAAAAGCAATCTAAACAAACCATGAATAAAAGCAACCTAAACAAACCTTGAATAAAAGCAACCTAAACAAACCATGAATAAAAGCAACCTAAACAAACCTTGAATAAAAGCAACCTAAACAAACCTTGAATAAAAGCAATCTAAACAAACCTTGAATATAAGCAATCTAAACAAAACATGAATAAAAGCAACCTAAACAAACCATGAATAAAAGCAACCTAAACAAACCTTGAATAAAAGCAATCTAAACAAACCTTGAATAAAAGCAAAAAACAAACCATGAATAAAAACAACCTAAACAAACCTTGAATAAAAGCAACCTAAACAAACCTTGAATGAAAGCAATCTAAACAAACCATGAATAAAAGCAACCTAAACAAACCTTGAATAAAAGCAATCTAAACAAACCATGAATAAAAGCAACCTAAACAAACCTTGAATAAAAGCAATCTAAACAAACCTTGAATAAAAGCAATCTAAACAAACCATGAATAAAAGCAACCTAAACAAACCATGAATAAAAGCAACCTAAACAAACCTTGAATAAAAGCAATCTAAACAAACCTTGAATAAAAGCAATCTAAACAAACCATGAATAAAAGCAACCTAAACAAACCTTGAATAAAAGCAATCTAAACAAACCATGAATAAAAGCAACCTAAACAAACCTTGAATAAAAGCAATCTAAACAAACCATGAATAAAAGCAACCTAAACAAACCATGAATAAAAGCAACCTAAACAAACCTTGAATAAAAGCAATCTAAACAAACCTTGAATAAAAGCAACCTAAACAAACCTTGAATAAAAGCAACCTAAACAAACCTTGAATAAAAGCAACCTAAACAAACCATGAATAAAAGCAACCTAAACAAACCTTGAATAAAAGCAATCTAAACAAACCTTGAATAAAAGCAATCTAAACAAACCATGAATAAAAGCAACCTAAACAAACCATGAATAAAAGCAACCTAAACAAACCTTGAATAAAAGCAATCTAAACAAACCTTGAATAAAAGCAATCTAAACAAGCCTTGAATAAAAGCAATCTAAACAAACCATGAATAAAAGCAACCTAAACAAACCTTGAATAAAAGCAATCTAAACAAACCTTGAATAAAAGCAATCTAAACAAACCATGAATAAAAGCAACCTAAACAAACCTTGAATAAAAGCAACCTAAACAAACCATGAATAAAAGCAATCTAAACAAACCATGAATAAAAGCAATCTAAACAAACCATTAATAAAAGCAACCTAAACAAACCATGAATAAAAGCAACCTAAACAACCTTGAATAAAAACAATCTAAACAAACCATGAATAAAAGCAATCTAAACAAACCATGAATAAAAGCAAAAAACAAACCATGAATAAAAACAACCTAAACAAACCATGAATAACAGCAATCTAAGCAAACCATGAATAAAAGCAATCTTAAAAAAACCATGAATAACAGCAACCTAAACAAACCATGAATAAAAGCAACCTAAACAAACCTTGAATAAAAGCAATCTAAACAAACCTTGAATAAAAGCAATCTAAACAAACCATGAATAAAAGCAATCTAAACAAACCATTAATAAAAGCAACCTAAACAAACCTTGAATAAAAGCAACCTAAACAAACCATGAATAAAAGCAACCTAAACAAACCATGAATAAAAGCAACCTAAACAAACCATGAATAAAAGCAAAAAACAAACCATGAATAAAAACAACCTAAACAAACCATGAATAACAGCAATCTAAGCAAACCATGAATAAAAGCAACCTTAAAAAAACCATGAATAACAGCAACCTAAACAAACCTTGAATAAAAGCAACCTAAACAAACCTTGAATAAAAGCAACCTAAACAAACCATGAATAAAAGCAAAAAACAAACCATGAATAAAAACAACCTAAACAAACCATGAATAACAGCAATCTAAGCAAACCATGAATAAAAGCAATCTTAAAAAAACCATGAATAACAGCAACCTAAACAAACCTTGAATAAAAGCAACCTAAACAAACCTTGAATAAAAGCAATCTAAACAAACCTTGAATAAAAGCAATCTAAACAAACCATGAATAAAAGCAATCTTAACAAACCATTAATAAAAGCAACCTAAACAAACCATGAATAAAAGCAACCTAAACAACCTTGAATAAAAACAATCTAAACAAACCATTAATAAAAGCAATCTAAACAAACCATGAATAAAAGCAAAAAACAAACCATGAATAAAAACAACCTAAACAAACCATGAATAACAGCAATCTAAGCAAACCATGAATAAAAGCAATCTTAAAAAAACCATGAATAACAGCAACCTAAACAAACCATGAATAAAAGCAACCTAAACAAACCTTGAATAAAAGCAATCTAAACAAACCTTGAATAAAAGCAATCTAAACAAACCATGAATAAAAGCAATCTAAACAAACCATTAATAAAAGCAACCTAAACAAACCTTGAATAAAAGCAACCTAACAAACCATGAATAAAAGCAATCTAAACAAACCATGAATAAAAGCAAAAAACAAACCATGAATAAAAACAACCTAAACAAACCATGAATAACAGCAATCTAAGCAAACCATGAATAAAAGCAACCTTAAAAAAACCATGAATAACAGCAACCTAAACAAACCTTGAATAAAAGCAACCTAAACAAACCTTGAATAAAAGCAACCTAAACAAACCTTGAATAAAAGCAATCTAAACAAACCATGAATAAAAGCAACCTAAACAAACCTTGAATAAAAGCAACCTAAACAAACCATGAATAAAAGCAACCTAAACAAACCTTGAATAAAAGCAATCTAAACAAACCTTGAATAAAAGCAATCTAAACAAACCATGAATAAAAGCAACCTAAACAAACCATGAATAAAAGCAACCTAAACAAACCTTGAATAAAAGCAATCTAAACAAAACATGAATAAAAGCAACCTAAACAAACCTTGAATAAAAGCAACCTAAACAAACCTTGAATAAAAGCAATCTAAACAAACCATGAATAAAAGCAAAAAACAAACCATGAATAAAAACAACCTAAACAAACCTTGAATAAAAGCAACCTAAACAAACCTTGAATAAAAGCAATCTAAACAAACCATGAATAAAAGCAACCTAAACAAACCTTGAATAAAAGCAACCTAAACAAACCATGAATAAAAGCAACCTAAACAAACCTTGAATAAAAGCAACCTAAACAAACCTTGAATAAAAGCAATCTAAACAAACCTTGAATATAAGCAATCTAAACAAAACATGAATAAAAGCAACCTAAACAAACCATGAATAAAAGCAACCTAAACAAACCTTGAATAAAAGCAATCTAAACAAACCTTGAATAAAAGCAAAAAACAAACCATGAATAAAAACAACCTAAACAAACCTTGAATAAAAGCAACCTAAACAAACCTTGAATGAAAGCAATCTAAACAAACCATGAATAAAAGCAACCTAAACAAACCTTGAATAAAAGCAATCTAAACAAACCATGAATAAAAGCAACCTAAACAAACCTTGAATAAAAGCAATCTAAACAAACCTTGAATAAAAGCAATCTAAACAAACCATGAATAAAAGCAACCTAAACAAACCATGAATAAAAGCAACCTAAACAAACCTTGAATAAAAGCAATCTAAACAAACCTTGAATAAAAGCAATCTAAACAAACCATGAATAAAAGCAACCTAAACAAACCTTGAATAAAAGCAATCTAAACAAACCATGAATAAAAGCAACCTAAACAAACCTTGAATAAAAGCAATCTAAACAAACCATGAATAAAAGCAACCTAAACAAACCATGAATAAAAGCAACCTAAACAAACCTTGAATAAAAGCAATCTAAACAAACCTTGAATAAAAGCAACCTAAACAAACCTTGAATAAAAGCAACCTAAACAAACCTTGAATAAAAGCAACCTAAACAAACCATGAATAAAAGCAACCTAAACAAACCTTGAATAAAAGCAATCTAAACAAACCTTGAATAAAAGCAATCTAAACAAACCATGAATAAAAGCAACCTAAACAAACCATGAATAAAAGCAACCTAAACAAACCTTGAATAAAAGCAATCTAAACAAACCTTGAATAAAAGCAATCTAAACAAGCCTTGAATAAAAGCAATCTAAACAAACCATGAATAAAAGCAACCTAAACAAACCTTGAATAAAAGCAATCTAAACAAACCTTGAATAAAAGCAATCTAAACAAACCATGAATAAAAGCAACCTAAACAAACCTTGAATAAAAGCAACCTAAACAAACCATGAATAAAAGCAATCTAAACAAACCATGAATAAAAGCAAAAAGCAAACCATGAATAAAAACAACCTAAACAAACCTTGAATAAAAGCAACCTAAACAAACCTTGAATAAAAGCAATCTAAACAAACCATGAATAAAAGCAACCTAAACAAACCTTGAATAAAAGCAACCTAAACAAACCTTGAATAAAAGCAAAAAACAAACCATGAATAAAAACAACCTAAACAAACCTTGAATAAAAACAACCTAAACAAACCTTGAATAAAAGCAACCTAAACAAACCTTGAATAAAAGCAATCTAAACAAACCATGAATAAAAGCAATCTAAACAAACCTTGAATAAAAGCAACCTAAACAAACCTTGAATAAAAGCAATCTAAACAAACCATTAATAAAAGCAACCTAAACAAACCTTGAATAAAAGCAACCTAAACAAACCTTGAATAAAAGCAATCTAAACAAACCATGAATAAAAGCAAAAAACAAACCATGAATAAAAGCAACCTAAACAAACCTTGAATAAAAGCAACCTAAACAAACCTTGAATAAAAGCAATCTAAACAAACCTTGAATAAAAGCAATCTAAACAAACCATGAATAAAAGCAATCTAAACAAACCATTAATAAAAGCAACCTAAACAAACCTTGAATAAAAGCAACCTAAACAAACCTTGAATAAAAGCAACCTAAACAAACCTTGAATAAAAGCAATCTAAACAAACCTTGAATAAAAGCAATCTAAACAAACCATGAATGAAAGAAATCTAAACAAACCATTAATAAAAGCAACCTAAACAAACCATGAATAAAAGCAACCTAAACAACCTTGAATAAAAACAATCTAAACAAACCATGAATAAAAGCAATCTAAACAAACCATGAATAAAAGCAAAAAACAAACCATGAATAAAAACAACCTAAACAAACCATGAATAACAGCAATCTAAGCAAACCATGAATAAAAGCAACCTTAAAAAAAACCATGAATAACAGCAACCTAAACAAACCATGAATAAAAGCAACCTAAACAAACCTTGAATAAAAGCAACCTAAACAAACCATGAATAAAAGCAACCTAAACAAACCATGAATAAAAGCAATCTAAACAAACCATGAATAAAAGCAACCTAAACAAACCATGAATAAAAGCAACCTAAACAAACCTTGAATAAAAGCAATCTAAACAAACCTTGAATAAAAGCAATCTAAACAAACCATGAATAAAAGCAACCTAAACAAACCTTGAATAAAAGCAATCTAAACAAACCATGAATAAAAGCAACCTAAACAACCTTGAATAAAAGCAATCTAAACAAACCATGAATAAAAGCAACCTAAACAAACCATGAATAAAAGCAACCTAAACAAACCTTGAATAAAAGCAATCTAAACAAACCTTGAATAAAAGCAACCTAAACAAACCTTGAATAAAAGCAACCTAAACAAACCTTGAATAAAAGCAACCTAAACAAACCATGAATAAAAGCAACCTAAACAAATCTTGAATAAAAGCAATCTAAACAAACCTTGAATAAAAGCAATCTAAACAAACCATGAATAAAAGCAACCTAAACAAACCTTGAATAAAAGCAACCTAAACAAATCTTGAATAAAAGCAATCTAAACAAACCTTGAATAAAAGCAAAAAACAAACCATGAATAAAAACAACCTAAACAAACCTTGAATAAAAGCAACCTAAACAAACCTTGAATGAAAGCAATCTAAACAAACCATGAATAAAAGCAACCTAAACAAACCTTGAATAAAAGCAATCTAAACAAACCATGAATAAAAGCAACCTAAACAAACCTTGAATAAAAGCAATCTAAACAAACCTTGAATAAAAGCAATCTAAACAAACCATGAATAAAAGCAACCTAAACAAACCATGAATAAAAGCAACCTAAACAAACCTTGAATAAAAGCAATCTAAACAAACCTTGAATAAAAGCAATCTAAACAAACCATGAATAAAAGCAACCTAAACAAACCTTGAATAAAAGCAATCTAAACAAACCATGAATAAAAGCAACCTAAACAACCTTGAATAAAAGCAATCTAAACAAACCATGAATAAAAGCAACCTAAACAAACCATGAATAAAAGCAACCTAAACAAACCTTGAATAAAAGCAATCTAAACAAACCTTGAATAAAAGCAACCTAAACAAACCTTGAATAAAAGCAACCTAAACAAGCCATGAATAAAAGCAACCTAAACAAACCTTGAATAAAAGCAACCTAAACAAACCTTGAATAAAAGCAATCTAAACAAACCATGAATAAAAGCAACCTAAACAAACCATGAATAAAAGCAACCTAAACAAACCTTGAATAAAAGCAATCTAAACAAACCTTGAATAAAAGCAATCTAAACAAGCCTTGAATAAAAGCAATCTAAACAAACCATGAATAAAAGCAACCTAAACAAACCTTGAATAAAAGCAATCTAAACAAACCTTGAATAAAAGCAATCTAAACAAACCATGAATAAAAGCAATCTAAACAAACCTTGAATAAAAGCAATCTAAACAAACCATGAATAAAAGCAACCTAAACAACCTTGAATAAAAGCAATCTAAACAAACCATGAATAAAAGCAACCTAAACAAACCATGAATAAAAGCAACCTAAACAAACCTTGAATAAAAGCAATCTAAACAAACCTTGAATAAAAGCAATCTAAACAAACCATGAATAAAAGCAATCTAAACAAACCTTGAATAAAAGCAATCTAAACAAACCATGAATAAAAGCAACCTAAACAACCTTGAATAAAAGCAATCTAAACAAACCATGAATAAAAGCAACCTAAACAAACCATGAATAAAAGCAACCTAAACAAACCATGAATAAAAGCAAAAAGCAAACCATGAATAAAAACAACCTAAACAAACCTTGAATAAAAGCAACCTAAACAAACCTTGAATAAAAGCAATCTAAACAAACCATGAATAAAAGCAACCTAAACAAACCTTGAATAAAAGCAACCTAAACAAACCTTGAATAAAAGCAATCTAAACAAACCATGAATAAAAGCAAAAAACAAACCATGAATAAAAACAACCTAAACAAACCTTGAATAAAAACAACCTAAACAAACCTTGAATAAAAGCAACCTAAACAAACCTTGAATAAAAGCAATCTAAACAAACCATGAATAAAAGCAATCTAAACAAACCTTGAATAAAAGCAACCTAAACAAACCTTGAATAAAAGCAATCTAAACAAACCATTAATAAAAGCAACCTAAACAAACCTTGAATAAAAGCAACCTAAACAAACCTTGAATAAAAGCAATCTAAACAAACCATGAATAAAAGCAAAAAACAAACCATGAATAAAAGCAACCTAAACAAACCTTGAATAAAAGCAACCTAAACAAATCTTGAATAAAAGCAATCTAAACAAACCTTGAATAAAAGCAATCTAAACAAACCATGAATAAAAGCAATCTAAACAAACCATTAATAAAAGCAACCTAAACAAACCTTGAATAAAAGCAACCTAAACAAACCTTGAATAAAAGCAACCTAAACAAACCTTGAATAAAAGCAATCTAAACAAACCTTGAATAAAAGCAATCTAAACAAACCATGAATGAAAGCAATCTAAACAAACCATTAATAAAAGCAACCTAAACAAACCATGAATAAAAGCAACCTAAACAACCTTGAATAAAAACAATCTAAACAAACCATGAATAAAAGCAATCTAAACAAACCATGAATAAAAGCAAAAAACAAACCATGAATAAAAACAACCTAAACAAACCATGAATAACAGCAATCTAAGCAAACCATGAATAAAAGCAACCTTAAAAAAAACCATGAATAACAGCAACCTAAACAAACCATGAATAAAAGCAACCTAAACAAACCTTGAATAAAAGCAACCTAAACAAACCATGAATAAAAGCAACCTAAACAAACCATGAATAAAAGCAATCTAAACAAACCATGAATAAAAGCAACCTAAACAAACCATGAATAAAAGCAACCTAAACAAACCTTGAATAAAAGCAATCTAAACAAACCTTGAATAAAAGCAATCTAAACAAACCATGAATAAAAGCAACCTAAACAAACCTTGAATAAAAGCAATCTAAACAAACCATGAATAAAAGCAACCTAAACAACCTTGAATAAAAGCAATCTAAACAAACCATGAATAAAAGCAACCTAAACAAACCATGAATAAAAGCAACCTAAACAAACCTTGAATAAAAGCAATCTAAACAAACCTTGAATAAAAGCAATCTAAACAAACCTTGAATAAAAGCAACCTAAACAAACCTTGAATAAAAGCAACCTAAACAAACCATGAATAAAAGCAACCTAAACAAATCTTGAATAAAAGCAATCTAAACAAACCTTGAATAAAAGCAATCTAAACAAACCTTGAATAAAAGCAACCTAAACAAACCATGAATAAAAGCAACCTAAACAAACCTTGAATAAAAGCAATCTAAACAAACCTTGAATAAAAGCAATCTAAACAAACCTTGAATAAAAGCAATCTAAACAAACCATGAATAAAAGCAACCTAAACAAACCTTGAATAAAAGCAACCTAAACAAACCTTGAATAAAAGCAATCTAAACAAACCATGAATAAAAGCAAAAAACAAACCATGAATAAAAGCAACCTAAACAAACCTTGAATAAAAGCAACCTAAACAAATCTTGAATAAAAGCAATCTAAACAAACCTTGAATAAAAGCAATCTAAACAAACCATGAATAAAAGCAATCTAAACAAACCATTAATAAAAGCAACCTAAACAAACCTTGAATAAAAGCAACCTAAACAAACCTTGAATAAAAGCAACCTAAACAAACCTTGAATAAAAGCAATCTAAACAAACCTTGAATAAAAGCAATCTAAACAAACCATGAATGAAAGCAATCTAAACAAACCATTAATAAAAGCAACCTAAACAAACCATGAATAAAAGCAACCTAAACAACCTTGAATAAAAACAATCTAAACAAACCATGAATAAAAGCAATCTAAACAAACCATGAATAAAAGCAAAAAACAAACCATGAATAAAAACAACCTAAACAAACCATGAATAACAGCAATCTAAGCAAACCATGAATAAAAGCAACCTTAAAAAAAACCATGAATAACAGCAACCTAAACAAACCATGAATAAAAGCAACCTAAACAAACCTTGAATAAAAGCAACCTAAACAAACCATGAATAAAAGCAACCTAAACAAACCATGAATAAAAGCAATCTAAACAAACCATGAATAAAAGCAACCTAAACAAACCATGAATAAAAGCAACCTAAACAAACCTTGAATAAAAGCAATCTAAACAAACCTTGAATAAAAGCAATCTAAACAAACCATGAATAAAAGCAACCTAAACAAACCTTGAATAAAAGCAATCTAAACAAACCATGAATAAAAGCAACCTAAACAACCTTGAATAAAAGCAATCTAAACAAACCATGAATAAAAGCAACCTAAACAAACCATGAATAAAAGCAACCTAAACAAACCTTGAATAAAAGCAATCTAAACAAACCTTGAATAAAAGCAATCTAAACAAACCTTGAATAAAAGCAACCTAAACAAACCTTGAATAAAAGCAACCTAAACAAACCATGAATAAAAGCAACCTAAACAAATCTTGAATAAAAGCAATCTAAACAAACCTTGAATAAAAGCAATCTAAACAAACCTTGAATAAAAGCAACCTAAACAAACCATGAATAAAAGCAACCTAAACAAACCTTGAATAAAAGCAATCTAAACAAACCTTGAATAAAAGCAATCTAAACAAACCATGAATAAAAGCAATCTAAACAAACCATGAATAAAAGCAACCTAAACAAACCTTGAATAAAAGCAATCTAAGCAAACCTTGAATAAAAGCAATCTAAACAAACCATGAATAAAAGCAACCTAAACAAACCTTGAATAAAAGCAACCTAAACAAACCTTGAATAAAAGCAACCTAAACAAACCTTGAATAAAAGCAATCTAAGCAAACCTTGAATAAAAGCAATCTAAACAAACCATGAATAAAAGCAACCTAAACAAACCTTGAATAAAAGCAACCTAAACAAACCTTGAATAAAAGCAATCTAAACAAACCATGAATAAAAGCAAAAAACAAACCATGAATAAAAGCAACCTAAACAAACCATGAATAAAAGCAATCTAAACAAACCATGAATAAAAGCAACCTAAACAAACCTTGAATAAAAGCAACCTAAACAAACCTTGAATAAAAGCAATCTAAACAAACCATGAATAAAAGCAAAAAACAAACCATGAATAAAAACAACCTAAACAAACCTTGAATAAAAACAACCTAAACAAACCTTGAATAAAAGCAACCTAAACAAACCTTGAATAAAAGCAACCTAAACAAACCATGAATAAAAGCAACCTAAACAAACCTTGAATAAAAGCAACCTAAACAAACCTTGAATAACAGCAATCTAAACAAACCATGAATAAAAGCAAAAAACAAACCATGAATAAAAGCAACCTAAACAAACCTTGAATAAAAGCAACCTAAACAAACCTTGAATAAAAGCAATCTAAACAAACCTTGAATAAAAGCAATCTAAACAAACCATGAATAAAAGCAATCTAAACAAACCATTAATAAAAGCAACCTAAACAAACCTTGAATAAAAGCAACCTAAACAAACCTTGAATAAAAGCAATCTAAACAAACCTTGAATAAAAGCAATCTAAACAAACCATGAATAAAAGCAACCTAAACAAACCATTAATAAAAGCAACCTATACAAACCATGAATAAAAGCAACCTAAACAACCTTGAATAAAAACAATCTAAACAAACCATGAATAAAAGCAATCTAAACAAACCATGAATAAAAGCAAAAAACAAACCATGAATAAAAACCACCTAAACAAACCATGAATAACAGCAACCTAAACAAACCATGAATAAAAGCAACCTAAACAAACCATGAATAAAAGCAACCTAAACAAACCATGAATAAAAACAACCTAAACAAACCATGAATAAAAACAACCTAACCAAACCATGAATAAAAGCAACCTGTATGTATTTTAGTTCAGTCGCCCCCTCCTCATCAACTAGTTTCCTGCTTGTTTAGAGCTCACACTTGCTTATGGTCAGTTGTGGTGGGTAATTGCTTGGACTCAGTGTAGTCAGTTTGATTGAGCAAGCAGTAACTGATTAAGTTTATTAGATGTGACTAATTTGATGAAGTTCAGATGTTCAAATGTGGAACAAGTTTATGTTACATTACCCACCTCTACCCTACACGTGGAGGTTTATTTGACTATTTAGCTGGATTATGCTTCATCGAATGTTGCATTTTTTTTAGTAAGGACTTCTATGAGGAGTCTCTTGTGCAGGACTAGTGCTTTCATTTATACCCTGTTCTTACCTAATATAGATCTAACCAATCTAGAGTCATTTTTAAGCTTTTCTTACTGCCAGAAAATAAATGAAAAATTCAAGTTGAAAAAAAAACATTATCAAAATAAAGACTTTACATGAACGAGTACGAAAATGATACTACCTAATGGGTATACTTACTGCCCACAGAACTTGGGGCATGGAGCCTACCCAGAATTTTAAAAATTTTGTCATATTTATTATAAAGTAAGTACATTAACTTATAAGTCAAGAATTATCTGAAATACTGGGTACACAATAACAAAGGTTTGTCATCTTCTATGGAAAATTGAGTATCAACAGCTGGACATCCTACTCCATCGATCTGGCCAGTAACCCCGGTTGACATCAGAGCTTATTTCGTCATTGTGCATGCGAGGACTCTGTTTACTATCAGCTTGTACTCAGATATTACTGAAAAAGCCACTGGAAACATTGTTTTAAAGAGCATTTTCATATATTCATGTTCGCTAGTTCATGCTTTCGCCATTGCTACGCCCCCAGCAGTCACATGACTCAGACTCATTTTATTTCCTATACATACAAAAAGAAATGGCATATACAGGTGAAGACACCCCTAAGATAATTTCCTATCGCTACCGGGTGCCACCAGAATATTTTTCATCCCGATCCCAGCAGACCCTACCAGACAGATTTCAGCATTTTAAATAAATTTATTTATGATTAAATTAAATATATAGTTTGGAGAAGGGAATGAGAGACACTGTATATCATGATGAGACACCACTTTGAAGATTACACTTAAGTGTATATATATATATGTGTATGTCACAGTTGATTAAGAGGAATGGCATATATAACAGTTTCTTACAGAGCAAATTGTTTGATACATACTTACTAATTCAGTTTTGATGTAATTTACAAAACTATGGAAACTATGTGTGGTAATTTTATTCTTTATATTAGCTGGACAATTATTATATTTATTGGGCAAACGAAATCTTATACTTTTGTTTGTGAAATAATGCTTACTCTGTGGGGTGACCAAATTATTTGCATTTCTGGTTTCATATTGGTGAATTTCAGAGTGTCTTTGGTACATAAAATTCGTGAAATAAGATGGAAGAGTTCCGTTTTCCAGCTTGAAGGCAAACTTGAGTTCATGCAGAGCACACAGATCTGTTACCTTCAGAACATTAAATTTTTTGAAAAGTGGGTTGGTATGGGCATTATATTTTGGTAGCACTGCATCTGCATCATATCATCAAAAATATATATAATAGACTTGCCAATATTTTCCCATTAATCAAGGTTTAGTTTTTAACAACATACAATGCAGCCTCAGGGTAATTGAACGGAATTATTCGGAAGCTTCGAGAGTCCATTTAAGATATATTCATTACTGGGTGACTGATGATCCCTTCGTGAATTTATCTGTCATTAATGGCACTCCCTGAATCAGATTTAAAGAATATTTCACAGTGCAGGGCATACATTCTATCAAGGTGTGCAACAGCAATTTTGTCTATGTGCGAAACTACAAAATTCAACTTTGGTAGCACCGTCTAAATATTTTCCAAATGACCCACATTTGTAAAACATTTTATTTTTTGTCCCATATACTCTGGACCTTCCTAACCAAGACTGACAATTAAGGGCATTTTTCAAAGCATCTTTATATCATTTCACTAAAAGATGATCATAATATTATATCAGGAGGTAATGGTGAAATTTTCCATTTTCTCTACATGACATTATGTTAGTGCAGTACACACTGTAGTAGATTTCACAGTATTCACAGGGATCTAACTCTGTGCACTACAAAACCTCACTTATTAGGACTTATTGCCACATTTCTTCCAATTGAGTAATCTAATTCATCTACTTCTGGGCTAACAAAGTAATAAAAAGTGATTTATGAGCAACGAAGCAACATAATTTACATACCGTATTGACAGCATCCCATCGATCTGAAGCCATTATCAATGATCTAGATAATGATCCAGAAACAGAAATACGCAATTTGGACACATAAAAATATATATTTTTTTTAATGAAAATGTATACTTTGAATATGAAAAGGTAGAATTATAAGCTATATAGGCCTGTCATAGTCCTGACTTTCCATAGTGGTCTTGCAACTTAAAAATAATAATAATAAAGTTGTACGGTAAAATACTGTTAATTTGGCGGCATGCTACCGTAAAATGTTTATTCAGAATACAGCATGTCAACGCTTAAATTATATGTTGGGAGAAAACAAAGTGCTGTATACCATGATACTGCAGCATTTTGGTAAGATACGGTAAATCTCAACTATAGTATACCATAAAATGTACTGTCAAAAGGAGGAAACCGTTCTTTGTACGGTCACAACTGTCATATGCTTGAACTACTGCAAGATGTTGCTTTGAAGAATATGATATAATACCAGAAATTTAATATGCAGCATGAAACTGCAAAATTCTGTGGTAATGTGTCACTATGATTTCAGGGAAATTGTACAGTAATGTAAGCTAACTTAATAATTTATGGTGAAGAACTGTTTGTAACATTTCACGGAAAGCAATCATGTGCCAAGTTCTGATGTCGTAAAAACAACATTTAATACAGAAATTTTCCCAGCGCATGCTTGCAGTGTGGAAAACATTTTCAACTGATTTAGAAGGATTGAAAAAGTATCATTTAAAAAAGTTAAAATCGCCCATCATGTAAAGTGTACACTTTGCACGTTAACTAACATATAATTGTACAAAACCCTATTATTAAAGATACATAGGCAGGTCATTCGTTAATTACCGGAATTTTTCTAAATCTTTGAAGGGTAAGTACAATTATATGCGCTGGGAATGACCTGCCTATGTATCTTTACACCCTATGATACCCTGCCTGTGTTATCATGATGCTCTTCATGAACAGTACATTTTATGATTGTTGCATAAAAAAAAAAGTTATTGTTCATAAACCATGTAAATAACTTTCTCCAACACATCTACTGAGTATTGAGTCTAGGGACAACATATGCAATAGTACACAGAAGCTATTTTGGATAATACCCGATCTCGCACGGCAAGACTCCCAAAATTCATCTCATTACGTTAAATTATCTAAGATGAAAGGTAATAAGAAGCCATTATTTCTTGGAGATTTCTCCTTCGAGCAGTGCTGAATGCGCAGGTAGAATTGCATACGAAAGCGGATGTCCTTGGAAGTACACTATTCAAGGTTTATTCAGCAAGGCAAAAAAGTGATCCAGTGCTTTCTTTAATTTCAAATATTTATTCATGCAAAATAGTGTTTTGATAAAATTAGCGAAATTCGGTATAGAATGGCTTTCTATTAGGATTAAAAGTCTTCCGACAACACTCCTTCTTGAAATCCCCGATTTGACAGCCTTGCAAAGTTTCCTTTTAAACTCCCTCTACATTGAACCATCACAGAACCTTTGGCCATATCCCAGATAGCATTACAAAATGGGACAACATTGACGTGACGTCAGCAATGTTGATATGATGTTGGCCAATACTGAAACGACATTTTTTTTTTTATTATTATAGTTTTTTTCTCTATTTTTGTTACTTTATTAATAATAAATTCTAAATGTTAAATATAATAGGGGATACATCCACCCTTGGGTAATTGTATTTTGTAAATACTCGGATGTATCCCCTTCCAACACATTATATGTTATTTTTATACATGCTTTTTGTCACATATACTTGTAAATTAATGTACTTGAGTGTTGGTGAATAATAAAATGTCTAAAAAATGTCTAAATGACTCTAGCCCGATTTGGAATGCTGTCGGGGATCTACTCCGTCATCCTTACAACCAACTTGCCTTGGAGGGCTGCACTTTCCATATCTATCGTCTATTTATCTATCTAAGTCGACCACCTAGCCACCCAGCAATTCACCAGGCCATAAAACAGCTTAGCTAACCTACCAATCCATCAAAGACCTTTAATTTGCCTGTCAAATGAGCATCTTATTTTTGGAAGGGGTGAGTCTTGGCACCAAGGAGTTAATTGGTTTTTCCTCTGGTGTTAATTGGTGTGATTACCTACTTAGTGCATGCAAACAACTGAGTTGTGCAGGTCCCAAGGTGTGTGTCTTGGTGCAATACTCTTGACCATCATTACTTCATACAAGATAATTCTATAGATCTCGATATGTATTTGGGTATTAATTTATTGACATACAGTAAGTTTCATTAATAATGGCCTGTCAAATTGAACCTAGACAAAGCTAGAAAACTTCTGCTATACGATGCTACTTGTCACTACATGGAACTGTCTGGCTATAGCTGGCTACTCAAAGCCGGATCTAAAAGTACATGCAGCACCATTTGGTGCATAAGTTGAGAGTAACCCATATTTGTCATTTCATGTTGGAAAGATGCATGCCTATTGCAAATACATATCCATGATATTAGATAAATTTCTTACAATTACCAAGGCTTACTTTTTCGGTGTTGGTTGGTGAAAGCCTACTATAAGCTAGGAGTAGACAGAAGCAGCTGGCTATAGCGAGTTATAGCTGTCTAGAGTCGACCATATTTTATGAAACTAACCGTAGGTGGTTTAATAAAACTTGTGGTTTAAAAACGGTCCAACATGCGTATTTTGTGTATGTGTCAAATGCAGTTTTATAAGGTCTACAGATTTTTATATTATTATTTATATGAATAAATGATAATATCTTTATTATAGTCACACGATGCATCTTCTTAAACATAAACTTAAATGTAAGATATCGTTAGTATCCCCAGCCCACACATATACAAGGTATTTTCTGTGTCTGATTAAAAATGACCTAAAACACGAATTTTTGTACAACAAAAGCAATTTAATACAAACGAAATATGGCTATAGCTACGTTGAAATGACTCATTCCTGAAATTCACAAAGGTAATAAAAATCGTCCATGGTCATCCGGGTGAAAGCATACACATGATACCAAAATTACCCTCTAATTCAGGTAATAATAATACATAACCAGCATGTGAACCATTGCATATCATATACCCCCATCATATTGCATTATTTATTGTCACACTGTAAAATATTTCCTGTAGATTGTAAAGTAACTGCATTTTCCCAGTATTCATTTTCAAATATCCTAATAACTGAGAATGTAATTCATTATACAATTACATGGAAACCTACTTTAATCGACTTGCTACAAAATGAAATGGACTTGCTAATTTCGAAAAATAAAAGAGCGCATTTACAATTTTCAATGTTCTTTTGTAGAGCATACTTTGTTGAACCAGAAAATTGTTTTCACTTTAAAAATGATTGACAACACCTAATACTAGGTTATTGCATCACACTTTTCATTAGGGTACATTACATTTACAGTGCTGCATGCAAGATACAGAATATATCTTACTGTGAAAACTATGACGCGGTTGCGAGAAAATAATTGTAGTTCATTAGAGTTTAGGCCTTCACTGCATTTTCTAATAGATTTTAGATTTAGATACGTTTATAAGCATATTTATTTGACATTATATTAAAAGTACATGTTGAAATTATATTAGTGATATCAGAAGATGCAATTATGATGGAGACCCTTTAAGCTAGTAGGTCTAGCGGTTATGAGGGGCCACCAGTGAAATGAGAGATGAGATGCATGATATATGATAAAGGAAATGAGATGGGGGTGATTACTTAGTAATATCATCCTTCAGACAGCTTGAAGTTATATAGTGGTAGTTATGAAAATCAAATACTGACTGGCGGCCATTTTGTATTCGCATAGATCAGTCACTGAGACTCCAATGAGTGCCCGCTTCCTTGCCCAGAAACAATTAATTTTATTAATTTCTTGTCAATATGTGTATCAAATTTCATGCTTGTACATAATTCTGCACAATATACCATCCTGATGAGTCCCTAATAAGGGGGCCTGGAGTACAGTATAACTGTTGGACAAGCCTATGTTAAGGCATAAGACCACATGAGCATATTTAAATGGTTAATTTTGTGGTATATTTTGGAGGGCGATGTGCAAAGCACATGCTCCTGCATAAATACCCAGGTCCGTCTGAAGTTTTGCAATTGCCTTTATTGGCCTTCACTTTCAAAATCCCAATTCGTCATATGGCATCAATATTGAATTCAGTTCAAACTCAATTGTCATTTAATTTGAAACAATATCCCCCTTGATTGTTGCAGTATAAAGCACAAAAAGGACAACAAATTGGCTAGGAGTGTTCAAATTGAGTCTTGCAAAGCCCTTGAACACAGATCTTTTGTTTATGATCATGCACAGCTGTTATGTTCACGTGCAATGGATTGGGCAAAATCAAAATGTCCCATCAGGAAATGAAGTGCCCCCTAACCACAGATTTTCTCTGATTAACAGAAATGTTCTTTATGGGGTGTGGGGGAAGAAGGTTTATGTTCCTAATGGTGTGTGAAGGACATGATATAGTAGCACCAGTATCACAGTGTCTATCTAGTTTTTTGTTGAGCTGTCTGTCAGTCAATGTGTGTGTCATGCTGCCACGACTTGTCCTTACAGTCGATCTCATAAACTTGGAAACTTCAACTACAGGGGTCGTCATGTGAATCCGGGACACCCATAGGCTAAGGCAGTCCCTCAGCCAACAAGCGTCCCTGCAATCACATGACGTCCTCTTGAGTTTTGTTTCCAGGTGTATGAAATATGCTGTATTACAGGAACTAAGGCTTTTGGTGATGTTACTTGTTTTCAACATTACTTTTAAAATGTATCTTATCTTGTTACTAATGTATGCTTTAAAGGCACCCTATGAAAGAAACCTTTATGGATTGGAAACTTAACTCCAGATGACGTCATTTAAATCCACCTGACTCCCATGGGATTAGCCAGTCCCTCAGCCAATAGGAGTCTGGGATTCACATGACATCATCTGGTTATATTATACCATTACTATATTGCACTTTGGATTTTCAAAGTGAAGGATAATAAAGGCACAGAACTTAGAATCATATTCCATCATTTATTGAACAGCAATTATTTGTTTTGTTTCCTTGTTCGATTCAATAGTGGATTTTCACGGAAGGTTCTCTGTATTTCCACCAGATGGCTAAAACAGATAACTGCAATTCTAGTGGCTGAAAAAGTTCTTGCCCTTGGCTGTGATTGGCTGAAGCAAAGTGCATCCTAGTAGCAGTATTTTTAGTTTCTTTTTAATGTATATTTGACACTTTATCATTTAGTTGATGATTGTTATTTTTCTGAGAAAAGTATATTTATGGAATCAGTTATTACCTACTGTGTCTGAAAAGCAAATGAGTAATAAGAGGAGAGGAAAGACCTGCTGAATTCAGGGCTGTTCAGTGAAAAGACTCTATTGAATCAGCTATAAATAAAGTCCCTATAACAATGTTGTGTATAAAAGGGCTCCTCATATGTCCATCTCCAGTCGTCTTTTGATTGTACAGCATGCTGTGTTTTATAAAACCTGGCAAGTATATCCCTTTCTTGATGCTATTTTTGGAAAAGGTTGCTGCGAAGGCTGTGTTTCGGATACATCATGTCTCGGAAATTTTGATAATGAAGGTCCATGAGTAGTGTTAACCAAAATTACCATAATTGGAAAAAATAGGCTAATCTTCAGTACTTAGGTGAATAACCTTGACCTACAGTTTTTTTCTGTGGCCCTTGTGCCCTTGAAAGAACAACAAAGTCGTGAAGGCAATTTTGGCTGTATTGGTTCAACCTACGTCATTCCATAATTTAGTCCTATATGGTGATTGAAAAAAATATCTTATGATGATTAAGTAAGCCATATTGAAATCGGGCTTATGTTGTCGATCATCTTCTCTGTGTGTGGTGTTGCCTCCAGGTTATCGGTCTTGTTGTTAACTATATGTCTCTGGGTCCCACTTTTTTCTCTCATATTCCACTAATATAATACTACGTATACATATTTCACCACCACATAAAAACAGAGCTGTAATTATCCAGGCTAATCACCAAAGCAACTGACATACTCTTCTGAGTAAGGCTGGAATGAGATGACACCCAGGAAGACCCACGCGTCGTTTGAGCAAATAATGAAGAGCAATTATTTCGGCAGCAGAACTTTACAGTATGCTAAACAGTATGCTAACAATCAGCAGGTGTCTTTTGAATAGCATAGGTAGCAACCGTATATATGCTTTCTAGCTAGCTTCTGACAAATTAACTGACGGCACCTGTCCACCCACCAATGGACTAATAATACCACTGTTCAAATACAGGGCGACGCTATGTAGCCCAATATACTCTCAAATGGTGCAGCAGCAAACTACATACATACATACACATATACACACAGGTGTGACAGAAGTGTTAGTGCCACACCAGACTGGTGGTGTTGTGTAGTCCTGACTAGTACAAACAGATAAAGTCAGCCACTTATAAAGATTTGTACTGTTATAGGTGTTTTCCAGTGAGGTCGATCATTACAATTTCTGTGTTGCTAGGTAAACCATAACTTTCAAAGGCTTAGAGTGCCTAGCACATGTGACGTGCATCACTTTGTTTTTGTTTGACAACAGTGAAACAACTGTCCAAAAACTATTCAATTTGCTCTTTTCCCATTTGGCATGCTATGAAACTGACCCAATTCTTGATTGTGACAACGTTCTTATTATATGAAATATGAAAATGCCAGAAGCATCCAGCCGAAGGCGACGTTTCTAGGACCGCAGCAATGACAAATATCACTCCACCAAAAAATAATCTCTACCTCAATTGAATAAAATTACTCTCGCCTTCTCCTGCCAATACCTGGCTTACTTCTCATACGCATATCTCGATTACTATTTAGTCTACATTTGATCCGACAACATGTACGGATTCAGTAGGGTCTATACTAAATGATGAGATTATTAATTGTTATGTATGCAGCCTCTCGGTGACATAAGATTACTTCAATGTTGTGAATCGACGACGCTCATCATGACGTTTGCCTCGCCGTTTGAGAATCTCGCGTGAATAACTACTAGGGTACTCTATGCACATGCCTGAGATTGACATTTTTCTGAAATGTTCAGCTATGATATGAATCATCTATCATCTCAGCATTATCACCCGGGTTGGTCCCAACTTCAGCAATGGGTGGGTGAAGGTGGGTCATTAGGGCTTTACGTCCTGTATTTCTGCACCAGTTGGGCTAATTAGGACAGGCAGAGACCATGGCAATGAGACGAAGGATGAAACAGCCATCCAACTTAGGCTCGACCGGGAATCGAACCCGGGACCCAGCGGTTGGAAGCCCAGAGCGCTACCTCTGAGCTAGGCCCCCGCCCTCCAACTTCAGCAATTCTGCTTCTGGAATCTCCACCACTTTGGTACATCATGACCAATATTATTTTCCTATTGTAACCTAAAGGTGTGTTCCCCATAATTTCAATTCTTATTATTATGATTTTATAAATGTCCAGTCAAATGGAATTTAAAAGGGGTTGTCAATGTGAAGATAAAATCACTTCAGTTCAGTAAAGTTAGTTCAGTTCCTGCAAAGCCAAGATCTTCACAATCCATCCATGTTTTCTGATAACTGCAAATGTAGTGACACTTTGTGGAGAAAGTGCCAATAGACAGATTTTATATTATAAATTTAAATGTAAATGTATACACTGTGTGTCATCACCTCACAACCCAGCGACCTAATTATGTACATGTTTTGCTCGTTTACTCATCTGAAGTAAATTAATCAATTGCTCTTATAGCCTATAGGCTGGCTTATGGTATTCAAGGTCTAACAGTGAAATTACAGAATAATTAGATGTTCATGTGCTGAGTTTACATAATTTTTGTTCTGACAAGGAGGCAATTCAGAAAAATTGCCTAAACTAAAATAAATATGAATCCATTTCTCTTGTATATAAGAGAAGATTGTATATAAGAGAAGATTTCTTAAGTCAATACTCAGCATATCAGCTACATAGATTAACCAATTATCTAGTTTAACTAGGTAACCTAGCAAAGAATGCCCATAATTAGGTCACTGGGCTGTGAGGTGATGACAAACAGTGTATAGGTGTACAGTCTGTTTTCACAGGGCGGGGGCCTAGCTCAGAGGTAGTGCTCTGGGCTTCCAACCGCTGGGTCCCGGGTTAGATTCCCGGTCGAGCCTAAGTTGAATGGCTGTTTCATCCTTCATCTCATTTCCCTGGTCTCTGCCTGTCCTAATTAGCCCAACTGGTGCAGAAATACAGGATGTGTAAAGCCCTAATCACACACACACACACAGTCTGTTTTCACTGCTCCAAGCAGTCTCAACTGACTTTACAGTTACACCCTTGGCAGGCCTGTTCAAGCATGAGCCTTTCTCAACTCACCGGGGAGTATGCAGCCGATCACTGGCGATCAGCCATTGTCAGCGCATCAGGCTAAACACTCAACAATTACCATCACTGCCTGTAGCCAAGTAACATTTGCACCTGGGTGGGATGAAGCAGTGGTTCAAGGAGGATCTGCTTAGTTCCCCCATGCCATGGCTGGGTGTGAACCCACGACCATGCGCGTACTAGTCCAACACCTTATCCACTTGGCCACGGCACCCATTGAGAGCCTAATTATCATTTATATTTTGCTGTAATTTAAAAAGAACTTAACTTTATTTACGCTGTTAATATGAAGGAAATAATTTACAGCTGCTGACGTAGTTTAGTTTCTATGATTTTGCTTGTAAACATTATGTGTTGGTCAGATATTTCATATTCGATGATACAAATGCAATTGCATATAAATGTGCTTATAGAAATAGGCATTGGCATTGCTTTTGCATTTAAACACATGTGATAAATTTGCATTGTTAAATTTCAACATTTATTTGTATATTCTATTAAAAACTAATTACTGTCTATAACTTCCTGATGTATTCTACATTATATGCTTAAATCTTTAAATTAAAAATAATTTTGATTGGGAAACTCCTCATGTAAACATATACGGTAATTGTGTAATCCTAAATACATTATCACCTATGATCTTTGAATTGGGGCTATTTTCAACATAAGCCCTTGAAATATGAGCATGGGATACTGGGCCTGAGTTGTTTACGATCAGACATTTGATAGTTTCTTGTAGGTATACAATAAAAATTATTAAAAAAATATAGTAGTTATTAGAAAAACGCAAGCACAATATCCCTGCAAACATGAACAGGTTGTAACATTCATGCCACAACATTTGACTTATGTTGTCTGTTTATTATCATTAAGTTTTGTTTTGTTTATTTTTTTATATTTCCAACCAATCTGTAAATTATCCATTGAAGCAGGGAATCTCACACATAATTGTTACTCTCATATGTTTTACTATGTTTTTTTTAATATCTTCATACTTATAATTTCAAATTCATACCTTATACTCATCATAAAATATAAGTGTCTTATTGGTACAAAAATTGCTCTCATCAGTGGTCTAGAAATTGCTCCTCTACTTGATCTCATCCATATGAATGGCTGAAGCAGTAAGTGCAGAAAATATTTTTGGGGCAGTAGAAGCAAACAGTACATATTCCTTATGCAACCTTATTGAGGATAGATACCAAGAATTAATGGAGGAAAATAATGAACCTGTATTATTGGATATATCCCCATATTATGAAAATGATTCCTTTGTACATTTAGCTAATTCTAATCAAGATAAATTTATAATCCTAAGTCTCAACTGTCAATCGCCTAATGCGAAGTTTAATGAATTAGGCTCTATGTTAAAGTATATGCAGAAAATCTTTGTTCACCAACTGTAATCTGTTTGCAAGAAACTTGGTTGCATGAGAACAGTGACATTTCATTATTACAGTTACCTGGTTACCAATTGGTTTGGAGGCCCAGGTCATGCAGTGCACATGGTGGTGTCGCATTTTATTTGCTAGATTATCTAAGTTACACAGTGGTCAATGTCTTTGAGAATACAACCTCCTGTGATAGTCTTTTAATTGAAGTAGAACTGGGTAGTGAAAGACCTGGTTTCCCAAAAGAGAATCTTATCGTTGGAAATATTTATAGGCCTCCGAATTCTAATATATATAGTATTACTTCATTTACTGATGATATACAACATATCTTTAGAGATTTGGACAGAAAAACAAGGGTTTTAATTGCAGGTGACTTTAATCTTGATCTTTTGAAATTCAGACAGAATATATATATTAATCAATATCTTGAGTCTTGCTTTTCAAATTGCTATGTTCCTAAAATTACTTTTCCCACCCGGTTGACCCAAAAACATTGCACATTATTAGACATTTTTTTGGTGAAATTAGGCAATGCCTCTACTAATAGCACATCTGGCATACTGTCGAGTTGTTTATCTGATCATTGCCCTTATTTTATGATCTTAGATCGTTTGAACCTTTGCCATAATTTACAAAAAACTGTTACCCCTAACCATGACAATGCCCTGATACAGTTTAAAGAAAAGTTGCATGAATTATGTATAATTGACAATTTTGATTGTGGAAATAATGCAAATACAAATGAAAATTATAATAAATTTAGTGCTATTGTGAATGATACAATATCACTCTGCTTCCAACAAAAAATTGTAAAGTTTAAGAAACATAAACACCGGAAATCAAAATGGATAACAAGTGGTATTAACAGGTCCATAGCCTATAGAGACAAGCTTTATATCAAATTGAAATCTATGAATGTTCAGGATCCTCAACATAGTAATATAAAAACAAATTTAAAGACTTATAATTGCATACTAAGGAAAAAGCATTCGCCATGCCAAAAAACTTTATTATGAGAAATATTTTGCTAAATATAGGAGTGATATCAAAAAGACAAGGGCATGATTAACTCAATCATTGGTCAAAATAAGAAAAATGAATTTCCAAAATGTTTTGTGGTGGACAATAATTATATATCTGACAAATAGAAAATTGCTGATGCATTTAATGAATATTATGCTGAAGCAGGAACTAAATTAGCACAGACAATTAGAACCCCGGATGGAATAAATTTCGAAAACTATATGAATCTTCCAGTTGCCCCAGACTTTGAGTTTCATACTACAAATAGAAATACTGTAAAAAAAGTAATAGATAAATCAGTCTTTTGTTTCAGGTATTTTCCCTGATAAATGGAAAGAATAAAATCGAAAACTATAGACCTGTGTCTCTGCTTCCCAGTGTATCAAAGGTCTTTGAGTGCATTATTCACAATAAACTTAATGAATACTTTAGTTCTCTGAAATTATTTTACAAAAGTCAATATGGATTTAGACATTCTCACTCGACAGAATTGGCCGCGTTAGAATTGGTAGAATTAATCATCACTGAAATGGACGTCAAAAAAGTACCCATTAATATTTATCTTGATTTATCAAAGGCCTTTGATACACTGGACCATGAAATACTTCTGTTTAAATTAAAACACTATGGCATGAAAGATCTTTCAGTGAAATTACTTCGTAGCTATTTAACTAACAGAGTGCAATATGTTGTTGTAGACAATATCAAGTCTAAACAGGTTCCACTACAGCTTGGTGTTCCACAAGGTTCCACTACAGCTTGGTATTCCACAAGGATCCTCTTTTATTTATCATTTATGCCAATGATCTTGTCAACGCTACTTCTGTCTTTCATCCAATTGTTTATGCTGATGATACAACTCTTGTTGCTTCCCTGAATACTTTTCAGGGTGAAAGAAATCTAAATGATGAGTTGGTCAGCATGAGCAATTGGATGAAGGCAAATAAGCTATCTATTAACAAAAGCAAAACGAAAGCCATAATTTTTTTATGCACCCCAAAGAAGAGTTCAAATTCCTACCATTAAAATAGAAGACTCTGTTATCGAATTTGTCAATTCCTTGGCATAATGTTAGATAGACATCTAAATTGGAAAGCTCACCGTGATATGATTACAAAGAAATTGTCAAAGACAGTAGGCATTATGCACAGATTAAAAAATAGGTTGCCTCTCTGTGCCTTGTTACATATATAAAAATTCCCTTGTGTTATCACACTTAAACTATGGAGCTCTTCTTTGGGGTTGGCAATGTCAAAATATATTCATTTTACAAAAAAAAGCTGTCAGAGCTCTTACTAACAGTAAATATAATTGTCATACTAGTGGTTTATTTAAAAAAGTAAATCTTTTAATATTCCATGATATCTGTGCACTGTGTGACCTGAAATTCTGCCATAAACGATTCAACAATGCCTTGCCACAGTATTTTCTTGATTTACTACTGCTATTTAGAGATGATCCTCATTACTATGAAACTCGAATAGCTGGTCAACTACGACTTCCCTTAATTAAACATGAATTTGCAAAACAAAGTATTAAGTATATATTTATCAAGACCCTTAATAATATGTCCATAACTTACAGAGAAAAACTAGAAACACATAGTTTAGATGGATTTAAGAAATATGTGAAAAATGGCACTGTAGCATCTTATTCCGCAGACTGCAGTATTGAAAATTGCTATATATGTATAAATGTTCATCCTACTGCTTCTGCATAATACTTTTCAACAATATATTCTTTAACTTGAGATGAATAACGTAGATGAGACTACTACTGATGAGAGTAATTTCCATATTGTGTTTGATTTAATGTTCACTATGTAATATAAATTGATTTCTCCAGGTGGCCTCACGCTAGCGATAAAATATATTTATCTTTGTGAGGTCTCCTTGCGAAACAAATTTTTATAAATGAAAATATGAAAATAAATTGTAAATATTTTTTTGTTTGGCAAAATAAAAAGAATCTGAATCTGAATCTGTCCGAAAAAAACTTGTCATATTTCAAGTAATATTTCCTAAAGTGATTGCTAGAACATCTCGACAACTTTCAATAATGTAGAACACGTCAAATGGTGATAACATGGACTTCCTACAGAACATTTCAGCAACATTTGAGATAATGTTCCCCACAGATACTGCTATTCACCGTGTGAAATATATAATAAAATAATGCAGTAACATAATCCCACAATATTTATACATTGGTATAAATATTTTCCCATCATGCCACATACAATATGTTGAATACCTTTTGTGTTTGTAGGGTAACTGCCAGCTAAAATGGTGATGGCCAGTATTGATTGCTTCAATGTATATTGATATAACCTCAAATATTTAATTTAAACCTATCTAAACTACATTCCTCGTGGCACTAATTGTTTCATAACACATCAGTAAACATAATTTTTAGACATTATAATGAATATTGAGTACGAAAGGAAAAGTTAATATTATGGCCTAATTTTGTCCTTGGAGAATACTCCTTATGAGGGAGGCCTCTCTGAGGTCAAGGTAGGCTGAAATTTCCTGAGTCACAAGTTCAAATAAACATGCCTTCATTACAATGGACCCTTGAACCAGAAAGGGTTCAAAATTAATGTGATTCCATCACATGAATACTTGGCAAAAAAGGCTGGAGAAAAAAACACCCTAGGTCAACAATATTGATATATGACCATAACACGTTATATCAGACAGCCAGTGTCATTTCAATACACCAATCCATTCAGTCAAAATTGAAATATGAAAGCAGGCTATCAACATTAGAATCTATTTTAGGCACGATTTGACATTACCACTAATTCATAATTATGTTCAATACAGAGGAATCAATATAATCGACTTCAAATAATAGTGATTAGCGTTGATTTAAGAGGCCGAGTGAAATAGGTGTGAAAGCCAATGTGGAAATGATTAGGCCATTCCCTAGTTTAAAGCAGTTAGGTGGCCTAGTGGTTAGGCCATTAGAGTATTGGCCAACCAGTTATTGGATGAAAATATCATGATTCCCAGCCCAGGCTCTCTTCATGAGTTGCATCTCAGCTGGATGTTATTATCTTCAATTTTCTCTTGAATCTAAAAGCATGATGTCAGTGTTTATTACTGTAAATCACGTGTTTCATTTTCTACAAAACAATAAATGCTCAAGCCAAACAAGATAGCACTGTAAAAGCCTATCTGACATAATCAAGACTTAATCAAAACAGTTTAGCAGTTGACAGTTTGTTTGACAAAATCCCTCATGATGCCATGGATGAGGAAGAAAAGTTTGAAAGACTATTCTACGTAATTATTACAACGATAATAACAAATGGTGTGCCTTTTAATTGATGTATATATGCTGAAACAAGTAAAATATGCCACCCATATAAATTGGTTTGGACGCCAAGCTTTATCATCTCATTATTACGTCTGTCTCTGAGAGTATGTTGAGTTGACAATACAAATGACAATAACATACCATGCATACATGTACAATACAGTGCTTATTGTTCCCTGACAGTGTAGAAATATATATTGAGCATCTTCAACAAGAATAGAATAGAATGAATAGAATATAATTGAATCTCTTTGTGAACAAGACTAGAATGTATATTATTATTGATTGACTGACGAGTTCAGAGTTAAAAAAAACCTAACCTCATTGTCTAAGTGTAGGCTGATGCAGAGGCCACCTAGAAAGAAAGAAAGAAAGAAAGGCCTATTTGACAGAAGATAAAAAGGTTCTGACATTCATACATGCTTTGCAAGAATGCTATGTTTTATCTTTGCAAGAATGCTATCCTTTTCCTCTTCGTCATTTGTGTCCGTTTCTTTTCATTATTCTCACCTGTTTAGTCTATTTGTTTTTCTATCTCCAAAAGAGCTTTGTACTGTTTCTCTTAAGAACAACATCTTTCATTTATTTTATTTTTTTTCCTCTCTAATTTTTGCTTGATGAATGGATAACCTACCAATCAGAGGCCGAGTTTGCTGCAGGTATAAAACCAACACATAAGATTCTTAAGGGAGCTGCTCAAAGCATACAATGAAACCTCATTTAAGACCACTTCATTGTTAAGACTACCTCACTATTAAGACCATATCACTATTAAGAACATCTAAATTTTAGACCACCTCACTACTAGGATCACTAAGTATTAAGACGACATCATTTTTAAGACTACCTCACCTCATTATAAAGACCACTTTATTATTAAGACAATCTCACTGTAAAGACCACTACATTATTAGGATCACCTCACTTTTAAGAACACCTCACTATTAAAACCACCTCCCTATTAAGACTGCCTCATCATTAAGACTACCTCACAATAAAGACCGCCTCATCATGCTCATTGGTAAGACCACCTCACTATCAAGATCATCCCACTTAATTATAAGACCATCTCACTATAAATATCACATCAATGGATAGCCACTAAGTTTTAGAACCAAAAGTTGACCATTTTACCAAATCACTATTAATGCCACTCAAATTTGCATCAAATGTGTATTATCAGAATATTTTCGTAAAATTAAAAAAAAATAGGCACATACCTGGCTGCCCAGTAATATAATATTGAAAACTGAGATGCAAAAGTGCAGTGGAGCACTGTTGCTTCTGATGCACCATTAAGTGAATTGTTTCTTACAATCAGTCTATTAGGCAACACAACTAGAAACAAAGCAACTCTTGGCATAAAATAGCTATTGCCCTTGTTGTCGTGTATATGCAATTAATTGCATATAAATTCAACGCGGGCCATATCTATTACATATCATGCACTGGTTCGTTTGTTTGTCACATTTATCAAAACTAACAAGGGCCTTTTCGGTCATATAGAACTGATGATATACTTACAAAACCTTAGCTTTGTATCTGATAGAAGTACAGTTATCATGTGCTTTTATGCATAACCCTCAATTGGCAGGTAAGGATGCCCTTTGTCGGGATGAAGAGTTGAGTAGTTGGCTGCAGACAACAGGTTGTCGTCTGATAAAGGAGTAAAACAATGACAACTAATTTGGAGGATTTGGAAGCGGTCTTTTACGACAGGTGCCGTTCTATAAAGGTGATCGTAATTAGGGCAGGTTTGAAAGCATACATTTGACCTTCTGTATTGCATCGATGTAAATTAACTATTTGAGTTTCAACTGACTGTAACAATCCCTGTTTTAAATGGTCTGAGACAGCCACATTTGTCGATGCTCTTAGCAAAGATTCAGCAAGGGCGGGGGCCTAGCTCAGAGGTAGCGCTCTGGGCTTCCAACCGCTGGGTCCCGGGTTCGATCCCAGTCGAGCCTATGTTGGATGGCTGTTACATCCTTCATCTCATTGCCATGGTCTCTGCCTGTCCTAATAAGCCCAACTGGTGCAGAAATACAGGACGTAAAGCCCTAATCACACACACAGCAAAGATTCAGCATACCTGTAAGGGGCATTCACACTGTCACAGATAAGACCTACGTATGACCATGGATGTGAAAAATGGGCTATGACGTAATTCTTTCCACCAGCATATGTGAGGCAGTCGTAGATCGCTCAGCAGACGTTCGTCAACCATGCTCGTCCGTCGACCGCTCGCCAAACGTCCATCAACCACTCCCCTAACGTGCATCGCCAAGCATCCGTGAGGCACTAGTAGATCGCCCATCTGAGTAGTTCAAGAGTGAATGAGGAGAGGGCTACAGATGGGCACAGATTACGACTGGCAGGCCACCGAGGTCCACCAAGCGTGTTACAAGCGGTCTACAAGTAGAGACGAGTACCTACGGATGGCCACGGATGGCCACGCACGTACTTAGAACTTACACAAAACACTCGCCGAGTGAATCCCAAGCAAGTTATGTAACTAATGTAAGCAATTTACTTGTAGAACGTCCGCCAAATTTTTAACCATGCTTAAAAATGTTTGCCCTCTACACGGATGGTCACAGATGTTTTAGCGCTACCAGGAGCATCCTACGGATTAGCAAGAGTATCCGTACATCGCTCGGCGAGTGAATTACGTATGGCCAAGGATGAGCAAGGTTAAAAAAAAAAGTTCATCCGTGGTCATACGTAGGTCTTATCCGTGACAGTGTGAACGCCCCTGTATACTACATATATGTTTCAAAATCACTTTTGGTTTTTTCTATTGATGATCATAACAAATCTTATTCATGAAAAAAGAAATATCAAGGTGACATGTGAAACAGCTGTTTGGTCTCTCGGTGGTAGTATTGGAAAAGCAGGGCACGTGGATATTGCCAATTAAGTGAGGAACAGTTATTGCCAAATACCATGGGTTCCATGTAGCCCAGAAACACCAAATGAAGACTTAAGATATATGGACACTATAGGCTAGGAGCAACAAAAGGGTGACCCTGAAATATCTGTCACAGCATAAGCAAACACAATAGTTGGCTCACTGTTGCATGTCACAATCAAAAACTCCTTATATAGGCAAATTACAATGAAAAAAAAAAACAATGTTGAAAGAAATGCCAACAAAGACCTTGGGAAAAAGTTATGATGTTCTTTGTGTTTCCCTGGACATTAGTATTCAGCTGTGCTTGCTTCAAAAGGAAAATGTCTCCTGTTTTGTATTTTTAGGAAAACAAAGAAGGGGTGATTACCACACCCTGCAGTACCCCCGAGATCCTTATGAAATATACACTCATGCAAAAGTTTGCAAACACCTTTAGAATTTTGATTATGCCTTAAGCTAAACGAAGATCATTTCATCTTCTCATAGATTAACAGTGGAACCTCGCAATTGAGATCAGTTAACATACAAATGGCGAGGTGGTCTTGATTGTGAGGTGGTTCTATTGTGTATTTTGGTCTATTAGTTTAATTTGAAAATCACATAATACAAAGTATTTACATGCGATGTTTAATTTAAAAAAAATGTTGATGACCATTTCGCATGAAGGTTCTTTGTGGCGCTGAGTAAATTGTTTTTTAATCTTATTTGTTAGCCACAGCCAACTAGTGTTATGCACTATATTTTATCTTATATAAATGATTAGACCTAGACATTGCGGTGCTGATAAATCATCAAATAGATAAATTGAACTGATATGAACTGAAACCTTAACTGTGGAACTTTCTATGAATTAAATTATTTCTCGCTTTTATATTTGCTAATGGTTTCTTTACTACTTCCAAATATGGGTTACATGATATTCTTTCCGGCGAATAAGGTTTTTAATTACTGTATCCTATGCTCCCCTGGGCTAGGAGTCGATGACTCACTTGCTGAGACAATAATAGGGAGTTAAAAGCTAAAGCAGCCATGTTCTTCCTTTGACCTTTTGGCAACTAAGTGTCAAACCCTTGTTTGGTAACAACACAATAATAAGCAATCTCTTTGTCTTTTGGCGTCTTCTAACATCTGCGGACATCATACAAAATTTATCTTTTATCTTCCTTTGATAAAATTTTTCTATCAAATGCATAACAGACAAGGAGTTTTTTTTTTTCACTATAAATATTAGGTATTAGGGCCACCAATCCTCAGACTGGTGATTATAGTATAATCTTTCACTGAGTGGTCTAATAGTCTTGAGGCCTAGCCCTGAGTTTGATTCCCGGACCTCTTTATGAACACAGCAAAATAGTGCTTTCTATTGTGTTATATTCTATTCTATTCTGTTCTGTTCTATTCTGTTCTATTCTATGAACTTCATACCAACTGGTACACTATGCCCTATAATTTCCTAATAGTTCCATATCCTTAATTGAAAGTCTGTCTTTGGAATTATAAGCCAAAGGGATGTTTTTGCTTTCATGGCAGCACCAGCACGATAATTAAAGAATTTCAGATATTGTCAATCTCGCGCATGTGCAAAGGGTACCCTTTGAGTTTTCCTTCACGTTTGGGTCTTAGATTCTCGCCAATGTCATGAAGAGGTCATTGATTTCCCAATTTTGAAGTACTCTGATGTTACACAGAGGCTGCATACATTAATATCGTCATATAGTTAGATCTTAAGCTTTCATTTGGTGTATTCAGATCGAAAATAAGCCAAATACTTGGCGAGATACGAATAGGAGAAGACGAAAAGCAGGTTCTCCAGCGTCATGGCGAATGTCATGAAGAGTGTCACCTGATTCATACTTTTAAAAGTGATCTTACGTAACAGAGAAGTAGTCCATCAATTAAACCCCGTTCACCATATCACAAGTAAGAAAGCCGAGTGACCACGGACATCGAAGATGGACTATACGTGCTCACTCGCGGTCAATCGGCAGGCTAATAATCATAAATTCTTTCGACGAGCATCCGTGAAGCATTCATAGATCGCTTAGCAAGTGGTCCATGAGTGAAGGAGGAGAGGATACGGATGGCACGGATGGCATGGATGGCACGGATGGGCACGGATGGGCACAGATGAATACAAATTTTAATGTGAGTGTCGAAAATACCCGCCCTGTCGATAATACACTCCGTTACGGTAGTGGGCTTTCTAATGATAAATATTTATTAAACCCCAACTTTCTAATACAGTTTAAATAAAGTCAAATCGACTTTTTGTAATAAACAAACTGTGAAATAATCAGTTTGCTATACAAAATTGTGTTCACCACTGCAGTTTTTTCATATGGCATTAACATTATTACTGACAAGGATAATAACATGACCAAAATATAACTTTGTAACGACAATCTCAGCCACGTCAAGAAAAACCTTCTGCCGAGTCAATTCGACCATCAAGCCCACCTATTCATTTCTTTATTAGGAACTTAATATAGCTGCCCTTCGCAAATTACAAAACATGCAATATGGCCCAACAGGAAATTATCGACACCTGACCTTAGCAATAATTGAAGAATTGATGAGATATATTGCCGCAACAGGATTCAGCTTCATTTAATTTTGTATTAACAATAAATTATATTAATAGATTCTCGGAACATATTATATATCACGTAACCAGAAAATTATGGTTTATTTCACTTTAGGATGACCTAGTTGATTTTAAATAACAAATACTACATATATAGTTGAGATAAATGTGCAGAAATTTGACACCGGATAGCAAACATTGCAAAATGGCAAAATGGCTCATCAGTATAAATAGTCTGCAAGCATTCATGCAGATGCACTCCCACACACTACCAGTATTTTTCTGGTTATTCCAGAGATGTGACTTACATTTGCTGTATTGTTGGACAGGATAGAGCAAGAAGACTATGCACGACCTAGCTCCTACCCAATCAGTCAGATGGGCTGTTTATACTATGCAGATCAGTATACCAGTCAGGCATTCGTTATGTGGGCATATGTGAAAATGTGTAAGGTACGATCTATTTATGGAGACAAGAGTCTCCATGATCTATCTATCTTTTATCTATCTATCTATCTATCTAGCTCTATCTATCTAGCTAGCTAGCTAGCTACCTATCGTTCTGTCTATCTGTCTGTCTGTCTAGCTGTATGTCTGTCTATCTATCTATCTTTCTATCTAGCTATCTGTCTCTCTATCTATCTGTCTCTCTATCTGTCTATCTATCTGTCAATCTATCTGTCTATCTATCTATCTATCTTTCTATCTGTCTGTCTGTCTGTCTGTCTATCTTTCTATCTTTCTATCTATCTATCTATCTATCTATCTGTCAATCTATCTGTCTATCTATCTATCTTTCTTTCTGTCTGTCTGTCTATCTTTCTATCTTTCTATCTTTCTATCTATCTATCTATCTATCTTTCTATCTTTCTATCTTTCTATCTATCTATCTATCTATCTATCTATCTAGCAATCCAATTTAAAATTGATTTTATAAAATAAAAAATGCCAAAAGCCTAAGGGTATTTAGAAACCTAGGATATGGCAGCAGCATACCCTCGGCAAATTTGAGAGAATTAAATTATTGATACTGGCCTAAGTGTGAAATTTGACAGTAGAACTTATTTATGGTATAAGCCCAAAATGAGAAATATATTGCAATACAATTTTGGAATGTACCAATAATTAAAAATTAGTGAAGTGCTTTTAAATATTATTTATTTAATAATAGGTGTAAGGGCATAATTATATAAAATTATTTAGGTGGTTTTTATTTCTTTAATAAAATAGGGTTTCTCATATGCAAAGAGCATGACAGGTGGATTTTCAAAATATATACACTTTATCTTTACATATGAATGTCATTGTAAACATAGTCATGGTTTAGGGAATGCAGCAAACAACACAGTTTTACCATTTTTGCACATTTTCCATTATAATGAACATTATGACATTCAAGTAAGGATACAAAGTAAAAGTACTATGATTTAGACATTTTAAAACCTATACTTTTTTTATTTAGGCATAATATTAGTAGTTGAGATGGTGAGGTGTGGAATAAAAGAAATTTTCCCCATTCCCCCCCCCCCTCATCATATGTTCAAGCTATTTTTTCATATTGTCCATTATTATGAAAAAAGCATGTATTATGTCAACATGAAGTTTAGAAAGTTGAAAGCACTGATTTAGACAAATTATGGCCAAATCTCATGTACATTATGTATACAGGTATAATATCAGTTGAGATGTGTATGTTTAGAAAATTATGAATTTTCAAGTTTTTTCAGCATTACCATAATTTGTAGACATATTATGACAAAGTTTCAATCATGTAGGTGCAGTAGTGTCACAGTTCTGCTTCGGAAAAGAAAATTATTAATAAAACATAGCTTAGACATGTCAATGAGACTATGTATCAATGTGCATGCAACAGTGTTGGTGTTATGCTCCGGAACAAAGTGTGCTGCTGGCCCATCAGCCCCGCCTGCCCAGCTGATGGACACCTTTTGACCAAAGTAACTACAATACCTTCAGCAACAAAATGAGCTGAGGACACTGCATCGGCTGAGGTGCCCAAATGAAAGTTTTAGTGATCAAGGCTGCAGGCTGTGGTTTTGTGGGAGTTGCGTAAAATGCGTAAAATGCTTAGGAAAATTATATAATAGTATAAATGATAGTGAACAATTCTGCTAAATTCCCGTAAATCCCACAAGTCCGGCAATTCCCAATGACTTCTTCTAAGTCCTGTAGTGTTCTGCATTTCCCTCACATCCTGAATAAGTCCCACAAAATCCTACGTAATTCCCGCAAGTCTCATATTTCCCTTTGGTGTCCCACAACTCCCAATAAGCCCCCGCTAAGTCCCATAGAGAGAGAGAGAGAGATGCATTTATTTCAACCATAATCATAATCATTTACATTTATATACATTTATATATGGTGTTGGAGACAGACATTTTGGCTTACAGCCGCTAGCATGTCTGCCACCAGGGGATTTCATTGAAAGTACATTTTAACATTAGTAAATACATCGCTATGAAGGGATTAGATAAAAGACAAATAAAATTGAATTAACATAAAAAATAAAAAGTGGTTAGAGGGAAATTTCATAATTAATGAAAAATATCATTTTAGTTATATAAGTATACAGTGGAGGGTTTGTGAGAGACTGTGAGTAGAAGTTGGCAAAGTTCCGGGCTAATTTACAAAGGCCTATACAGGCAGGTCACTTTAGCTACATACAAAGCATCCTTGGATGCTGCAGCTCATTTTATAGGATTCTATGAAAATCTTTTTGAAATAAAAGCATAAACCTTTGATACTATGAGTATTCATTCTATTTGATATAGATGGTGGTGCATCATTTATAATATGTGCTAATCGATATCTTATAGTGCAAATGGAGATTTGATATTTGACTCTGGGGATAATAAGCAAATCATTTCTGCGAGTAGCATAGTTATGGATGTCAACGTGCCTGGTGAATGTAAATGATTGAATGAAATTTGGTAATCTGTTGTTAATTAATTTATGTACAAACTTATATTCTTGCAGTTTTACAGTATCATGAAACTTCAAAATGCTGAATTTCTTAAATAGAGGTTCTGTATGGGCATTATATTTCTCTTTAGAAATTATCCGTACTGCTCGCTTTTGCAGTTTAAATACTATTTTTGCCTTGTGGCCCCAAAGAAGTACACCATACAACAAATGTGGTAGAATGAGAGAGTTGTACAGAGTTAAAAGGGTTTGGGATGATATAAAGCATCTGAGATGTGTAAAAATTCCTATTACTTTTGTTATTTTCAATGTGTGCATTCCATAAGAGTCCTTCATCTATTTTAATTCCTAAATACTCAAAAGTTTTAACATGCTCTATATCCTGGTTGTTTATGTGTAGGTGTAAAGAAGGTAGTCTTTTATTAATGGTATGAAATAACATACATTTTGTTTTGCTAGCATTTAAGGAGAGCTTGTTTAATTTCAACCAATTACTGATATTTTCGAGTTCACGATTAATATTTTGCTCAAGATTCACAGTATTAGTGAGCTCCAAGGATGATATTGTGGCCAGAAGAGTTGTATCATCTGCATAAATGATAAACCTAAACATACTCGAGGATCTGTCAAAGTCATTTATATAAATTAAAAAAAGTAGAGGCCCTAGAATGGAACCTTGTGGGACACCTGTTGTAATTTCTGACATTTCTGATTTTATTCCATCAATATCGACATATTGTTTTCTTTTAAGTAAATAGCTCTTACATAGTTCATAAGCTGTTCCTCTAATTCCATACACAGAAAGTTTGTACAATAGGATTCTGTGGTCTAACGTGTCAAATGCCTTTGACAGATCAAGGAATATGTTTAGTGGCAGCTTGCCATTTTCTATGTTTTCTACAATTTTATCAATGTTTTCTATAGCCGCTAGTTCAGTAGAGTGATTTTCCCTGAATCCATACTGGCTCTTATAGTATAAATTGAAGGTTTTAAAATGATTGTGTAGTTGATTAAACATTAATTTTTCAAAAACTTTTGACAAAGCAGGTAAAACTGAAATAGGGCGATAATTTTGAATTTGCATTGCATCATCTTTCTTGTAAACTGGGACTATTTTGGCAACTTTTAACTGGCTTGGGAAAATTCCTTTCATAAGTGACTGATTTATTATATTTGTTATTTGACTTATGATGCTATGTTTGATATTTTTAATGAAATTCATTGATAGGTTGTCAAACCCACGACTAGTTTTACCAGGTAGCCTATCTATTATAATATTGACCTGTTCTTCAGTTACATTCTGGAAGTGAAAATTGGCTAGTACAGGTTCTTGTAAATAACTTTTGAAGTCAAGGTTTTCTGGAATTACGATTTCGGAAGCCAAATTTGGTCCAATAGAACTAAAATATGAATTGAAATTTGATACAATTTTGAAAGGGTCCGAAACTAAGTCATTATTTATTTTAAAGAATGTAGGAAGTTTCTTTTTATTTTTTGTACGATTTATGATTTCCTTTATTGTACACCAGGTGTTTTTTATGTCTTTCTTATATTTTAAGAACATTTCGTGGAAATATAAAGCTTTGGCTGCTTTAATATTTGCTTTTAAAATTTTATTGTATGTTGCCAAGTTTGTTTTTAAGGTTTCATACAGATCTGAATTATTTGGTGTATTTTTTAGCCGTATGAAGAGTTTGTCCCTGAATTTTACAGACTTTATGATGCCATTTGTAATCCACTTGTTTTTCTTATGTTTATGCTTGTTAAATTTTATATGTCTTGAGAGGAAATGTCTTTCTTTGAAATATTGTATAGTTCTATCTAAAATTTCGTAATTATTTTCGGGGTTGCCATTTTCTTCAAAATGTAATAGCCTATCTATATTATATCTTTCAAAGTCTACCTTAAATCTCTCAAATGCACTTTCATTGTAACTTTCGAATTTTATATATTTTGGCAGATCTTGTTTAAGGCTTTTATAATCCAATGACAGGAAACATGGCTGATGATCGGAAATATTATTCATCAAAATATATGAAGAAGTGCTTGAGAAGTTGTGTGATAATTTACACAAAGCGTTATCAATTAATGTGGCTGAAGTTCTAGAGAATCTCGTTGGTAAAGTTATTTTGGGTATAAGACCATTCGAGATAAGCATATCAAAAAATTCATTAACTGTTGTTTTGTCCTTTATCTGAAGTAAGTCTATATTGAAATCTCCAAAAATCACCATGTCTCTCCTTGAGTTCTCAAATGTGTGTATGGTTTCCGTAAACTCTTCCATGAAATCTTCATAATTTTGATTTGTATCTCTTGGCAGTCTATAGACATTTCCTAAGATTAGTTTATCATTTGTCTTATCATTTAGTGCTACTTCAATAAACTGATTTTCCCAAGTGGCAAAATTTTCGGGAGTTGACAGATGCTGAAAATTATACTTTTCCCTTAAATATATTGCAAGACCCCCATGAGCACTACAGTTTCTAGATTTTGATATAAATTCATAACCATCAATGTGGAATATACTCATGTCGCTAATTTCATTTATCCAAGTTTCCTGCAGACATATACAGTAGCATCAAAGAAACAGCCCTGTTCTTGTAAATCATTTAGTAAAATCTTTAGTGGATCGATCTTGGCATGCAGGCTTTGACAGTTTAAACTTAAAACTTTAAAGACTAGATGTTTTTCTTTCAATATATCAACCAGTGTTTCATTATCAATATATTTTGTATTTTCAAAAATAATTGGCTCTTCTTGGAGATTTTCATCATTAGACGTTTGCAAAAGATGCAGGAGTGAATGTTTATCTTGCCCACCATAATTATCCAAGATGTTATTTACTGAAATGGGCATTTTGTTTGCACCTCATATGGTTTCCCTCACTGTATCTCACAAAGCCAACATAAATAAATGTACATAGAAAGAAAAATACAAAAGAAGAACACATGGTCCAGACCGGACAATGCAATTTCCAAGAAGTATGACCAAAACCATTTCATCTCAAGCATATAACATTTAAACATAACTGAAAAAAGACATACAAATAATCTGACATCAGAAGACATACAATTTATATTAGAAATAGAAAAAATTTATAATAAAAAATAAATAAAATAAACTCATCAAATATATGAAATTCTCAAAATACCACACCAAGTTTACCTATTATTTCATATAATAGTATTTATTGTAACATTTTTTAAGTTAGTAATTTTACCTCATATTGTGATGCAACATTTGTTCCCGAAAGTGATTAACATGTCCATTTCAGTTAAATCAAATAAGTAATAAACCAACATGTCAGTCCAGACATGAACAGTAGATATAAAATACAAACTCATGCTTGGAAAAGCAGTTTGGTAACTGGGTCAACTCTATCTGATCAAAATTATCAAACAAAACATCTAATTACACAATAAGCAAATAAGCAGCTTAATTTGCTTCAAAACATAACTTTCTCAATTTTCTATTTGTGAATGTTCCAACAAGATAAATTAAATATACACAAAACAAATTTAACAATTCACAGGGTCTTACATTTTACGCACATAGAGCTTAATGCATCCCAATTAACCATATAAACATGAGATGGAGAAAAAAATAGGTAGAGCAGGTAGTTATGGACTTGTTAAACACAAAATGTATCCAGATATACCTCAACAACCATTTAAGGTCACATATATTTAATTCTGGGGTTTCAAACATTGCATAATGTTTGTTGTTCTCACATGTGGGTCTTACCAGCTGGTAACAGTGAAGGAGTTTACTTGGTCAATTACAACTAAAGCCCCGTTCCCACATAGCCGAGTTACTCGTAGTCAACTCGTAGTAATAACAAAAATTACGTAACACCCAAAATTCGAGGAGTTGGCGACGAATTTTTGCGGAAAAAGTGACCAGGAGTGACTCGCCGAATTACTCACCGAATTACTCACCGAGTTACTCGGCGGGTTCAGCGAGCGACTCGCCGAGTACCAGGAGTGACTCGCCAAGTTGCAGCCAATTAGTGAACGATTTCGAGGAGAGTGTCGGCGAGTTAGAGGAGTAAATCGCCGAGTACCAGGAGTAACTCGCCGAGTACCAGGAGTAACTCGCCGGGTGAAGCAAGGTGTCTACGACAGCGACGAGTCACCCATCGAATGATAGGCCGACGCCAGCCTACCTGCATTCTCAGATGAATATCTCACTTAATATTTGGTCTATTTTCGATCCGAAAAAACCTATGGAGTCACTATGAATTATACTACAAAACAATCTTTATTTGACGAAAATCGGACTAATATGAAGGGAGCAGTAGCTTTTTAAAGAAGCGCTCAGCTTTCTGCATTAATACAGTCTGGGCGCGGACGCTTCAGGGAGCACCAGTATAAGTAAATTAAATATAGCAAATAAAATCACAGATCAAATCACAAATACTAATTACAATATCAATATTAGATTTAAATTTTACAAAATATACACAAATTTATACTGATCATAATATCACAATAAGATTCAAATTAACACAAAAAGATAAGAAAGTTATACAAATATAATCATTGCCTGGTAATTACAATTAAATATATTGCTTTTAATTAATGAAAGCAATTACATATTTTTGTAATTGTGAATGACAATCAAGACAATGTCATATTACTGTGTCATCTTTGAACAAACCATGAAATGACAGGTCAAAGAACCCCAATTTAGGCAATTAGGCAATTGACACATGTATTGAATTTGCTGTATGCTCTACACCAATTCTTTGTATCATTCAAAATGCTAATAGCAATTACTGTGTCATCTTTGAACAAACCATGAAATGACAGGTCAAAGAACCCCAATTTAGGCAATTAGGCAATTGACACATGTATTGAATTTGCTGTATGCTCTACACCCATTCTTTGTATCATTCAAAATGCTAATAGCAATTGACATAACAGTCATGGCAGTTGGCAGAATGAGTAGAAATGAATTGCAATAAAGCTCATCCAAACAATGTATATAAAATGGTCAAAAATATTGACTACACCATTCAAGTCAGGGCCATACACAGAGCACCTTGCCGCCGCCAGACTACCTGCCTTCTCAGACGAATATCTCGCTTAATATTTGGTCTATTTTCAATCTGAAAATCTGTGTGGAATAAGTATGAACTCGACTATAATTCAATATTTATTTGACGAAAATCGGAATAATATAAATGGAGCAGCAGCCGCCGCCAGACAACCGCCTTCTCAGACGAATATCTCGCTTAATATTTGGTATATTTTCGATCCGAAAACACGTATGGAATCAGTGTGAACTATACTAAAATGCAGTCTTATTTGACGAGAATCGGACTAATATTAGGGGAGCAGCAGTCTTTTAAAGTAGCGCTCAGCCTTACCTGCATTGATACAGTCCGGGCGCGGACGTCTGCGAGAGCACCACTGTTTGCCTCCGCCAACCTAGCTACATTCTCAGACGAATATCTCGCTTAATATTTGGTCTATTTTCAATCCGAAAATACCGTGCAGCACGGCATACTCGGGAGACTCGGCAAACTCGGCTCCAAATCTCACGAGTTCGCTACGAGACTCAGGAGTTTCTCGCCGAGCATCTCTCGAGTGCGAGGAGTAATCGCAGAGTTTAGTAAGAGTTGGGCCCGAGAGGCGTGTTACGCAATACTACGAGTTGACTACGAGTAACTCGGCTATGTGGGAACGGGGCTTTAACAAATAGTCTCGTCCCATGATACAAAAAGCAACTTGTATTTGATTTGCAGACATGAAACATTTGAATATAGGATATAACAGTCAATGTGTCTTCCGTTTAACAAATATAATTTTGCAAAACAAGAGAAAAAAAAAGCAAAAAAAAAAACCATCTTTTGATGTAGGCACATGATAAACAAGAACCCACAAAAGACTGTTCAGATAATAAAAAAAATAACATATAGGAATCTGAGCATTTTGATAATAAATGTGTGCGGTTATCGGAGTGTCCTACAATTTCTCCTTTGAACATATTTGACAACCATTAAGGAATTCATAATATCAGCACTATTTGATAATAATAATAAAGTAAAAAGATAAATACAGTAATAACAGAGAGTGCACTTAAATTAAATGTTCATACAATTTTGGGCATACTTTGATGTCATAAATTTATGAAATTGTGGTAATTGGAAAGAAAGATGGGACAATATGCAACCAGCCAGAAAAATTTATATAGGCACATATATAGTCTATGTTGCATAAGATTATAGTCTATGTTGCATAAGATTAGTTCAAGTTCATATGAACATTCACATATTTTGCAGTTCATTTCGGATCGTTTCCAACACTTGCCCCAATACATTCTTGCCCAGCAATTTGTTCTTGATGAAGGCATCAGGGTTGTCCATTTTGAGTCCAATGCCCCAGGTTTTATTAAAACCTGCTTCTGCGAGATCTGAGTCTCCCGTATCAACTAGAAATTTTCTCGAGGGAAGATGCTGGTTGAATTTAGCACAGCATGCACGGAGCATGGCTTGCTTAGCTTCAGGAAGCCATTTGTTCTCATCAACTTTTATTGAGTCCCCAATACTTTTGCACTGAAGAGCAGATCTTGAGGATTTTATTTTTTTGAGCTTGTGGGGTCATCTCTGCAAACAGAGCCTTGCACATCTGGTAGTACCTCTCCACACAATCGAATCTGGCTCCATCAATAAGAAAGCTACCATCAACAGCATGGAAGTTGGAGAGAGGGGATGCTCCAGTAAAGAAACAGGTAATATGGTTTCTTGTCTCGGTGCCCATGGCTGCTGCGGCAAGATCAGGAGGTAAAGTGTTAAGGGAACTGACATTGTATTCCACACTATTAATAATCAACTTGTCGTATTTGATTGTGGCTTTCATTTGTTTGGCCTTTGCAGATTTCAAAATCGGGTATAGCCTCTTTCGCCTGTCTTCTATCTCTGCAGGGAAATTCTCTGTAACATAGATTGTGGTTTTTCTGAGCGAGAATCTTTTTTCCCATACCACATTCCGGTCTTCACTGAATGCAAAACGGCATATGATAGGAGAGTTTATGCCCCTAGCAAGTCTATGACATCGTTGAAACTTAATGTTATCGACCATAATAGGTGGAATATGCATTTGAGTTTTAAACACTTCCTTCAGTTTGGCACTGCAGTTCTCACTTGCATTGAACCTGATGCCATGGAAGAGTAGATTTTCTCGTCTACTGTATGAGTCAAGTTGCAGATGGCGCTCAAGAAGTGCATCATACTTCTGCTGGAGTTCATTTACTTCTGTTTTGCATTTATCCATCACTTCGCAACTTTCGTTTACTTTTTTCTGGATCTGGCCAGCATCCATTTCGGTTTCATCAACTAAATCCTCCTCTTCATCTTGGATCTCATCCAAGGAACAATCAATTTTATCAGTGTTAGATTTTGCAGCATCTTCCATTGCAATGTTTTTTACACGGGCTAAATACCTTGCATTGTCATCTGAACAAGTCTCGTCAGTAATCTGGGGTTCATCTGTTGTTAGGGTTTTCTTATTTCGAAGCTTCATAAGACTCATGGATAATTTTATGGTGGAGCACTTATTTCAAATGCTTTTCATTTTGATATTTAACTTTTCTCAACAGATGACAGCCACATGGACAATGTTTGTTGTTTAAGTTTCACTCATTTAGTAGTTGATAAGAAAATCTTGTTGTTTGTCTCAGTCATGGAATAGCGTAACAAACTGGTCACTCTTGGCATTGCATGGATTTTTCAAAACATGCTTTCAAATTTGCATAATCTTCATGCTTCACTGATCAGCAATATTAGAGTCATAGGTAGATTCAAAAAACGATAATTCACCATAAAACCCAGGACTTTTTCTTGCAGTCTTCCTCCTGTCTTGTTCTCTGTATGGTTATGTCCACTTGGTGCAAATTTTGACCTTTAGTTCTTCCTATAACCGCCCAAAGGAACCTATTTCATAGGAGCCTCCTACATGCATGTGCATCTCTTCACAGCCATGATGTCTTCCTCTATGTACTGAATAATTCTGTAAAGTCCTACATTTCTGCTGTAAATCCCATTCCCTGTGATGGCATGCAATTCCCAATAAGCCCTGTAATATTCTGCAATTCCTATACATCCTTGATAACTCCACTATCTCCATATGGGTACCACAAGGTCCTTTAAGTCCTATCTAATTCCAGCATTTCCTATAACTCCTCCAAGTCCTGCAATTCCCAAATGGGAGCCCCATATGGGAATTATGGGGTTAAATGGGGCCTATGTAGTTACTGTATATTATGAGGTTGATGCTGATCAGAGCTGAGAAAGGCTCACATTTGAACAGTCTACCAGCCTACTTATGAGTTGTCTCTTTTTACCACTTCATTAAATGACAAAATAAAACCAACTTAGTCAACAATATTCTTTTATTTTCTCTTTGTAATACAGAGTAAGCGGGCAAACAAATTAATAGTTTCTCAAACCAGTGATATCATATCTCATTTTATCATAAAGTTACTGTCTAAGTTCTATGTGAACTTTGTATGGACTTGGAAGAAGAACAAATCCAAGTTGAAGCTCTCTTGGGTCAGTGACAATCTTTTCACCCTCTGGTTCTACAAATCGGAAATTTTGAAGCATGGTGGTGATGAACAAAAACATCCGATGTTTGGCAAGACTTTCTCCAATGCACACTCTCCTGCCTGCTCCAAATGCATAAAACCTGAAAATGTTTTTAATAATATGTCAGTCATAATCTAAAGCAGCTGGGTGGCCCAATATATATTATTTTATTTCGTACACACCAGGCATAGAGTACATAATTGAAATTGTAATATATAATACATGTAAATAAGAATTTAATTATAACATAATAGTAAATTTAATAAGTACAAAGATATGTTAAAATAAAATCTATATTGCCTATATCATCATCTTTACTATTGATCATCATATCTAAAAAGTCTATGATTGCTGCAGCTCTCTTCTGATGCTCAGATTGTACTGAGAGATCAGTTTTCAATCTTGCTTCACCGTAAATGATCTTTTCACTGGTGATATTCCATGTTTGTAACAGATACTCTATGTTTTGTTGGACAGTGCCTGTTTTTGATCTATTCATAGTGATCCATTTGGTCTTTCTATTGCTGCTTGCAGACACAGTTTTCATCAGCTTTAGAAACCGGTGACTTAGTTGCGCCTTTAGATTGTCACACTTTAACAAATGTGGCAGTAACACTGATCTTGTTGTGTTTGGTAAGTCTAGCAGCCGTTGCACAGCTTTCCTCCAACAGACTTCAAGTTCATTGACCCATTTACTGTTGAGGCATGGTTAAGGCATTTGCTAATTTGATCCATATTGGTCAGTTCTGCTGAAGGTCCCGGGTTCGATCCATGGCCCGGGGACTCTTCATGAACTACATCTCAGCTGGATGCCGATCGCATGTTCGTCAAATTGGAGGTGCCTTGTGCTCGATGTCTATGCTGAGGCAAGTGAAAGACCCCACCCATGGGTAAATGTGTAACTACGCTTCAGACCTAGTAGCATTCAGACATTGACAGTGTCACTATATATTGAATGATGTATAAAATAAAATAAAATTATGTTAACTATATTTAGAGTTAAATAAACCTCTGTAGGGTGTATTGTTTCTCTCTAACAGAGTAGACCACCTATTAAAGATCAACTTTACTCAAGACAAAGAGTACATTCAGGGTCTGTGGATTCTTTTAAAGAGTTGGCCTATGTAGAAGTAGGGCCCAACGCAGCTGCTCTGGGTACATTTTAGCTCAATAGCATTTTACATCGTATTGATGTTGGCCCTATATGGGCGATGTCAGATCAACATCAGGCCGATGAAGCATGTTATTAGTTATTAGGGGAGGGTTCTACATGGGTCCCAAAAACGGGAAGCAATGTCTCATGTCGCCATTTAAGAGGAAATGTAATGTTTCATGTCACTTTTAACAAAATAAGTAATAACTAAACTAAAGAATATAAAATGTGTTGCCTGTCACTCTTCCTCTTTTGTCTAGGAGCTTCAGTGTTACTTTGTCCCTGGTTAAGAAGGGCAATGTCACACTGTCTATTAAGTCGATTTTACTCATGATCGTGTAGGCCCATTATAGGAGTAGGAGAAGTTTGCTGAAGTTGTTTTTGAAAGGGCTCTAATCCTCTTTTTTTTCTGAGAATGTATGCAAATAAGCTGTCAATCAATAGCTGTCAATAAATTTTACCAACAGTTGTGTCCAGTAAATTCCACTTTTCATCTTTTTATTGCGCCTATGGACTATATGTTACTTATGTATTCATACCATAGTTAGACATTAATGACCTTGACGGTTATAACACCGGTAACTTCAACTGCTCTATACTACTTGTTACTCTTTGAATGATATCATTTTATGATGTGCTATTTTGCTGAAATAAATCACTTGAGAGCAAAATTAATCATTCTCACTGTTTGCGGAGAGGATGATCGGCATTAACAAAGTCGCCATTTTTATCAAGAAATCGTTTTGGTTTGAACTCCCACGGATCTTCCCATAGTCGTTCGTCATGGTGCAGGAACCACAAGTTTGGCCATATCTGAAATAAATATCCAAATGCTAGCAAGTTATTTTACTGTCTTCAGAGGTTCTAAACATGGTTGCTTGGCCAAATTATAATCCTGTAAAAGCCATGAACCTCAACATGGGAAAGGTGGTAACACCTGCAATGAAGGTGTCTAACTGAGCAAAAACAGGTCATTGCTTAATGCACACTCTAATATGAATATTTTACATTCTTGTATTAATTACACGCTTTAATTACCTTACCATTATTGACCAAAAACATAATATTCATGCTAAAGCTCATGTTAATCAACAGCACAGCACTGTTTTCTAGATATTGCATAGACAGATACAGATTCTCTCAATAAGTTGACTTTAACTTTGATATAATCTTCAGGTCGATACATCCACAGTGTTGGTGTTGGCATGCTGATATGTGTAATATATTGAATGCTTCCAAGTCTGGCCAACTCATCATTAAATCTGCCTCTTTGAGCTGAATATGCAAGCTTCAACCAATATCCCAAAAACTAGGTCAATCGACTGGGTGTGGCGTGTCAAATTTATAATGCACTTTTTTTATGATCAAAGGATTTGCGATGCTACTACTGCAAGAAAGGGAAGGTGGGGCACCATTAACCACTTTTACTTGGAGCATGAAATGTCTTAAAGTATTTATCTTACTGTAGCGATGTTGAATAACATCCTAAAATATGTTATTCCAAGTGCATAAGTAAAATAAAGCCACCTGGAGTTTTGCTGCACATGGCTTTACTTTGCTTCATTAGTGAAACAAACATGGATTACCAATATATAGAAAGCCCATTCAAGGGTAAATAGGTGAGCTGGCTCAAGGCGTCCCAAATGTAAATTTTTTATATAGAAAAAGCTGTGTGTTGCCATTAAATCTCATCTTATCTGCAATAGGTCAATTTATGGTATTTCATACTGAAAAATTGGTTACTGGTTGCTACAGGTAATAAATACATTAGAAGAATTGCAATCTTACCTGGTTTTATTACTCTGCAGTGTTGAAAAGTATAAATTCTAAAGCAGGAGACTTGAAAAGTTATCAGTGACCTAGTTGTTGCCACTGTTATAGGGGGACACAAATATTGTCATTAAAAAAATTAATGTCAAACCAACTGGTTTGTAGAGCCAATGGATCAAGGTGCCCCACTCTCCCCCACTGTAAGCTATGCAACATGTTATGTAGAAGATGGCTAGTATGCACTCTATGTATCTATTAATGTACCTGAGTTCCTTTGGGTATGTCGTATCCATGCAGTGTTGTGTCAGTTCTTGTCATGTGAGGCACACTTACAGGCAAATGCGACATGAGTCGGAGAATTTCTAACATCATAGACTCCACGTATGGAATTGCAAACCTATCTGTGAGTGAAGGTTTACGATAATCAATAGCTTTGATGACATGGTCATGTGCCTCATCTTGTATTTTTGGGTTTGTTGCCATTAAAGAGATGAAATAATACAAAGCACTAGATGTTGTCTGTACTCCTGAAAGGTAACAATATGCATCTTTGTGATCAACATATCAGCAATTAGAGCATACTAGCTTTCCCAATGAGCATGCGAGCAAAATCTTGTTAAAGGATCAGTAATTAATTGTGGGGATGCATGATGGTGGATTGGGGCTTTACGTCCTGTAGTTCTGCACTTGATGGCCTAATTCGGACAGGCAGGAACCATGGCAATGAGATGAAACAGCCATCTAACTTAGGCTCTATCAGAAAATGAACCTGGGAATCAGTGAATGGAAGCCCAGTGCACTACCACATAGCTAGGCCCCCACCTTAATTGTGCGGGATGCCACAGCCCTTTTCTTCAAAGAGCTGTCTCTGTGGGAACGATATACATGTATACAGAGGCCTATTGTACTGAATTCCTCAGAAACATAAATTGAAAATATGGGGTTATAATAAGTCTTTATTTGACATGGCTCGTTTTTGGTCTAAAAATAGCATTCAAAGAGTGCCGAAAATTTTCTACATGTTAAATTTAGAGTGAATCACTTTTACTGAATATTAAATTTTGACCATGCATCTCTATAAGAAAGCCCCAATCTGAATGCAGACCCTAAGGCCGCATCATAGAAGAGGGTCTGATGGATCTGAATACATTAAGAGATATGCCGTGGAAGTAGGTCAATCACTACGCCCATTTAATTTAAACACAGGGATGTTGAGTATTGTATTCTTATGATTAATATATAATATAAACCTATCTACACTGTCAAATTCCTTGCTCCCCCACTAGGATTCTTGCTGCCCCGAATTTCTCAAGACCCTCTCCTGATCAAGAATTAAGGGGGGTTCTCACAGAGCCGGTTTTCCCAGAGAAGCCGTATGGCTCTGGTAGAATTATGTATTACCCCATTTAGACGTCTTCATCCAGTTGTTGGTAGCAAAAAGGGGCGGTGCTATATGTGACGGGTGAGTTGGCGACAGCGAGGTGTGAATCACGGACACCCAACGGATCACACATAGGATACGTACCAAACCCGACGGATGATGCCCGGTCTGATGCTGGGTGAGCCACTATTAAATCACGTTTAGGACAGGAGACTCAACAGCAGTTATGTACGACCCGCAGGCTTGCACATGTGAGGGGCGTATCAAGCACGTGTCAATCATGACTGTGAGGGTTACAAGGAATGACCCAGCGAGTTAACTATGTGAACTACGTGTACTATGTTTGAAGGCCGGCTGTCATGGTGGAGGGGGCAGATGTGAATATATAAGTGGCTGCTTGTCTGTAGCCTTCATTCTGCTCCTCTTTACCAGAGGTCGGACCATGGCACATGCAGTAGTCCAACCAACAGCCGTTGTAAAATCGGCTCAGGCCAGCTTGGAATTAAATCAGCAACTAGCAACTATTGCACAGGCTATTATGCATGATGAAGAACAGTCCAGAAGAGCTGCAGAAAGTAGACAAGCAGTCATCAAGAGAAGGAGAAGGAAAAGATTTTGGGTGAGGCCATGGCTCTTGCGCAGACCTCAGATGGGCCAATACGAACGCTTGATGAATGAACTATTGATGGAGGATGGAACCCACTACAAAAACTTTGTGAGAATGCAGCCAGACATGTTCCAAGAGCTGCTTGCCAAAGTTGGGCCTAGGATTACCAAGCAAGACACCTTCTGGAGGAAAGCTTTGGAGCCAGAACTCAGGATTGCCATCACCCTGAGGTATTTGGCAACTGGCAACAGCTACAAGTCATTGATGTATGCTTCAGAGTGACCCACAACACCATCAGCAACATCATTCCTGAAGTGTGTGAAGCCATCATAGCTAAGTATGCAGAAGATGTCATCTCCTGTCCAACAACACCAGAAGAGTGGAGAGAAGTTGCACAGCTGTTTGAGACAAGATGAAACTTTCCCCATTGTATTGTATGCTGCTGCCTCCACAACCTCACGAGAATCAGATATCCGACAACCCAGAATAACATGCTTGACCACGAAAATCCAGTCACCCATGAGGTCAATCCTGGGGCTTGGCAGGAAGCTGGAGAAATTGCTGAAATGCCACCACATATGATTGGAGGGAACTATGTTACCCAGAGTGCCAAATTACAATGACTGTACTTGGTGGACTATATCAACTCGGAGGAAGGAAGTGTCCCATTGCAAGACGATATGATTTGAGAGGCTTCTGGACGTGTGCCTTCATCTTCATGGGGTGTCTTCTCCGCTGTACCTTCTCACGTGGTGCCTGGTTCTTCTTCCTTGAACCCTCCTTTAGTGGGATCCTTGTGACACTATAAAACACTGTAATTTTGGTCCAGTTTTTTGCTTAATGGCACCTTTTCTTGAATAAGTTCCTTTTTACTGTCCTGAAAAATATTTGCACTACAGTCATGTAGTATTTTGGGATATAACCTATCTTAATAACATCTAGGAAATACATTGAAAAATTGTTACCCACTACCTGGCTCCTACTAACTCCTAATACAAATTTCATGACAAGATTTCATCTCATCCACTCACTCACTTAATTAAAATATCGCAGCGTTGGGTCGTCCTACAGAAGTGCATTTGCCGTGTAGACTCAATCATACCTTTGTTGTAACTAACACGCCCCTTAGGAAAAATCTCAGCAAAAGAAGCATTTATCAGGGGTCAATTGTTTCTTTACCACATGTACTGCTGAGAAATTTTATCTAATAACTGTCCGAATGTTGGAAAGGACTCACTTATTGGTAAGAAATTTTATCAAATAATGTCTTAATGTTGGAAAGGACTTTGTTTAGTGGCCTTTATAGTAAAGACAAAAAGCAATTCTATACACCAAGCTGCAAAGTTCTTTCATACCACTAAATTCATAACACAGGGTGTGGGCTTAGCTCAGTGGTAGCATGCTGGGCTTCCATTCACTGGGTCCTTGTTAAATTCCCGGTGAAGCTGAAGTTGGTTGGCTGTTTCATCCTTCATCTCATTGCCATGGTCCCTACCTGTCCTAATTAGCCCATAAGGTGTAAAGTACAGGATGTAATTAAAGCCCTAATCCACCCATCCACTATCATTAATACACTTTACAAAGAAAATTCAGTTTTCTGTTTATGATTTTCAGACTAACCTGCAGCAATTAAATTTAATCCTGCTGAGTAGATGTTCCCAAAAGTGAGGTGAGCTATCTTGTCATTAGAGGGATGTTTCATTTCTTGAACCATGCCGTCCAAAAGACATTTGATTTCATCATCATGGTCTTCAACTGTGATTGATGCATGTTTCATGAACAAGTCACGACTCCTAAACCAAGAAAAAGTTACTTTGATGGCGTTTTTAGTTTAGCTTGCATTCCATAAAAAATGTTCATTCATTTCTTATATTAAGAAATTAATGCATAAGTCCCATTTTCAAGAGTTGCATTGTATTCTTACTACCATTTCATCAGCTGTGTACACACAGGTTTCATTATTAAATGGCACTCAAATCCAGGTTCATACGGAGGCAAAGTGACTTAAGTAATTGGTAGATGGCACTTGTTTATTCAGGTAGGCCAATTTCTGAATGTGCATATTACTATTTGATAGGCTGATCAAGAATAAGCCACCCAATGAAATGGAACCAGACATCTGCTCAGTTGAAACATGTCCACTAAGGTAAGGCCATGATGTTTTACATGTTATGTGTTGATAGCCAATAAAATTAAGCTAAATTATAATGTACATAGTCAGTTAGACTTAAACAAAATTGACCTGTGTGTACCTACTTAGTTAGTAAAATGGTAGTAATGTCTTCAGTCCAAACTTGAAACTTACTCTTTCACAATCCTCCTGAATTTCCTGTAAGTTCCAAACCAAAAACCTCTCAGGAAAGGCAGTGTTTCCAAACTGGCATATTCTGATATTGGATTGAATGATTCAAGGATCCCATCAATGACTTTCATGAACTTTTTGTGTTCTGCTGAAGTTAATTCTCTTCCATACACCTGTTGAAGTGAAAGATTTTTGTTAAACTATTAGACAGCCTATTCATTCTTTCAACGAACATTTAATGGGTTTTGCTGCCAATTCCAGTATTAAATAAACACGAGAGGTTTTGCGTTCTGCTGCAGTCTTCAATAAACCTGTTGTGAAAGATTTTCCTCAGACAGCATACTTATTTTTTCTAAGTTGTGAAAACGTAATGGGTTTTCAACCAATCTTAGTATTAAATGAACATGAGATAAATGCAAATATCTTGAACTAAATTGGTAGTGCGGCCTACCAAAGTGAATTGGACGTGATGCACAAATTCATTGAGGACTTCATAGACATCCACAGTTTTTCCTTTCCAATTCTTGTAAGTGTTGATGAGGTCATCCAAAAATCGCTGCAAAATATCTTCCAGTTCGGTCACTTGGTCTCCTACCTGGAAATATTATAGTAGAACTGTACTCTAAAGGCTCCCTCAGCTCTGGTAGCACTACAATGCAAATAACATAGTTAAGAGTTGAAATACTGACAATTTTTAGACCAGTCATTGAAGCCTTTTTCATGTAGCTCCACTTTGGTGTCATGTCTGCCATGACTAGATCATTATCGTCAAACAAAATAGTACTACGATAACTGTAAGGTCGTCCAGCAAAGTCATTGGACTTTTTCAGCATCACATCAGTCAAACCTTCATAGCTATTTACAACCACCATATCATCCCCAAAGAAGTTAATTTTCATAACATCTCCATACTGTTTTGCCCATTCTCTGAGAGTTTCATGAGGTCTCGTTGGTTCCATTTGTAGGGCATTTCCGACCAGTGGATAGCCGGAAGGTCCAGGAATTTGTCGTAGCTTACGATTCTTTGGGGAAAAGTAGTAAAGACCCCAAATTACAGCAATTACAGCCACCAGTGCTCCAGTGATGAATTCCATATCTGAAATGCCATAAACCTTGAGTTAGTTAATATTTAGTCCTAAGGTTGAGTTTGAATAAACTATCAGTTTATTTTTAGGTTACTAATTGCAAATCTGAAAACTATCTGATCTAGGTTTACTATGGTCGAGTTCATGAAGGACCTCAGCATTTAAGGAGACCCTGCTGCTATTTCACATTTTCTAAAAGCTTCAATATTTTCCATAAGATCTGTTTTTTGCCCTTCATGTTCTACATATTTTGATATATGCTCCTATAGGTCAATTTCTGTGTATGGAGGCCATATATTTATAACGGTATTAGATTGAAAATACATTTTTTATTAATATCTGAAATTTGGTCCATCTTGGCAGTCATCCTCTCTATGCTGAACAGTCACACCTGACCTTTAGAAGCACCAATCCTCACCCGCTCCCCCCCCCCCCCCCCAAACCTCAGATATTTACAGCGTTATGGTTTTTCCCGCAGGAATTGTTAATGTCTCAATGTCTATGTCAATGTCTCAGTGCTACTTGCTACTATGTCTGAAGCTTAGTCAGCTTATATGACCAGCTGTCAGAGGTAGGCATAATGATGGGATGATAAAGCTTGGAGTCCACCACCATGTAACACTTTTACCCCCTCGGTGGAGGTCTCTTACTTGCCTCAGTGCCGAAACCGAGTGCAAGGCGCCTCCAATTTAACTCCAGCTGGTATGTCACACATGAAGAGCGCCTAGAACGAGAATTGAACCCGGGAACTTCAGCAGAGCTGGTCAATTAGGTCAGGTGCTTGGCACTGGTATCATTAATGTGACATGGTGCATGCCTTGAGGAGAGTGATTACATATATCCCAAAATAACCTGTATACCATAGAAAAGCCATGTGGTATAGCCTATGTGGTATACCTATCTATTCTACATGGTTTACCTTACATGGATGGGAAATTTATACTATGTATGGCAAGCAAGCCACAAAAAATCACTATTTGCATCTAAGTGCTTCGCCGTTTAAACTAGCGCCACCGCTCCAAAACAACAGTCGGAATCAAAACATGTTGAATTTTTTAAATCGGACCACAATTGATGATTCTAGACGCAAAAACGTGACGCAAAGTCATTGGTCTGTTCTGTCCACAGATACAAGCCATTGTATACATGTCTGCATTGTTAAGGGCAACGGCGAAGTAGCATCATCGCATTGGTAAAACAATTGATCAAAACCAAATAATAAATCGTTTTGTATCCACTATAAAAACCAATTCTAGAAATATTAAACTGGTTTGTAAATATCATCGTAAATTCCTTTATTAATCTGTTGGCGGCACATGCAGTACAATTGGCACATGCAGCCACCACTGGCATTTCACATATGCAACTAGTGTGCATATGCACCTCAGACTGCACATGCAGTTACGCGTGGAATGTCACCTAAATTTGCACATTGATATCAAATATATATGATAAGAACTTGATATAATACAGGTATACACCAACAGGCAACTCCATATTGTGTTTATTGGGAGTTATAAGAAAAGCTAGCAGCGGTTCAACATAAATCCCTGCGCGAGAATGTGCACGGGAATTTGAGGAATGTATAGGTGTCCACCGTGTGGCGCTACGATCAACATATCCACCAGGTGGCCAACGAGTGGAGTGATTACAGGTACCGCAATTGCGATAGCATTTACTTGGCGATGACCCAATAAGGAGTTGGTGTCAAAGAATGGCCTTTTTATGCTTTAAAAGGCAGTGAAAAAATTAAGTCTCTACGACTTGCTGAGAAATAAGCAATTACGGGCATGTTACGACCGCTTTTGTTTACTTGTCATTACACGATCATGATGATGTAGACAGTCAACTCGCCCAAAAATATCTAATTTAACTTGATGTAATCATAGGTATGTATACTTTTTAATGAAAACCATGTTTTATAAGCTATTTAGGGAACAAACAATTGTCTGCTGTGCCAACACTCCACTAACTATTGTCATGTAGACTGCATAGCTGACCAATTAAGGTAATAAATGTTATAAATGGTATAAAGTAATTAATGAATTACATCATATAGTAGCAAAACACTGAATTGAATGAACAATGTACAGCTGTCCATGGAACAGGACCCCTACAACCCAAGAGGTGGCAGCACCAAGCCAGAAGGAGGGATAGCCACCTACTGACAAACTCAAGCTGTCCCTGGAACAGGACCCCTACAGTCCAAGAGGTGGCAGCACCAAGCAAGAAGGAGGGATAGCCACCTACTGACAAACTCAATGGACAAATGACCAGCCAAATGAAGACCCAGATGACCACACAACAGAATTATAAATAGAGAGACCTAAGGACCTGCTATTATTGTGAATGATATATATATGTATGTAGATATTTAGAAAACAATAGACAAAAACCTGTATTAATTTGAAATATAAATGTAAACAGAGTCCACATGAGCAAGGACACTGGAAAATGCATGAGTTGTGAATATTATACAAATAGGAATTAGATAAAGAATAAACAATCATGATGAGAGAGGAAAATAAGTAGAATTAACCAATTAATAAGAAAAGGAACTAGGATGATGATATGAATAAAAACCACCAAGCATTAGCAAATAGAACACTATTTAGGCAGGGATTGATGAACTATAGAAACACACTAGGCAGGCTATGGACTATAGAGAGCTACCTGACAAAACCTGAAGCCAAGTAAGGAATAGTTGTGGGAATAGCTGAGACTCTAGCCTAGAGGGAATGCTAAGCTAGCAGAGACATACTAGAATAGAGGGGAGGAGGGGCATTTAACACAGTCAGAAACTGGCACCAGGGTGTACCCCAGTATAGGAACCCTGGCCAGAGTTTGCATAAAAGCAGAGGACAACTGATGGTTCTTGGTCAGAGCAATTTTTGTGGATCCTGAACCAGGTTGATCAGAGCAGACTGGAAGATTCAACACCTCAAAGTCAGCAAGTCATAGGGAGCCTGCAGTGCCTTCAGCTTAACTGAGTCCTGTCAAATCCTTTAGGATAAAGTAAGTGCAGTTTTCCTTTCAACTATAAGTCTGATAAGTTAGTGCATTTGGTGAATCAATATTGAGTTTGTTTAAAGTGTTTTGTCTTGGATAGGAGTAGCGATAGGCTGGGTCCTTACCATAAATGTGTAAGGAACAATTAGTTTAGTGGCTACTTACGTCAATGAATTATTTCAAGAAGGTTTAGAGCATATGAATTCTGAGACCTTGCTATAAACATATGGGGGACAATCTATATTGATACCTTTGTAATAGGAAATTATCTTAAGAGAGTATAGTTCGAGTGCTAAGGCTTTGTCGGTGTGTGTGAGGAACATTAGTTGAACTCCTGAGAAAGTTTGGAGTATTGTTTCAGGAAGGTACGGCCTTGTCACACACATACGAAAGATAATTGTTAGCTAAACTGTTACAACCAGGTACATTGTTCTAAGAGAGTATGACTCTGGGAGATCAAGGCTTTGCCGTATGTTTATGGGGACTAATAAGTATATATCATTGATGGAAAAAGGGCCTTGTTTCAAGAGAGTGCAGCCAACTACTGGGGCTCTGTTACATGTTTTTGGGGGAAAGACACTAGTGTATTTTTCACTCGTGCATTGTTATGAAATTTATGTATGTCTAATTGAGATCTCGGTATTTACTACTTTAATATAATTTTCCCACTATACCAAATTATAAGGTGTAGACACTGTTTAAATTTATTATCAGCATCTCGAGTATTTATATAGCAGACCAACCTCCAATCATGTGTGATTAAACCCAGGTGCTAAAACTTTTGGTCTCTTGGTTAATGATGCATTTTTGGCCTAGCTATTAGGGGTGAGTGTGTGACTTTCTTGCCATAGAATCTACCATTAAGTGGGTACACAACCATTTGGGGGATCAGATTTGAATGTATTAATGTCCAGAAACTGTGCAATGAAACTGCTATTAATTAGTTTCTAGCTGAAAATAGCTAATCAGAGTGTAGGATTGATGGAATCAGAAATCAATCATTGTATGTGTGCAGTGTATTAAATTTTCAAGAATTGTGTGTTGAATTTATGATACCAAATTAATGATTAGCCGAAAACAATGTAATTAAGATTCAAATTGATGGAATTTAACGTCAATTATTGTAGGAATATTGAACTTTAGAAGTTGTATGGTTATCTTTGAAAATACATATTGAAAACTTATAACCAAGCTTGTTTCTCCATGTATTTCAAATAACCACCAATGTAACTGCATATGAGTAATGCACCAAAGACCTCAAGAACAGGCAAGCGAGAATAATTACCCCAGTGCATGACTAGATAGAAGGAAGATTAAGGATATTTGCAAAGACCCTTGGCAGAGTTCGAAATCTGTGCAGTTAATATAACTGATGAGGGACACCTGCATATAGACTGGTACAAATTAGATCTATTTCATGCAGAAACAGTTATCAAGGTATTGATACAGAAGCAACAGACAAATCTCTGTGGCTGTCAGACTAGCCGGTAGCTAAGCTGAACAATTAAACTAGAACCACTAATTTATCATTGCTAAGTACCTGGACCATACCTTGGTTCTAAACCTGAAATCAAAAGCACACCTAGACCGGTACCAGGACAACTGAAGTCTTATCACATGGTGGAGTTAATCCGGGCATTTAACAGCGTAAAGCAATAAGTTAAATTAAAGATCAAAATCTAGGTGTGCAAGCAACAGGAAAGGTACTATATGATAAAATGCAAAGAGATTAAATTGAGAATAGACTGACGCTAGTGAGGGCGCCGGAGATAAGAGGGTTTAAATTAGGAATAGACTCACGCTGGCAAGAGCGCCAGAAATAACTAGCATACAAGCCACAAGGGCAAAGTAATGAGCAACTGAATAAGAAAACCCCGGGAGAGAAACCAATCAGACAGATCAGATAACTAAGTGAGAAGATAGAAGGTGACAGCTGAGCGATAGGTAGTAAGAATGGCTAGGCAAGGCGGTAGGGAAAACGCACACCGCACAGAAAGGGCGATTAAGGCCAAAAGAGAGTAAACTAATTATCAAGAAATAAGAAAGTTATAGAAGAACTAAGAAAACACATTAGACTATTACGGAAACAGAGCACTTATGAACAAACCTGGGACTTAAAACGTAGGAATTAGAAAGGGAATTAAGCACTAGAAGGAAAAAATAAAATAAAATAAATAAATAAATTTTCTTTTTCAAAGATAGACAAGGGAATTACTAGATATGGAGAGTGCAATGGATATAACCACAGCCTCGGGGCCTAATATTACAGCGACATTACCTAGACAAAGAGACATAGAATATTTCACGTCAAACGACCCGAAAGAAGCGGAATTAGCGATAGCTAGTACATTTGGGGAAACTATAGCAAGTTGTTTCTCATCGAGTGCCAACGCACATTGGAATGCAGTTGACACAAGCTTTATTCACCCAATACACAGAATAATTTTTGAAAGAACTTCGCATAGAAAGATAGAGGCAGGGGAAGCGGCGAAGATACTAGCCACTGCTTATGCAGCCAAATTCATAAAGGGCCAAGATGTGAGAAAAGCTTTGGCCATGAGTTGGGAAGTACTAATTGGTATGAAACCACCAATGGGGGGCTTTACTCAAGGAGATCATGACACTTTCCACAGAAACTTTGCAGGGCCAACACTAGCATCAGGAGATAGTGATAGACTATGGAAGATAGCTAGTAAAACACACATGCTGGCTCAAAGAGAAATAAATATACCGAACTTAACTAATTTGATGAGAAATGCATTCAGAAACCAATTTGGATTCGACCCAGACGACCGACATGTTCTACAGCAGACTCCGAAGAAAATTACAGGGACCGCAGCCATCTCAACAGGGGGGCCGTTTGAGAACACCTCAACTGGATGGAAGCCGTATGTACAGAGGAACACCGGGGAGGGCGCCGCACCAGCGCCGCCCACTGGCCCTACAGCAACTGGGATGTCTCACAACCCAGCAACAACCAACCAAGCGACAACCGCCAGAAGCACCCATAACAAAGAATACAGAAAAATTAAAATCACCCCTAAAAAATAAACAATCCCATGTTTCTGGATCTCCGGACCTAAATGATCCACATGACCCTCCCTTTAAACCAGGTGCACATCCCTCGGGCGCTACACCAAAATTGTATAATTTCAAGAATGTTGTTTCAGCTATAAAAAGTCTCCAGGCATCGCTTGGCGGCCCGCTAGCCACATCGACCCCCGCTCATCAGACCAAAGCGCAGTCACATGAGGCCCCCTACCTTGACCAAAACATGCAAACCCCAGAAGGATCTTCCCCTTTGGTAACAGGGGGGCCAGGGCAAAGGAGGGCAACAACAAGTCATGAAAAAGATGAGTCTAAGAAACTGAAGGGGATGAGATGATACAAGCGTACACGGCAGGGGAGCCGGGACCAGGTGTACCTAGATATCAACCCATGCCGCCTATCCCACCCCGTCCTACCACCAGCGACCCGACGCTGGTGATCCAACCTCAATCTCAGCTGGCTACCCCATCAGCACCCTATGGACCCACAGCATACAGCAAACCCGACATTCCTCAGAACAGTGCAGCATCGGGGAGTGACCAAGCAGGGGGGAATGATCTACTAGCCGAGGGGGGCCACCATATTAATCAGTTCATGACAAAGCCCATGATGGAAGCACAAAATGACCAAATAATTGGCCTGGCTTGTGACCCAGGGGGCATACCCACAGAAGTCAACAACTCACTTTTGCCTATTTCCAGAGCTAACTATCAGCCCACACAGAGCCCACCCAGGGCAGAGGCCGCGATTCAAAGGCTTATGACAACGTTGAGACCCAGCCAGGAGCTGACTGAACGCCATGTGAGGACCACAGATCACCAAGCAAGTATGATGGAACAATACCAGACTAACCCATGTAACGGGAATGCCCCATCAGATCAGACTAACAATAGTGATCTGATCCAATTCCACGAGGTTCCACCTGTGACTCAAGTTGGGCGATCAATGCATACACAAACTAGCCCCATGGTGGACGAGAGCCAAGCGGCGTATGGACGAAATATGTCAAATTCAAGCTGGGGACAGTCAACAGTAAACGCTGCTTATGGCAAAACAGAAGCCGCTAGTATGGAATCAGAGGAAAGAAACGCCAGGAAGGTCACGCGCCCTGACCTCACCAAGGTCACCCAATTCTTCCCCAAATCATATGATGGTGAAGGTAGCGAGGGCCGAGCCAAGGGGCATTGGTTGCTGTTTGAAGATTTCTTAGAGTATCATGTTATTGAGGATGATGAAACAGCAATTAAGTTCTTTAAGAAGGCATTGTCAGGTGAAGCTAGAAATTGGTTTGCAGGATTAATGGGGTGTGAAACATTAGGGGAACTAAAAGAGGAGTTCCTAAATCGGTTTGCAGGTGGATTGGGATCGAGGCATGCAGCTAGCCAGAGTTTCTATGACCTTAAGAGAAAGGACAATGAATCTTGGAATGAAGTGGTACAAAGAATTATGGAATTGAATAGAGTATTGGGGTACAATGAATCGGCGCTGGTGGATAAATTGATGAAGGTAACACCAGCCGCCATAAGATTGAGAATAAAAGAACGGGGAGCCTCTAAATTTAAGGAAGTTGTTGAAATGTTGAAATTTTATGACAGGGAGGGCGAGGACGAAACCAAGGGTCACCTATTGGCTGGCAAGGCCACCACCCGCAAAGCAATAAGCCACATAAACGTGCAGCCAGTGACACAACAGCTAAACCAACAGTTGCAGGGGATGTATGGAATAAACGAAGAGACTGGTAATTCATGGCAAGATGTCAGGTATGAGAATAAAGGAGGTACCCAACCAAGGCCACCGCAGAATAAGTACAACTACCAGCCCCCACAACATGACTACAATCCAATGATGCCACAATGGGACAACCCTCATGGTCCACCACGCTCAACCTATATGATAGATGTCAGATGCTACTCATGCCGCGAGTTGGGACATTTCGCCAGGACCTGCACACACAAGCCTTTGCAGCAGGGACGTCACCCACAGAGTAACTATAGTCAGGACTACAGGGTGAGGCCGAGGGGGGCCAACATATTAATCAGTTCATGACAAAGCCCATGATGGAAGCACAAAATGACCAAATAATTGGCCTGGCTTGTGACCCAGGGGGCATACCCACAGAAGTCAACAACTCACTTTTGCCTATTTCCAGAGCTAACTATCAGCCCACACAGAGCCCACCCAGGGCAGAGGCCGCGATTCAAAGGCTTATGACAACGTTGAGACCCAGCCAGGAGCTGACTGAACGCCATGTGAGGACCACAGATCACCAAGCAAGTATGATGGAACAATACCAGACTAACCCATGTAACGGGAATGCCCCATCAGATCAGACTAACAATAGTGATCTGATCCAATTCCACGAGGTTCCACCTGTGACTCAAGTTGGGCGATCAATGCATACACAAACTAGCCCCATGGTGGACGAGAGCCAAGCGGCGTATGGACGAAATATGTCAAATTCAAGCTGGGGACAGTCAACAGTAAACGCTGCTTATGGCAAAACAGAAGCCGCTAGTATGGAATCAGAGGAAAGAAACGCCAGGAAGGTCACGCGCCCTGACCTCACCAAGGTCACCCAATTCTTCCCCAAATCATATGATGGTGAAGGTAGCGAGGGCCGAGCCAAGGGGCATTGGTTGCTGTTTGAAGATTTCTTAGAGTATCATGTTATTGAGGATGATGAAACAGCAATTAAGTTCTTTAAGAAGGCATTGTCAGGTGAAGCTAGAAATTGGTTTGCAGGATTAATGGGGTGTGAAACATTAGGGGAACTAAAAGAGGAGTTCCTAAATCGGTTTGCAGGTGGATTGGGATCGAGGCATGCAGCTAGCCAGAGTTTCTATGACCTTAAGAGAAAGGACAATGAATCTTGGAATGAAGTGGTACAAAGAATTATGGAATTGAATAGAGTATTGGGGTACAATGAATCGGCGCTGGTGGATAAATTGATGAAGGTAACACCAGCCGCCATAAGATTGAGAATAAAAGAACGGGGAGCCTCTAAATTTAAGGAAGTTGTTGAAATGTTGAAATTTTATGACAGGGAGGGCGAGGACGAAACCAAGGGTCACCTATTGGCTGGCAAGGCCACCACCCGCAAAGCAATAAGCCACATAAACGTGCAGCCAGTGACACAACAGCTAAACCAACAGTTGCAGGGGATGTATGGAATAAACGAAGAGACTGGTAATTCATGGCAAGATGTCAGGTATGAGAATAAAGGAGGTACCCAACCAAGGCCACCGCAGAATAAGTACAACTACCAGCCCCCACAACATGACTACAATCCAATGATGCCACAATGGGACAACCCTCATGGTCCACCACGCTCAACCTATATGATAGATGTCAGATGCTACTCATGCCGCGAGTTGGGACATTTCGCCAGGACCTGCACACACAAGCCTTTGCAGCAGGGACGTCACCCACAGAGTAACTATAGTCAGGACTACAGGGTGAGGCCGAGGGGGGCCAACATATTAATCAGTTCATGACAAAGCCCATGATGGAAGCACAAAATGACCAAATAATTGGCCTGGCTTGTGACCCAGGGGGCATACCCACAGAAGTCAACAACTCACTTTTGCCTATTTCCAGAGCTAACTATCAGCCCACACAGAGCCCACCCAGGGCAGAGGCCGCGATTCAAAGGCTTATGACAACGTTGAGACCCAGCCAGGAGCTGACTGAACGCCATGTGAGGACCACAGATCACCAAGCAAGTATGATGGAACAATACCAGACTAACCCATGTAACAGGAATGCCCCATCAGATCAGACTAACAATAGTGATCTGATCCAATTCCACGAGGTTCCACCTGTGACTCAAGTTGGGCGATCAATGCATACACAAACTAGCCCCATGGTGGACGAGAGCCAAGCGGCGTATGGACGAAATATGTCAAATTCAAGCTGGGGACAGTCAACAGTAAACGCTGCTTATGGCAAAACAGAAGCCGCTAGTATGGAATCAGAGGAAAGAAACGCCAGGAAGGTCACGCGCCCTGACCTCACCAAGGTCACCCAATTCTTCCCCAAATCATATGATGGTGAAGGTAGCGAGGGCCGAGCCAAGGGGCATTGGTTGCTGTTTGAAGATTTCTTAAGAGTATCATGTTATTGAGGATGATGAAACAGCAATTAAGTTCTTTAAGAAGGCATTGTCAGGTGAAGCTAGAAATTGGTTTGCAGGATTAATGGGGTGTGAAACATTAGGGGAACTAAAAGAGGAGTTCCTAAATCGGTTTGCAGGTGGATTGGGATCGAGGCATGCAGCTAGCCAGAGTTTCTATGACCTTAAGAGAAAGGACAATGAAGTGGTACAAAGAATTATGGAATTGAATAGAGTATTGGGGTACAATGAATCGGCGCTGGTGGATAAATTGATGAAGGTAACACCAGCCGCCATAAGATTGAGAATAAAAGAACGGGGAGCCTCTAAATTTAAGGAAGTTGTTGAAATGTTGAAATTTTATGACAGGGAGGGCGAGGACGAAACCAAGGGTCACCTATTGGCTGGCAAGGCCACCACCCGCAAAGCAATAAGCCACATAAACGTGCAGCCAGTGACACAACAGCTAAACCAACAGTTGCAGGGGATGTATGGAATAAACGAAGAGACTGGTAATTCATGGCAAGATGTCAGGTATGAGAATAAAGGAGGTACCCAACCAAGGCCACCGCAGAATAAGTACAACTACCAGCCCCCACAACATGACTACAATCCAATGATGCCACAATGGGACAACCCTCATGGTCCACCACGCTCAACCTATATGAGAGATGTCAGATGCTACTCATGCCGCGAGTTGGGACATTTCGCCAGGACCTGCACACACAAGCCTTTGCAGCAGGGACGTCACCCACAGAGTAACTATAGTCAGGACTACAGGGTGACCAGCCACGGCAACCAGGGAAATTACCCTCCACCACAGCCGAGGGGACCACCCACTAGCTATAGACAGCAGGGCATGAGACATCAAAACCGGCCACCTAGCCAACACCAAGGGGGACCAGCAACCGGGGAATCATATTATCATAGAGGAGACTATCAGGATCAGCCGCATTTTTAGAAAGGGGATCAGAGTGTAAAGTGCCAACTGATACCCCTAATTCTGAGATAGGCACTAATGAGATAAACCCCATGGGATTTGAATCAGAAGATAGGAGAGTGAAATTTAATGAAAATGTGGCAGTTAGGGAAATTTTAGCAGACCCAGTAGATTGGGAGAATGACATGGCTGTAGAAGTAGGATCGATGAATGATGCAGTTTTTTCAATGGGTGATGGCATGGAGAAAGTCAGGGTGATATTTGACACAGGGGCAATTAGGACACTCATGTCAAGTGACACAGTGGCCGAGAGCAAATACCTTTCAGAACTACCCAAAGAAGAAACAGAGCCGATGGTGTTTTTGGCTGGCGATGATGGAGAATTGCACTCGAATTATGTAATCAGAGTGCACCTCACGTCGCCACAAGGTGTCATGCTGAGCCTGCCAGTGCACGTGGCGACTAATATGACACGTGACCTAATCCTGGTGGGAATTGACGTAATGACACAGGTGGCGGCTGTGGTGAACGTGGGGTTAAAACAAGTGGTGATACACAGGCCTGTCTATAGAATAGTGGCCATGAATGATTGCTCAATGAAGAATTGTGACAGGTATGTAGTGCTGGTGCATGTGAAACGTCCCTACACTAACATGCCCAGTACTGAAGTATTTATGCTCAACCCAGTAAAAAATCTCAGTGGAGTCATAAAGAGCAACACAATAACATTTGTGGGTAATGTAGGCCTTGTACTTTGTGAGAACTTAAATGAACAAGAAGTAGAAATAAAGAAGGGAATGACGCTAGCTTATCTTGAATCAGTGGGGACGGTATTCATTGGCAGTGATACCGCAGGATGCCCAGAAGGTAGGGAAAAGCTGATCCCTGCAGGAAGCGCCGCACTGCTGAAACTTGTCACGAAGGTGGCTGGACAATCCAAACAGGGCCCCCAGCCAGACCACCGATCAAATGGTGTACTAAGCATGCCTAGCGAAGGACTTGAGAGACAGGGCATAGGGTCCATGGTGCAGATTGTGCAATCTAGCGAGCTCATGGCAGTGAGGTCAGAGAACTTGAGACTTTACCCATGGCTGGAACCCGACGACGAAAGAGCCGATAAAACAAGAATGGAACTAATCAGCGAATCACTGCAATTCACGGACTCTATGCTGGATGAGGAAGAAAGAAACCAAGTGAAAACAATGGTGAGGAATCATGCCGACGCATTCGCATGTTATGACGAGGTGGGGCTATTGAAGGGCTACAAAGCAAGCATCCAGGTGACGGATGACTTCAAGCCATTTATACTGCGCCCATACCCCGTGTCACCATCACTCATCAAAGCCATGACAAGCGAGGTGAAGAAATTAATGTTGCATAACATAGTGGAGCAGGGAAAAGCCATTTGCTACTCGCCAGTGTTTGTCCGAGAAAAACCCAATACCACCAAAGTGCGACTTATATTGGACGGACGACACATTAATTCCATGTCCGAATCAAAGCACCACCCCCTCCTCACAAAACCTGAGCTCCACACCAAACTGGCGTGCCTTGGAAACGTGAAGTATATCACGGCGATGGACATATCACAAGCATTTTACTCGATCGAATTGGACGAAAAAAGCAAACAATTGTATGGACTGTCTTTCTACTCATTATCCCAAAGCTACCGTTTATCAAGAATAGCCATGGGAGCCAAACCCTCTTTATCGCTCTGGAGTGAAGCTTTGGCGCAAGTCCTGCAAGGGCTCAAGTGGGGAGACAATGTAGCCTTTTACGCTGACGACGTATATGTTTTTACAGAGACCTTCGAAGAACACTTGGCCGCCCTGGAGGAGGTGCTGAGTCGTATCGAAGACCATGGTTTGAAGCTAAATCCCAAAAAGACACAATGGTCAGCTAAGTCTACTACAATATTGGGTTTCAATTATGTAGTAGAAAGCGGAGGACTGAAGGTAGAAGTACCAAATAGCAAACGACAAGCGGCCGAGAAATTTAAAGAGCCAACGTCCAGAAAAGGGGTTAGAAAACTTTTGGGTTTTGCTACATTCCTGGCCTCTCACTTGCCAAATTTTCAGAGAATAGCCGGTCCCCTATATGACCTAACTAGTTGCAAGGTCAAGTTCACTTGGGGAGACAAAGAACAAACTGCATTTGACGAGATTAAAGCATTACTAGTCAGCCCCAAGGTCTTGAAAGTACCCGTGTGTGGGTTCGATTTCGTGCTGAGAGTGGACGCATCACATGAGGGGATTGGTTGTGTCCTATCAAAGGTCGCGCCAGGCGATGACATAGGCTCAAAGTCAAAAAGGATAATCTCCTTTCAAGCAAAAAGGTTACAAAATCTTCCCAAAATTAGCTCATCAGCTGAGCTCGAATTGACGGGTATTTATGTGGCCATCTCCACGTATAGGCACTATTTGAGTGGGGAAACATTCAAGGTAATCACCGACTCAAGCGGAGCTATAGGGATAATCCGACCCACTACTCAGCAATCCAAAGCCACACCCAACTTAACCATCAAGCTGCTAGAACGACTCTCGCCTTTCAATTTCACAATTGAACATAGATCAGGTAAATCTTTGATTGATAGTGCCGATTTCCTGTCTAGAGAAGTAGTGCCAAGTGTGACAGAGGTAGATTTGACTATCCCCTTGCCAAGGGAAGATGACATTTGGGAAGGCCTATGGAGAGGAGAGGAATCACTAATTGGAGGAATATTTGAATCACATGAAAACGAACCAGAACCTAGGTATGGGCTGAGACAAAGAAGCAAGTTACAGAAGCCAGCCAGGTTCCAAGATGAAGGTCCTGATGAGGTAACACTGAATGAACACGACAGGAAAGAAGATGTTGAAAGCGAGACAGAAGAAAGAAAGAGCACACCAGATGAACACCATGAAGTAAATGAAGACAGCGTAGCCGATGAACCATGCCCAGACCCAATCCCAATTGATCCAGATGATAGTGAAGCTGAATCACAAACGAATACGACACCAGAGGGCAGCAGCACCCAGGAGGGGAGCCAAAACCCATATTGGCCGCAAGGGGAGCCACTGGTCCACATGGACGACGCCGGAAGGTTCATCATTACTCTAGAGGACATAACAAAGATACCTGAGGAAGAAATCAGGCCAGGTAAATTTGTATGGTCAGATATAGTGAAGAGTGAGATAAAAATCAAACACTTGCCCAACCAATCAAGTATAGACAATTACTTTGATAGGATATCACAGGCCTGTGACCAAGGACTGTTATTGCCCCTGTCAAAAAGAGACCTGATAAGAAATCAGAGATTATCAGTGACTTACAGGGGTCTGTATAACTTCTTGCACAACGGAGTATTACCCTCAGAGCAAAGGTGCAGCAAGAAAATTTTGGCTATGAGCGAGACTTTCGCGTTAGTTCATGACGTGTTGGTTCATATCTCAGAGAAAGACGAAGATCAATTAGTGGTGAGGCCAGTATTGGATGAGAGCGACACATTCAAAGTGGTCACTAGGTCACACCTTGACCTCAAAAGTCACCACATTGGAATGCAACGGTTGTACACAATGCTAAGAACCCAAGTAAACGGCACCAAACTGTATCAAATAATTAAGGATGTGGTAGGAAACTGCCCAATTTGCATCCAGAAGTCGCCCGGACCGGGGGATTGTGTGGGTTTTGATTTTTCAGAAGATCCTACTTTAGAAAGTAGAGGGCCAATGGATATAGTGTACATCGATTTGAAGTATATGCCAACCGCAGCAGATGGGTACAAATACATTGTAGTATTAGCTGACGATTTCTCACGTTATGTCATGGCCGAGCCAATCAAAAATCGAACAAGCAATGAGATTTTGAATGTGATACTGCGATATGTTGCCATTGTGGGCTCACCTAAGACACTGGTGGCTGATCAAGACGGGAGCATGAGTGGGAAACAATTTGAAGCGGTATGCAAATTACTTGACATAAATTTAAGATTTGTGCCAAACTTTTGCCATTTTTTCTCATTCGCTGAAAGGGCCATCGGGTCCATACAGCAGAGATTAGTAACCCTTACGGCCGAGGACTGTGAACAATATTGGGTGAATGGTGTTTATTTTGCAGTCTGGGCCACAAATAACATGACCACCTCAGAGGGCATTACTCCATTTGAAATTTTCTATGGTCGCAAACACAACTACAAAACCGACCTGAAGGACCTTGACGTACAGCCAGTGGTTAAAATGCCTGATGGGTATGGTGATTACCTCAAAATGATCCATAAAAGGATGGATGAACTAAGGGGTGTAGTGAACAGCCACAAAAGCAGCCAGAGAAAAATGAGCGCCAGGAGAGTCAGAAACAGGTCGGCCAAGACAACCAGTATCTCTAAAGGGCAATTCTGCTACATTTGGGCACCACAATATAAGTTCAAAATTTTCCTGAGCAGGAAAATATCATTTTACTACATAGGCCCTCTGGTTTGTACAAAGGTCCTACCTGATCAGTTCATAGTGGTAAGCACTTTGAAAAATGAACTAATCACTCAACCGATACACCTTAGAAGAGTCAGAGTGGCTAAAATTAGAGTGAGGGAACACTTTGCCGAAACGATTTGGCAGCTTTTATCCTTTTTGGAAAATCTACCAAACATTACCAAAGAGGAGATCGCTGATCAACTAGGCCCCCTACAGGAGCTGGCCGATGGCCTTCGCCTCCGAGAGCATGATGAGCTCCCGCGCACATGCGCAATCCCAAGCCCTGAGGTCATGGACGACGCCTCTTGGGACTTGGCTAATGAGATTCTGACCATAGAACCTCATCTGGGATATGAAGGGGTGGAGGAAATATGATTGATGTGCGTAGTTAGTGAGTGTATGGATTTTTAGATTATAGTGAGTGATCAATAGTGTGACCTTGAGACCGCCTGACAAAGGAACTTAATATGAGTCAGCAGCATAGAATAATTATGTTAATGAAAGTACATAAGGGCAGTCACCCGCGCTAGGCCGATTTCGGTCTGTGGCGGCTAGGCGAACGGAGTAAAACACTAAGAGCAGAGAAACCATGATGGGAAAATTATTATTGACATTCCTCGCGGTCGCAATAGCCCCGTCGAGGGGAGCAAACCTGAACTGTAAACCTAGGAAGCTAATTCCTACCGTAATCAGGGCAGCACAAGTCTACCCTATGCAGCCTGGTGAGCCGAATTACGAAGGTAAAGTGACGCATTTGGACTTATCGATAAAAAATGTTAACACTAGCCTCATAATCAATGATGTGATAGAAAGATACGCCATGGTGAACACTATTTTTATGAATTGGGAAGAAATAAGCGAATTAAAGGTAACTCAAGCTATTGATACTAAATTAGAGTACCTAACAGGAGTATTCATAGGTAACATAATTAAAGTACCTGACACCATCATATCGTGCCTAAAGCAACTAGCAATTAAAACTAGACAAATAGAGATGAACAATATAGGCCGCCTTCACAAAATACCCTGGATAACGTTAATTGCACCACTCACGAGAAGAATAAACCAGCGGCTTTTTAATAATTCATGCATAATAAAGTCGTTTGACCTGGACGCAAGGTCACTGATATATATAAATAGATACATGATGGGGGGATGCCGGGAGCTGGAATACCTCCTGCTCAGGGCACCACTAATCACACAAATTGTGGGACCGATGTATATAAGCAATGCAGTTATGAAAATAATTAGACTAAAAGTGAACCAGTTAGATCCCCACACTTCAATGTCAGAAATATTTTGCCCAATCAGGGGCCATAGATGTGAGATAGAGACAATGAGCATTTTGTCTGAAGGTGACATCCCTTACAAACTCTTAGGTACCCGCATGTTTATTAAAAAAATAGACATCACACGGTCTAACCTGAATAAAATGAGCCTATTTGACCAAAAATGCGCGACAGAAATTATGGACGTAGGGGGGATGATAAGACTGGATAGACTGCACACACATGGTTATGCTATTTTCCCACAACTAGGCCAAGGGTTGAGCATTAAGGTAGGCGTTAAAAATTTAATAGTGCAAAAATCTTGTTTCGAGAGACTCACCATACTCAATCATGTAGACTGCATGTTTCTACACAACTTGGAGATTACAAATAGTCTGCTAGTGTACATTGACGACATTAAGGATTATAACTTGAAGGTAATAGAAAGAATAGATTTCAGCAACAATTACTTGTATAATGTGAATATTGACATAGCCAGATGCACGAACTTATCAATGTTAAATCTTGCCGACAATAAAATGAGTATTCTTTCCATTTTGCTGCCAGAGAGAGCCAATTTCACACTATTTGCGCAGAATAATTACTTGATAGAAATAGAATTCAACTCACTACCTTCAAAGTTAATTTTTGTTGGCCATCATAACAATCTGCAAGACATGGGGTTTTTGAGAACGATGAATAATGTCGTACTACAGACCGACCTTAATCACAACAAGATTAACTCATGGTCAGCACTAGTACAAACAAGACTAAAGCCAAACTCATCTATTGACCTCAGAAATAACCCGTTGACATGGGATGAAATTTTGATATGCATGGCGATAGAACAACAGGTGAAAATTTACGCTGCAGGTTGCGCCAAATGTGAGGGCTCACAAAACCCACCAACCCTTTTACCAGATATCACTACCACTAAAAATGATTTAATTACTACAGGTCAGGAAGAAGCAGAAAGTGTGTGGGACCTCTTTGATTTTTAACCCAGGGCAGGGAATCGGCGCGGTGTTGATTGAAGGTATGAGCATGTATCTAGAATTAATGGTAGGTTTGGCCGTGTTAAGCACGATTAGAGCAGAGGACTTGCTAATCCCTGAGTATGGAACAGTCTTGGAGGAGCAAGGGAACATTCACCTCAGCCCCCATGTTCTGACACTAAATTTCCTCGTGAGCTTTAATGACTATGAATGGCCCGAAGTTAGAATCCCACGCGCTTTAAACATTACCTGCCATGAAAGTTCAAGCGAATTCATTAAGCAGGTATGTAGACAGCAACTCCCTTCCCTAGCATCAATGGTTGACAGATATGACATGTGGAGAGAGGAGATCATGGGGTTAAAAAATGAGTTAATTATGCAACATGTGAGAGTGTCTGTTGACTCTAGGAGAACCAAATGGTTCCCCTGGGCAATAGTGGCATCAGGAGCCAGCTGGCTCATAGGGCAAGGTATCAACCAATTCTTTGCCTACAAGAGAGACAAAGACATAAAGAAAGGCCTAAAAATATTGAGTGACAGGCAGAATAATTTGCAGAACAACATCGATTCAGTTAAGGGTCAATTTGCACATTACATGACAATAGACTTAAAACAAAAACAACACTCTGATCAGATGGTCAGAAAGTTGCGGTCAGACTTAACTGGAACCCAAAAGAATATGAATCAACTAAAAACGGTACTGGAAAGTTTAGCGTCATCAGTCAATGCCAAAACAGACACCATCCCAGTGCTTTCAAAACTGAATCAGATTCAGAGCGAACTGGGGATAGCGGCACTGCATGACATGCCAGTGGTAGCCAATGCTCTGCGGCAAACGCTAGAGGGCGTGCGCGATGGACGCCAAGGCATCCTAAGACACCGAATCCTCCCATACGTAACCTTAGCAGGAGCGTTTGACCAGGCGCGCACTGATGTAAAAAGATGGCATGAAGGACATGACTTGATTTTTGACAAAGCAGAAGACTTGTACCTGTTCAGTCGATCCGCACTAGCGGTTAGCCACGATGGATTAGTGATCCAAGTCCCTGTCGAAGTCATAAAGACAAACAATAAACCCATGTCATTTTTCGGGGCACTTTCAATACCGATTCCAATGACTCAGAATAGTTCACTATCAACCAAGTGGAGCCCACTAATTACTCACTACGGTATCTCTAACGATTACGTAATGCCAGTTAACCCGGCTCAGCTCGCTCAATGCCACATTATACCCTCGAACCCTAGTATAACTGTATGCCCTACTTCTATCCCAGTGGTGGAAAGGAAAAACAAAACGTGTATAGAGCAAATAATTATGAGAAAAATCGATGAAAAATCCCATTTAGATTGCGACTTTAGAGTACGCCAAGCTAAGTTCACATTGCCAGAATTAATTGAAACAAAGAATAAACTAATGGTCTACGGCTTGTCTAATAATGTTCAACTTTGGTGCAATAGCCAGGACGTACCTGTCAACATTGACACACATAACGCAGCAGTCATTAACCGAAGCTCGATGTGCAACTGCATCCTGGTCGACCATGATTTCCACATCAAAGGCCCATTCTGTAATACAACCTCCACCAAAGTAGTCCTATCGAGAATTAATAACCCGTTGACAAGTTTAATTATAGACAACATTAAAAATATGTTGAATGACAGCAATGACCAACCGCTGTCTTGGTCTAACAGTGCCTCAGATCAGTTCATTTCCAGCGCATTGTCTGAGAAATTCCCAGGAAATACGTTACTGGAATCAAGCATCAACGACTCCCCACTAGAACAGTTTGAACTAGAAACTAAAGAAATATTAGAAAGTTTGAAACCAACAAAAGTAAATGAAATCTCATATGATAACTTAGATAAATTGTTTGTACCAAAATCCTGGCCATTAGCTTTGTCTTTCACACTCTCTATGTTGGGCACTTTGGGATGTTTTCTCTCACTATGGACCACCCACAAGCACGCCACAACTTCAAATTTAGTCACAGCCGGCATGTTGGCTGGACAATTTCAGCCTTCATTTGCTGCAGGGAGCCAAGTATGCCGAAGCCAGACCAGTGATCTGCTATGGCAAGCGGCAGGCACGGTCGTTATAGCCATAACCCTGGGGATTATTTACAAAATCTCAATGAAAATTTGGAACACCCTGGCAGGGCCTAGGATTCCATTGGTGACGCAAATCAACAAGATAGGTCACCCTAAATTGTCAATACTGCTCATAATGAACTCTGGGAGAGAAAGGATAGCTATAAAGGTGGCTACGCTCCATGCCCTCGTCCACGAGGTACACTTTGTAGGTGAATTAATGCCATCAGTAATTAATATCAGAGGATCAATCATGACCACTGTGCTGACATTCTGTTTAACGCCAAATGGCTTTGCATCATTGCAATGCGGCGAAACCAGACTTCCCCTGCCAGAGACAGTATCAATCCAGTGGAGAGACGTGCACAAACTTAGACGCATAACTAAGCAGCAACACCGAGTTTGCGCAATGCTACTAGACGACTATGGAGTATGCTACCCCCTGCCAGGCAGGTCAAATATGGGTGAGATCCAAAGTCTGAAGGACTTTGAGGTTTAGAACCACGAAAATGCAATAAATGAAGACAACAATAAGCTCGTTTATAGACAGTAAAACATGCCCGTAAAAGTTTAATATCAAAAATAGAAACGGCTAGCTATCCCTAAAAATAGGGCATCCATTAAGGCACAAGAATATATATCATTTAATAGTGACAAGGACGTAACTAAAAATACAAGTATGGCAAATAATATGAAAACATCAGGTTAAAAACATTAGTCAGTCACAACTTCCCTGAGATCAGAATTAATCAGATATTAAAAACTCGATATTTATCTTTAGTTATAAATAGCTAAAGTATAACAAATTAGACACTGCATATACAGAGTTACAAAGACAATGGCACCCCAGGGGGGCGGCCTAGCACAGCTGAGCTACCCACCCTGGGTCGGTTACATAACAATAGCAACTGGAGGCAGAAATAGTCGATGGTGAAAGTCAGAATAAAAGTTAACATAATGTCCAAGTGGTGAGCGAATAATGTTCATCTCCTTCCTATACAATGTAAAGTCAGTATAAAAGCTAAAAATCTACAAATGAGTGGTGAATTGCGACGACACGCATGATCAACAATTGATGGGGATGACTTAATGAGATGCTTATGATGTAGACAAGGTATGAAGATTAAAATATAAAAGTCAATTTCCTGGGATATAACGGAGTAAATAAGTCTAACTAGAACAAGTCCGTGTCCAAGGGGGCAGTAGCAAATTCGTCTTCGTTTTCTGGAGTAAAAGGGGTGGCCGATTCCGATAGTCGTGGGGAGCACAGTCAGCATCTTGGAAGCCTGGGAATGACACATGTCACTCACACCAGTCCGAACAATTCTATAGTGACAAAAAGCAACTCATTAGTATAATTCAGTTGATAACTATCCATAGTACACACATTTATAAGAAGAAAGGAATATATATATACACTGACAGCATTACATAAAACAAACTTACCAAACAGCATCCCGAGGGAGTGCTTGGGCGCGCCCCTGTAGTTGAGCCCTCCTAATGTAGAACCGATTATAAAGGTGGATCTCCCAATCCATCATCCAATAAGGTAAAGCCCAGACAACCAGTCCCAAAAAGGCAGCCAGCCAGGGCTGATAGTTGCCCACGAATATGATGGCCAAACAGACCAGTGCACAAATAGTCATCAGCCCAGGCATCTTGGTGGTTCCGCGATTACAGAGTGAATGTGTGCAGCAGGACACCATCACGTCTTTTATATAAGGACACCTGGCGGCACAACCCTTATAGAGATAAACACCTCGTACTGTGGAGATAGTGGCTGTCTGAAATTAAAACGTGAATCATAACTAAGACAAGTAAAGTACACGTAATGAGATTTATATAGACCATTACTCGCACTAAATACTATATATAGCCACGGCCACGTAATGGATTAGTCAGCCAACAATTAGTACACGTGGGGCATCTTAAGCAATTGATGTGGCTAGACGGTACACATGAAATTACCCTAATATTGAATGTGCTTTGTAATTCCTAGGTGAAGACTGAGACGAAACGACCAGCAGAAAAAGGAAACCAATATAAATTAAAATATAGTCTAATTATGGCTCAGGTCTACGGAACCGATGTCGGGAACTGGGGCACAGCCATGGACCGCTCCGACATATGGCATTTCTTTAAAACATTCTGTATTGAAACTCACAGAATCCGCCACCCCCATGATGACATCGAAATGCTGTCAACGGCATGTCCATATAGTGACATCATGACGCATAAAAATTATATCCTTGAGGTTATACCAAAAGATGATTTGACAGCAGATGAAGGCCTAAAACAATTCTGGATGATGTGTCGCCATTTCCTGGCTGAGATGGACGAGATTGGCACTGAACCAACACCTATCCCCACCAGAATCACTAACAATGATGTCAGAACAATGATCGAGATATGCGCAAAGGATTTGAGAGAAGCACTCATCAATCCGGAATGGTGATCAATATTATGTCTATTGAAATTCTCTCCTACTGATACAATTAATGAAATAAAAACAACATGTCGGAAATCGAAACCTGAGCCAGCGTTTTAAATTACCCAGTTTTTTTACAAAAATTTCAGTCATAATAACTTACGTAACAAACGCCTTCTCCAGGCAGATCACAAACTCCGGTCACGTCATCAGCAATACAGGAATATCCTGAAAATCAAATAGAGTCAATTAATTTATGTTCAACTAATATGAAATTACTTTTCAGAAGAAAGCGCAAATACAATAGTCCAATAGGCAGTGAAATCGCTTACTTTGACAAGTAAACGATGACAGGCCGTGGAATTTATGGACTCCCCACCCCATTCTAACTATAAATATCAGTGTGAAATATGCCATTGACACTTTACCTATATTAAACATGAAGCTGTCAAAATTGTTAAGTGGATTGCGATGGGATATAACATACACTTATTAAAAATTAAAAAGAAATACTCACCATGTGCCATGGGAACCCACGCAAACAGAAAATTGTAGAAAACGAAATACACAGCCATGTTCACAGAAGTCGCGCAACCGAATGAAGCTTAGTTATCTCACTAGATAACGGGCCGATGTTCAAAAATTCTTAGAATAGGGGGGCAAGGTTATGGTAGAAGGAGGCAACACACTCGCCCCGTCCAATTGGTATCAGATGTTAAATGGTCATGATTGTGAATTTGAATTTGTGGATCCAAGTTAACTATTTAAGAAATGTACAATGGATGTTGCATAGTATAAATTTACTAGCTTTGATCTAATGGCTCCCCACACCCCCTTGAATAAGCAATGCGCCACAGCGTTAGATTTCATGTTGGGACAGATTGCCAACTACTGCCCCATTATTGCCCGGAATCAAATCATCCGTGAGTCCACCTCATTGGATTCCATATGGCAAGTGATTCGAGCACATTTTGGCTTCCAGTCGTCCGGTGCCCATTTCCTTGACTTGTGCGATATCAACCTCGGCCCAGAAGAAAGACCGGAGGACCTTTATCAATGCCTATGTGCCTTTTTTTAGGATAACCTACTTCGAGCAAATAACGACATCTCCCACCTTGGTGAGGTTGTAGCCGAAGACGAAGATATGTCCCCATCTTTAGGAAACACCATCGTGTACCTATGGCTGTCCCGTTTACATCCCGGCCTTCCCAAACTAGTAAAACAACGGTATGGGACCGAACTACGCTCGCGCACCCTCGCCAGCATCAAGCCGGAGATTTCCCAAGCTTTATACTGCTTATTAGAGGAACCCAAATCATCCGAAGAAGCCAAAGTAGTACGTACAACTGGTCAGTCCAAGTATCGATCCTATCAACAGTCTCATCAGCAGCTCCGTACTATGAACCCCAACCGTTATCCTAACCGTGCTACAAGTAACATCCCCAGTCAGCGTCGCAGGTGGTGCCCCCTGTGCAAGGCTGCCCAACGCTCAGACTCCCATTACTTGAGCGAGTGCACCTTTCTACCTGAGCACGATCGCAAATATCTCTCCCGTGCTCGACTTATTTCCCAAATTATGGATGACACTGACTATGAGAAAGTACCATCTCTATCATTGGAAGATGATTGCGATACCTGTCCAACCGACCCTTCGCCAGCTGCAGAAGCTTCAGTCCGCAAGGTGCAGGTTAGCCAGTCCCCTTACTTAGATGTATTCTATGGACACAAAACGCCAAGGATTACATTGGACACCGGTGCCACAGCTAACCTGATAAGACGCTCTACCGCCGAATGGCTCGGTGTAGCCATCACACGCAGTAGCCAGTCCGCCAGCCAAGCTGATGGTCACTCGCAACTAACAGTAACTGGAGAGTGCAGGTTCCAAGTGACAATTGGTATCCACCAATTATTCTTCCATGGACTGGTAGTCGATTCGCTCGATGTGCCCATTCTCGCAGGCACACCATTCATGGAACTAAATGACATCAACACCCGGCCTGCCAAATGTGAAGTCAGAATAGGAGATCGCGACTTGTTCCCCTATGGCTCTACCACATCACTACAACGGCCCGCAACAGCCCGCAGAGCATTTGTTCTGCATGCCCCTCCCCATAACACTACCGTCTGGCCTGGTGACTATGTCGAACTATCCATCCCAACTGATATAGCACCCAATTCTGAAGTCGCACTCGAACCTCGAGCCGATGCCCCATCTGCTAGATATGTTGATCCACAGGACCTGTGGCCCCCTCCAACTGTGTTACAAAGTGTGTCGGGTGCTCTACGAATTCCCAACTTGGACAGTATGCCAAAATTCCTTCGTAAGAATGAGCAGTTCTGCCAGATACATGAGGTGTTTGTTCCATCAGCAGCCACAGAAACATGCCCTCCCCCAAAGCCCAAGCCACTGATCCCAGCTCATCCCTATCACAGTGACACTGTCTTGGTTGATCCTGCCAATATCCTTCCGACCACCACCCGCCAAAAGGTGATAAGTGCCCTCCGCAAATACGACGTTGTATTTGACCCCGAGATCGAACATTACAATGGTGCTTGTGGCCCCTTCGAAGCAGTCGTAAACATCGGCCCCGTCCAACCCCCTCAGAGAAAGGGCCGAATACCCCAGTACAATCGGGACCGTCTGATTGATTTACAACGTGAGATGGATGACCTTGAGTCCAGGGGTGTTCTAGTTAAGCCAGAAGAGGTGGGTGTATCTGTGGAGTATTTAAATTCTTCCTTCTTGGTGAAGAAACAGTCCGGAGGCTTTCGTCTTGTCACCGCATTCGCTGAAGTCGGCCAGTATTCTAAGCCTCAACCGTCACTAATGCCGGACGTTAACTCCACCCTACACACAATAGCTCAGTGGAAGTACATTGCTGTGACCGACCTAACCAGTGCTTTCCATCAGATTCCTCTTTCGAAGGCTTCCATGAAATACTGTGGCGTAGCCACACCCTTCAAGGGAATCAGGGCTTACACCCGATGTGCCATGGGCATGCCCGGCTCTGAGACGGCACTCGAGGAGCTGTTGTGTTGAATCCTGGGTCACTTATTACAAGAAGGAGTCGTCGCTAAAATCGCAGACGATCTGTACTGTGGTGGGAGCTCTCCAGACGAGTTACTTTACAACTTTACAAGGATGCTTGAAGCCATCCATACAAGTGGATTACATTTGTCTGCAAACAAGACTGTCATCTGTCCAAAGTCTGCCACTATCCTCGGTTGGCTTTGGCAAGAGGGTTCCATCTCAGCTAGCCCCCACCGCGTAGCCGCACTTGCTTCGCGTGAGTTGCCAGCTACAACTAAAGGACTTCGATCTTTCATTGGAGCGTACAAAGTTCTTTCTCGCGTCATCCTTCGAACAGCCACTGTCTTGGCCCCACTCGAAAATCTGATATCTGGTCTTCAGTCCCCTGATAAGATTCCTTGGTCAGAAGATCACATCAGTGCTTTCCGCCATGCTCAGGACATCATCAAGACCAACAAGACTGTAGTTCTACCTCATTCAGATGATCAACTATGGATAGTTACAGATGCCGCAGTACGCCAACCTGGCCTGGGTGCCACGCTGTATGTCACCCGCAAGTCCAAACTGCTTCTTGCTGGCTTTTTCAGTCTCAAACTTAACCAGCGTCAGCTGACCTGGTTACCTTGTGAGCTGGAGGCCCTTGCCATCGCAGTGGCAGTAAAGCATTTCAGCCCCTACATTATACAGTCTAAACACACCGCAAGGATCCTAACTGACAGCAAGCCTTGTGTTCAAGCCTATGAGCGCTTATGCAGGGGTGAGTTCTCTGCCAGTCCACGACTAACCTCATTTCTATCAACTGTCAGCCGATATCAGTCAGTTGTCCAACACCTTGCTGGGTCAGCTAACCTTCCCTCGGACTTCGCTAGTCGGAATGCCCTCCCCTGTACATCTCCTGAGTGTCAAATTTGTTCCTTTGTACATACAACCGGTGCCAGTGTTCTGCGCCTTCATGTCTCTACCAGGCTACCTTACACCAATTGCGCCACATGGAGTTCAATTCAAGCTGCTTGCTCCGATTTACGACGCACAAAGGCGCACCTGCGACAAGGTACTCGACCTTCCAAAAAGGCCACCAACATCCGCGATATCAAGCGTTACCTACAATACGCTTCCGTATCGAGTGATGATCTCATAGTCGTCAAACGCACCGAGCCCCTGGGCGCTTCCCGTGAGTGCATTGTAGTGCCCCGTTCTGTACTACATGGACTGTTAATGTCACTCCATATACAGCTCAATCACCCTACCTCCCACCAACTGTCACTAGCATTCCAACGCAACTTCTTTGCACTTGATCTACCATCCGCGGTGGCAGATACGACCAATTGCTGTCATCAATGTGCCTCTCTCCGCCAAGTTCCACACCATGCAACTGAACAATCCTCTGGGGAGCCACCAGAAACCATTGGCTTATTCTTTGCCGCAGACGTCATGCAACGTGATAGAACATCAGTGCTAGTGGTTCGAGAAACCGTGACCTCTTACACCCGTGCCACTATTCTCCCTGACCAACGACATGAATCACTTCGTGGTGCCCTCTTATGTCTATGCCTGGACCTTATACCTATCTCAGGTCCCACTGCTGTCATTCGAACCGATGGTGCTCCAGGCTTTGCAGCCCTGGCCAACGATGAGGTACTACTCAACCACAATATTAGATTAGAGCTTGGCAATCCTAAAAACAAGAACAAAAACCCTGTTGCTGAAAGAGCTATCCAAGAGCTAGAAAATGAGTTATTACGAGTGGTTCCCACCAACGACCGTCTGAATGCAATCTCGTTAGCTGTAGCTACATCTTTCCTAAATTCTCGCATCAGAGCCCCGGGCTTCTCTGCCCGAGAGCTATTGTTTCATCGCGACCAACAAACCAATGACAGGATCCCACTCCATGACCATACCATCATTGCCCAGCAGCACGATCGCCGTAGTGCCAACCACCTACCCAGCCAGATCTCCAAGTCACGTGGGAAACCCTGTGCCCCTAGTGCTCAGGCTACTATCGGTGACTTAGTGTACCTACTCACAGACAAAGACAAAACTCGTGGAAGAGACAGGTACATTGTCACCTCAGTCGATGGTCAATGGTGCTCAATTCGTAAATTCGTGGGCTCAAAGCTGCGGAACACATCATACCGCGTAAGACAGACAGACATTTTCATCGTACCACCAAGCGTTCTGTCTCCGGGAATTCCTCACCCAATGACAGTCGAGGACGAGGAGGACGACAGCCAAGAATCTGCGTCCATTCCACATCCGCTCGACAGTGCCCCACTTCCAGTCCCTGATCACATTCCGCCTCCTGTGAATGATCACCTACCCGAGTTGTCTCCTGTTCCTTTGCAATTGTCTGAACCCCTTGTATCCGGCACCCCTGGCTGTCACCCCGACCAGGACCCCGGTTCCTCTGCTGCCTTGCACTTCCCTGACATGTCGACCTCCCCAGTGCGACCCTCTCGCAACAGGAAGCCTCCAAAATATCTCGACGATTATGTGACTGACTAGCCAACCAAAGTGACTCATTGCTTACCATGTATCACTCCTGCTTGTGGTTGTTGTATGTTTGTATTTGTTGTTCTTCTTCTATCTATATATATATATATATATATATCTTGTATCTTGTATCTGCTTTCGTTACATACTTTTATGTGTTTGTTCTTAGTATTCTAGTCTCTAGTGTGTTCTTAGTATTCTAGTCTCTAGTTTGTTTAAAAATAAAAAAAGTAACATTGGTGACGCCACAGCGTTAGATTTTCGTTACGGCGTACATTTCGCGAGACACTTTGTTTGGGTCCGCGACTTCCGGAAATAAATGGACATCGTTCTTCCAATCGGATTTCTAGTATTTACTCCTTTATTGGCGATGGAACAACCCGAATTTTAGATGGAAAGATATAGAAATATTTATCAAGTAAACTCTAAAATAGTCTTAACATATAGACCAAAAGGGCCATTAACCTCAAGTCACACCCGCACAGGGAGCGTCAGCACCAAGCAAAGATTGCCGCCTAAAAAACCCCGACTCGACCCCGTGTGACCCCAAGGAGGCACCGGAGCCAAGAGGGCGGGAAGAGAATACCACAGCGACCCCAGCGAGCGTTTGGGGCACTAACAACAGCAGGCGACACGTAGCGGAATTTACCGCGTGCAAAGCCAACAGAAGCGGAACCAGATGAGTCGTTAGGGGACGTAACAGTCACCGCACTCGAATGGACACACCGCTAGAATGGAACCTAAAAAGATATGAAGGCAGAGCGAAAACGAAGACGTGTGCACAGTGCGACAGGTGATTAATGGCCATCAATAACACATAACGTAGGTGTATAAAAATTTCGGATTGCTGCCAGGAAGACAGCAAACTCAAAATTTTTCAGGGGAGTACAGGGGATGTCATGTAGACTGCATAGCTGACCAATTAAGGTAATAAATGTTATAAATGGTATAAAGTAATTAATGAATTACATCATATAGTAGCAAAACACTGAATTGAATGAACAATGTACAGCTGTCCATGGAACAGGACCCCTACAACCCAAGAGGTGGCAGCACCAAGCCAGAAGGAGGGATAGCCACCTACTGACAAACTCAAGCTGTCCCTGGAACAGGACCCCTACAGTCCAAGAGGTGGCAGCACCAAGCAAGAAGGAGGGATAGCCACCTACTGACAAACTCAATGGACAAATGACCAGCCAAATGAAGACCCAGATGACCACACAACAGAATTATAAATAGAGAGACCTAAGGACCTGCTATTATTGTGAATGATATATATATGTATGTAGATATTTAGAAAACAATAGACAAAAACCTGTATTAATTTGAAATATAAATGTAAACAGAGTCCACATGAGCAAGGACACTGGAAAATGCATGAGTTGTGAATATTATACAAATAGGAATTAGATAAAGAATAAACAATCATGATGAGAGAGGAAAATAAGTAGAATTAACCAATTAATAAGAAAAGGAACTAGGATGATGATATGAATAAAAACCACCAAGCATTAGCAAATAGAACACTATTTAGGCAGGGATTGATGAACTATAGAAACACACTAGGCAGGCTATGGACTATAGAGAGCTACCTGACAAAACCTGAAGCCAAGTAAGGAATAGTTGTGGGAATAGCTGAGACTCTAGCCTAGAGGGAATGCTAAGCTAGCAGAGACATACTAGAATAGAGGGGAGGAGGGGCATTTAACACAGTCAGAAACTGGCACCAGGGTGTACCCCCATATAGGAACCCTGGCCAGAGTGATAAGTGCCCTCCGCAAATACGCAGAGGACAACTGATGGTTCTTGGTCAGAGCAATTTTTGTGGATCCTGAACCAGGTTGATCAGAGCAGACTGTGGAAGATTCAACACCTCAAAGTCAGCAAGTCATAGGGAGCCTGCAGTGCCTTCAGCTTAACTGAGTCCTGTCAAATCCTTTAGGATAAAGTAAGTGCAGTTTTCTTTTCAACTATAAGTCTGATAAGTTAGTGCATTTGGTGAATCAATATTGAGTTTGTTTAAAGTGTTTTTTCTTGGATAGGAGAAGCGATAGGCTGGGTCCTTACCATAAATGTGTAAGGAACAATTAGTTTAGTGGCTACTTACGTCAATGAATTATTTCAAGAAGGTTTAGAGCATATGAATTCTGAGACCTTGCTATAAACATATGGGGGACAATCTATATTGATACCTTTGTAATAGGAAATTATCTTAAGAGAGTATAGTTCGAGTGCTAAGGCTTTGTCGGTGTGTGTGAGGAACATTAGTTGAACTCCTGAGAAAGTTTGGAGTATTGTTTCAGGAAGGTACGGCCTTGTCACACACATACGAAAGATAATTGTTAGCTAAACTGTTACAACCAGGTACATTGTTCTAAGAGAGTATGACTCTGGGAGATCAAGGCTTTGCCGTATGTTTATGGGGAATAATAAGTATATATCATTGATGGAAAAAGGGCCTTGTTTCAAGAGAGTGCAGCCAACTACTGGGGCTCTGTTACATGTTTTTGGGGGAAAGACACTAGTGTATTTTTCACTCGTGCATTGTTATGAAATTTATGTATGTCTAATTGAGATCTCGGTATTTACTACTTTAATATAATTTTCCCACTATACCAAATTATAAGGTGTAGACACTGTTTAAATTTATTATCAGCATCTCGAGTATTTATATAGCAGACCAACCTCCAATCATGTTTGATTAAACCCAGGTGCTAACAACTTTTGGTCTCTTGGTTAATGATGCATTTTTGGCCTAGCTATTAGGGGTGAGTGTGTGACTTTCTTGCCATAGAATCTACCATTAAGTGGGTACACAACCATTTGGGGGATCAGATTTGAATGTATTAATGTCCAGAAACTGTGCAATGAAACTGCTATTAATTAGTTTCTAGCTGAAAATAGCTAATCAGAGTGTAGGATTGATGGAATCAGAAATCAATCATTGTATGTGTGATGTGTATCAAATGTTCAAGAATTGTGTGTTGAATTTATGATACCAAATTAATGATTAGCCGAAAACAATGTAATTAAGATTCAAATTGATGGAATTTAACGTCAATTATTGTAGGAATATTGAACTTTAGAAGTTGTATGGTTATCTTTGAAAATACATATTGAAAACTTATAACCAAGCTTGTTTCTCCATGTGTTTCAAATAATCACCACTGTAACTGCATATGAATAATGCACCAAAACCTCAAGAACAAGCAAGCCAGAATAATTACCCCAGTGCATGACTAGATAGAAGGAAGATTAAGGATATTTGCAAAGACCCTTGGCAGAGTTCAAAATCTGTGCAGTTACTATAACTGATGAGGGACACCTGCATATAGACTGGTACAAATTAGATCTATTTCATGCAGAAACAGTTATCAAGGTATTGATACAGAAGCAACAGACAAATCTCTGTGGCTTTCAGACTAGCCGGTAGCTAAGCTGAACAATTAAACTAGAACCACTAATTTATCATTGCTAAGTACCTGGACCATACCTTGGTTCTAAACCTGAAATCAAAAGCACACCTAGACCAGTACAAGGACAACTGAAGTCTTATCACACTATCCAAAATGAAGTGTCAGTCTAGACAAGTGATCGAATTATGTAAGAACGATATGATTACCACCAGTTTGATTGTAATTAAAATAATTTATGGATATTTCTCACAATTAACATAATCTTACGTCTGTAATGCTATCGTTTGCCCCTTTCCTTTGATTATAGCAAAGTTAATTGCTACTTAATTAGGGCCAACTATTGCTTTAAAGTAAATAATCAGAATTCATTTCACAACTATTTTAAGATACAGTCCTATATATTGCGACGGGATCGGTTCCTCTGATTGAAGACTCGACAATCATTGTTAAATTAAAATGTTTTATTATCATTAAACAAATATATCTTAATATTGTCAAATAATATAGTCACGAAACGCAATATAGCAGTGCACAACAGTTCTCAGTATTAATGAATCTTATGAAATAACAATTGAGTAAACATACCTTTTATCTCTCTTGACATTTGAGAGATATTCTAAATCACATCTTATGCCAGTCTGCACAACACTTCTGCTTACAAGTCTGCTGGTGGCCACTGTCTGGCCTGCCTATTCTATTTACACACTATTAAGGCCTCATGACACACTGGCCTGCATCAAGTCACATGCTTAGCTGTAATTTCTATTAATAACCATTACATCAGAAAGCAGTAACTATAGCCATCACTAAACATAGTATCATAACACAAATGCTAAAGATAGACATTATGACAATATATATATCTACTAATATACTGATTTCTTAATTATTCAATCTAATAATGAAATAAAATTTGATATGATTAAGATAATATAATATAGCTATGTCGGCCTTGCTTGAGTATTCGGTAAGGCTAATACTAGACAGATCGGAATATTTCAGCCTGGTGCATCCAATAGTTATGGTGTTAATTGACAAAAAACAGCAATAGAGATGGGGGGGTGGGAAGGCACTACGGCCTGCAAAAGCATCAGCAACGAGACAGCCGGACAGCCAGCCATACAGGTCGACCTCCTAAATACATAAAAATATATAGCAATAATGATATATGGACATATTATAGCTATAAATTTGTTATCTTTTGTTATCATTGAGCGAGTTAGTTTTGTGGCGTGTTAAATTAAGTGAGAACATTTTTGGGTTGACTGTACTCCATATCCTTGACATTAAATTCGTTGACAACCAACCCTTTGACATGAGGACTGCAAACTCGTTGACAATCAACACCCTCGGCCCAACCATCTCGTTGACAGAATATCGTAGTTATATGAACATCAGAAATGTTTTTTTACCAATTGTAGTATGACATTTTAAAGCTGGTTAAATATCCATGATTAATCTTTATCCAGTGCCTATAATTTAGTGTTCCGAAGTAACATTTTCTAATGTATATTTCGTTTAGTTTTCTAATCTGAGAGAGTTTTGTAGTTATTCTTTGCTCTGCTTGTTCACTGTTCATCTTACAAAAGAGACTCTTCATACATTAAAAAAAAATTTCAGATTTATTTGTATTGAAAAATCATAGTAATCTAGCATATAGATTACTGGAACTTTGCTGAAAGATAGCAATATTAGTTGTGGAAATATCTGTAGCTCAAATTGTATTCTAAATAGTCTTTTCCCTGTGTCACTGGTAATCATCAATTAGTGTGCAGCTTATTTTGTCCCGAGCTCCATTCATTACTCACATTATACATATTTATTGATCTATTAGAACCAAGATTATAACACAAAAGCATGGTTTTATATGTTCTTCACATCATTCCTGACCTTTGTCAAATTGTGAAAGTTTCAAAACAGATGCCCAAAAATGACTTTTCACAATTTTTTCTGTGTGATAGCCCACTGTATGTAATAAAATCATGTGAAACAATATTTTTGACTCATTGATGTTAACCTGTTGTGTATTTCTAATGAAAAAAATATTGACTTTGCTGTTATATGACATTTCAGAAGCCAACCTAATGAAATGAAAACTTTAGTTTTTGGAGAGGATGTGTTAAATGGCCTCCAAGGATGGTTTCAGGACCCTTGAAGGGCAAACCCTGCTAGAGTCTGGCAGAGCGAGGACCTGCAGCTTCAAGCAAGATGAGGAGAAAATGTACTTCATGGCCATTGTTGCAGCAATGATGCAGAAAAAGGTACGGAATCACATTGCAAGGTCACCTCAGTTAAATTCTGCAGGACAGTAACGCCAGAGGGTATCTTCATTCTTTAATCTATTTTGTCCTGAAAAATTTGCTTTATTACAGGTGTTAGAATCATCATGAATGCAGATTGGAACATCTGGAACTCCGAGTGTGTCAAGCAGGAGCAGGTCAGATGGTACTTGAATCTGTGCTCTCCGTGCTTCTCAACTTCATGGAGACAGGGGACATCATGATGCAATGCAGCTGCATGCTGTACTGATACATTCCAGAACCAGGCCCAGAGGCAGTAGCAATGTAATGAATGAGGGCCATTGCCTTTGTTTGGCTGTCATTGTTGAGAAATTTATATAATGTGCAATTGTGCATGGATAAGATTTTGAACATGCTTTGATGGAAGGATCTCCAGTGGAACAAGAAATTCCAAGAAAACAAAAAAGTAAGGTCAACCTGAGTGACCTTACAGACCTGCCAAATTTATATGCTCTCCTAGCTACAATGACTTTATGCTATATAGACCATGTACTACCTTTGTCCCATGGCAAAAATTTAAACTGCTGTGCATAATCATATGCATCTACGCAGACATTTTAATAGATATTGGGTGGACCAAGTTCTACCAGTGCTTAATTTTTATATTGAATATTTAAATTCATGTTCAGTTGTTCAGTTTAATGGCTCATTGACATTCAAATTTTCAGCTGTTTAAATTATCCTGAATTCCCAGCCATTTCATTGTAACCAATCTGAACATGAATATATTATATTACCTTGATTAAATTTGAAAATTTGGTGTTGAGTTGACATCATATGCATTTGATCTAATTTTTACCAACTTTTACAGGTCACTGAAGAGCAGATCATGCAAATCAAAAACAAGCAACAAGCTGAATGTAGCCAATGGCATGAGCGCGGTGTGTGGAAAACTGGAGTTTCAGTACAAGGTAGTTACAATCAGAACAAAATATTTCTTAAGAATTTTTCAATTGACCAGGAACTAAAACTGCATTGTTCTTTCATAGGCGAAATTTGTCATGCAACTGGTAGATCCAATTTCCAGAAGATGGGATCCCAAATACTCGATTTGCCACAGCTTTCAACACAAAGCAACAGAGTTCACTATTGTAAGCTGTAAGTATAAGACATTTGTCATTCTTTTGGGCTTTATTGAGCCGTAAACGTAGTTGGAAGATTTGCAAATTGAGCACCTTTTTTTGTTTCCCTGAGTATTGCTCACATATCGCTCACATACAAAAAATTCTGAGCAAGGTTTTCCTGGTCTACAATAGGTTAAATCTGAGATACACTGTAAGTATTCAAGGATCTCAGTGGACTTAAATCTTTAGCCATTGTCAGCAAACAGTAATCCAAAACTTAGTACCCAAATTGTTTTCAGAACTCACATTGCAACTTATGTGGGTGATGTATGAATTTTGCTTAATGTATAATGTTCTTTGAATGTCTTAATAATCAAATTATGCCAGAACTTAGCTATTTATGACATGTGTACGAGTATCATGTTAAGCGAACAAACATAATCTGGTTCTAACTGCATGACTCTGCCTCATGTTGTACATTAAATCTTATGCCCAAGTGCATCTTTGTATGCACATGCACCTCTTGGATGCACTTTGGATGTACATGCATGTGTATGCACCATTATCGATGTACATGCATGTGCAAGCATACATACACCTTTTGGTGCACATGCACTTTTTTCTGCATGTGCATCTTTAGATAAAGATGCACATTTAGATTAAGATGCGTGTGCAGAGAAATATGGCACATGCGCATGTGCATGCCATTTTGAAGAAAATTATTTCTTGTTGGAAAATTGTGTGATAAAAATAAGAGCCAATGGTAATGTAGTATATTTTTATATTCCCCACAATTCACGAGTGGCGTTAGCCACAAGTGAATTCTGAAGCCAGTCTGTCCACGGGTGAGGGAATATAAAAATATACCACATTACCATTGGGTTTTATTATAATACATATATACAAATGATTTTACGGTACTACGCACTGTGCTTTGCTCCACTTCAGGTCTGATACCAAAGACTTTTTTCTGTGTTTGGATAGGCAAACCATCGATTCCCATATTATAATGCACAATTCTTATCAATGACTATGCAATATATCAATGTATATTTACTTTCCTGTCACAGTTTTTGTATTCTTAGAAAGTGCTATATGTGAATGTTCTTGGAAAATATCCTTGGCAAACTTTTATCTGACTGTTTCTTGGAATATGTCCTTGTAAACCTTTTATCTGTTGCAAAGTTCACTTTATAAACGTTAAGCTGGGCCAAAACAATGACAAATTAAAATCATAATCTATTGAATGACAGCTGAGGCTATGCAAAAAGTTTAATTGCAAAGTGCAGTGAAACTTACAACAAAAAAAAAAAAAAATACAAAAAACTGGTTTTCATTTAGAACCAAGATTATTCAAATATTAAGAACATTCCATATTGTGGTCTAAATTTGGCATTCTACTGCATATAATCTGGTTGGAAGGAGGTGATCAATGCCATGATTCCCACTGAAATTCACAATTAAATTAGAGTCCACAGAAATGACACTGAGTCGGTTAAATTTAGTGTTATTACAGTGCACTGCTTAGGTTTACTACTGTAAAATATTTCCTTATTTGGCAATATGCTAATGTCCTAATTTAAATGACTCTGCATTGCATCAATATTGCATTGCTTGTCTTAAGAATACCCATTCAAATTACACTGTAAAACAATGTTGAAATGCTCTTTTACACCATTTGTAAAACCTTAAAACCTGTTGCTCTGCGTGTATACAACACTGTAGCCTTGGCAACCAGATTTAAGCAGTCATGTACATAAACTCAGAATTGCTGACCAGTGCATCTGTTATTTAATATACCAAATTAGGCTGTGTAACACCAATATGCCTCGACAAATTTTGTAATAAATCTAGCACCTTTTTAAAAATATTTTCAAAAAATGGCTATTTCCATGGAAACCTGCTCATTTGAAATAGTAAAACTGGCAACTACTGGGAAGTTCACCTCATTCTAGCCACAGTTCAATGTTTTAAATTCAGTTATTACCCCATGTGGTTAACAATATGATGCAACAATTTTCTTCAAATATTACATTATGTTGGAAATTTATGGGAGGTTGATAACCATTTTCATCTATAAATAAGACAAAAGTCTTAAAATATGGCATCATTGAAAAGTACATAATTATGGCTTTCTGAATCATGGAGACAATTCAGAGATTTGCAAAAATTTTGCATAATAAGAAAGAAAGGTGAATCTCTTTGAAAAAAAGAAACATTGACTAACATCAAATGAAGTCACCAATGGGGCTTTAAAATTAGATGACTAGTTGGTACTTACAGCACAGGGTTTCTTACACATTTTTCTTGTGTTTATATTTATATAGAGAGAATTTAGGTGTAAGAAACCCTGTGACTTACAGGTGTTCAGAGAGGCATAATATTGACATGAATGGAAAAATATTTTGTTCATAATTTCATTAATTGATCGCAATTTAAACAGTTGTCATAAGTAATATCCTCGGAAATTTCAATTTTCATGCCCAGTTCCAGAAATTTGACATTTTTCCGAACATTTTGACATATAAAACTTGCTGTTGTACTTCAATGTACTTCGGTGAGGGTAACTTCTAAATATTGCACTTTTTGGCCTTCTGCTGCTCTAATAATGATATATATGAGAATGTCATTATGAATAAGTGTGTGCTACCACGGTTACCATATAAAAGTATCTGCTGTTTTTATCAAACTAATTTTGCAAGTATTACATGCTTGTTATCGATATTAAGAGAATAAATTCCTATCTGCAACCAGAATCTAAAAAATTCAAAGCCAAGATGTTAACATGTATGTTCAAAACAGTTGCCATGGTAACCAATGTTTACAAGTTCATAATTATACATAACTTACTTCTCAAATCACATAGAGTAACTGCTGATATCTGATTATCTTACCACAATCAATTCTAAAAAACTTTTAAAAAATTCCCAATTATGGGTGTGGTCTCCATGGAAACCAAGTTATTTAACCATGTATGCACAGTTTGCTCAGCGTCAAGGCTTATTATGGAATTATAGGATATAACAGATTAATTACGAAAAAACAATAAAGAAAATGACATGGTTTGTATGGCAATTCTAGCCACTTCCTGTTGGTGGAGAGCAACAAGAAAGGTATTAATCTAAAGCTAAGACAATTTCTTCTGTTAAATTTTTATGAATATGCTAATATAGGGAACAAGCCATGGAAAACTATGTGAAGTCATGTTGGAAAATAGCATATGCAGAAGTAAGAAGTTCAGATTATATCAAGTTTTGTAATTTTTTAAAGTTTAATTTTTATTTAGTTTGTTGCCATGGAAACATCCCTGGAAAATTTTCCTCAAGGTGGCCATCTAAAAAATTGCCATTCTGAGAAACTACAAAGTCTGGGCTATCAGTTGATAGAGAATAAAATGCCTGTTATTAGTAAGTCCTGGGTCACCCCAAATGTCAATTTTTACTGGCCTATTAATGAATTGGTTAATTATGATCATTTGCATGTTGGCACTATTGGAATTGTTAGCCATACATGATAGACAGATGAGTGTATGTTGGATTATGATAAGGTGGTGCTCATTATTAAGACACTGTGTGTCAGGATAATTAATTGGGTTCATTTATTGTTATAAATGACACCTACTTTTTTCTAAGGCAGGAACACTGCACAATATACTAATACTCTCAACAGGCGCATGTGACGAGACCTGGATACCACTAAAGGGGCGTTCACACCATCACGTATAAGACCTACGTATGACCACGAAGTGCTCACTCGTAAAAAACACTCACCAAACGTCCATCATCAGGCGAGGCATCCATGAGGCATCCATGAAGCAACCATGAGGCAACCATGAGTCAACCATATGGACAGTGGCCACGTATGGCTATGTATGGCTACTTGTTATTACAATTTTCTTTTACATTAATTTTAATTAAATTTATTAAATTTTTTTTATATATGTGCGAACAAAATATATTGAGATATGATTAATACACATTCACCGTACCTACGTAGCACAGGTATCAATTAGGGGGTGGGGGCCTAGCTCAATGGCAGCTCGCTGGTCTTCCAATCACTGAGTCCCGGGTTCAATTTCCAGTGGAGCTTAAGTTGGATGGCTGTTTCATCCATCAGCTCATTGCCATGGTCCTGCCTGGCCTAATTAGCCCATTAGGCTCAGAAATACAGGCTTAAAGCCCTAATCAACCCACCTGTGCCTCAGCTGTTGTACCTCTATAAACACAATTATATGCTTTGAATGTCCTATTTTCTACCTCAACTTATGTTATTTATTGTTAACAAAAAATAAAGATGACATGTGACCAAAGCATGTTGTGTTTTTATTTTATAATCCCAGTTACTCCCTTTTGCCTTTATTGTACTGTGCCTGGGAATGATACAGTTTTATAAACATTATCAAGGACATCTAGGTAACATAGATAAGCATAAGATTTATCACACCTCTTTTTTTTTCAAACAAGAAAACATCAATCTTATATCAAAATATTCTCTATCAAAAGTGGGTTATGATCATACCAGACTTATTATTTGGCAATTAATGCTGTGATGCCTTGGCAACCAGTTGCCATGGATAGTATTGGATACTCAAATGAAAAAAGTATTCCCTTAAATAAAAGCCCACATTTTCAATGGCCGTGGATACTGCTTGAGCATTTCAGGTGATCTCAACTCCATATGCAGAAGGTAGCAATTCTATTGATGTATAGATTAATCATCCATCGGGTGAGCTACATTGTAAACTGCCAGTTTGGTTACTTGGCTCTCTCAGGGGTTGGGGCTAGCATTACCATGGTCCCTGCCGATTCTAATTAGCCCAACAGGTGCAGAAATACAATATGTAAAGCCCTAATCCACCACCACAACCACTCATATAGGCTTGTTTGTGTTAACCTGAGTCAAGATATGTACCTAACAAGGGATTTTCCTTGAAATATCAATGTAAACAATAGTTGTGCAGAAACATATCAAAGAAATTTACCCATTGGCAAGATGTTAAAATATTTTAGACATGAAGGTCCTCAGAATGCTCTGACTACAGAAATGCCCTGCTATGTGACAGCATGTGATCAAATGCCTTTAAAAATAATTTTATATAGCATTTTAAGCATTTCATAATGAGATATTGAACCCTAAACAGTTATTAAGCGACCTCAAGTTGTGTCTTATCTATTTGTGAATTTTAGCCAATCAGAAAGCGGGTAGCAATAATGACGTCATTCTGTCGTGGTAGGTGATCCCCCTCAGCAAAACCGAGTATGTTGGTAAAATTCAGTTTTCTTAAGTTATGAGTAATCTCAATCAATAAGCTGTAGTTTATAAAGAGAATACATTCTAAGTAATTGATTAAAAATATATTATGATAAATGGCCCTAATGAATAAATTCAAGCGCTCGTGCTTAAAGGATTCTACCAAGGGATTAGTTACCAATTGTTATCTATGTTTACTACTTTATTAATTGCCAAAATTAATAAAGATTTTGATGCTGTATAGTTTAAGAGACAATTTATGGATAAAGGCAATGGGAAAATACTACAATTTGAGCACCACTGCTAGGTTTGGGATGCTAGACCGATATAAATGTGTGCATAGCGCAGAACCCTGTGTTGGCCACTGTAGTAATGCAGCTCTATTGGTCATCAAGGCACTGGTTGGAAATTGTCATCAGTACTAATATGAATGCTAGATACGTTTTGGTGTTTGTGAAAGTGGTAATGATTCATTACTTATTCCTGCATGGACTCTTTGGTACAAGGAACTGCCATTTTAATGTCTCATTCAAACTGAATTTGAGTTACAGCCGATGTTATTGACTTGGAAACTAACCTCATAGCTTGGAACCATGATTCATACTCTGTGAATCTCTCCTCATGCAAGATTATAGGTTTTTTTGGAAACATCTTTTGCAGTGCTTACAACAAACATAAAACATTGTTTGGAAACTACTCAAAGTCATGTGAAGATATTAGAGATGAGATCACTCTTCCAGTTTTGGTAAATTGTGCTCGCTTTGTCAATGTCAAATCTCAAGTGTTACAAGATTTTATTCTTAATATCTGCCTGTAGTCTCTGAACTGAGAAGAGATGAAAGGTTAGCTTACTTCAAGACACCATTTAACATCACTTGTGAGTCCTAAGTAACACCTCTTTGTTTAGATTCCGGTAATTATACTTGGTCTGCCTTCACTTTTTTCAGTTTTTGCTCTCCCAATGCTATGAAACGCACCAGAAAATGTTTAAACTTTCCACTTTTCAAAATATATTGTATTATAGACAAAAAAAAAATATTTTCAGTATATTTTATTGCGTTCTTATCGTATCAGATCTCTGTTTGGTTTTTGTTATCAAAGATAGCCAATCAGTTTGAAAATAAACTTGGTCAGATTACAAGTTTCTGAGTTAAATTATACTTGATAGCAAAGTGCAGCGAAGTGGGACACAGGAGGTGACTCTTGTATTATTTTTGATCATTCAAATTGCTAATTAGTCATATAATTAGTAGTATAATGATATAGATTCAACTCCTCAACTGTTATCCAAACTAAAAGACATGTATGTGCTCCAATTGCACTAAGGCTGATTCTTTTTCAGATATGGATTTCATTGTTGGGGTACTTGTAGCTGTATTAGCAGTGATTTCAGGCCTTTGCTATTTTGCTCCAAAGAAACGTAAACTCTGTAAAATTCCTGAGGGGGGCAGGGGGATGATTGTTTATGCCATTGGGGGGGGGGGGGGGGGGGGCTGCCGTGACCCTCTCCTCCAGGCACCACCCCTACTCCCTTGCCCCCCTGGTGAATCCTCAACCGTTTGATATTCATTTGATATTCAGTCAAGGGGGCAGGGGGAAGATTGTTAAGCCATTGGGGGGCCGCGGTGGCCCTCTCCCCCAGGCACCAACCCCTTCTCCTTTGCCTCTCTGGCGAATATTCAATCATTGAATAATCAATGAACTTTACTGTTCGTTGAATATTCAACGAATCTTCAATATCCAATATCCAATGAACTTGACTGGCCTCTAGTGAACTAACTGCACAAAATGAACAAATTCCAGTGTCCGTCTTGGGTAATTTCAATGTCTTTCATGCTCAATTATATTAATTGAAATAGGCTGTTATTGAGGACAGACATCTATTGCAGAGCCATTGAAGCCTATAACCTTCCCTTGCTGCAGTTCCTCTATTCCCTGGGCTCTGTAATCTTCTGTAATAGTCTATTAGTTCCAATAATGGCCACTAGATGGGAGGCATTATTGTGATGAGGACGCCTTCTCGAGGGAGTTGCCATCATCAATCAGTAGTTGCTGAGAAACACTTTTCAACGTTGAATTGTGTATAGGGGAGCAATCCATCATCCCTACTTTTTTGAAATGGTCAGCTTTTGTACTGGTCAAGAATTGAAGCCACTGTATTTTTGGATGACCACCTGTGCTAAGGTCTCTGAGGATGGTAGCAGATTGTGGCCATGGTTCCGTTGGTGGCCCTTAGGTTAAATGGAACACTTAGTAAACCATATTGGCCAGCTCTGCTGAAGGTCCCAGGTTCAATCCCAGGCCAGGGCACTCTTCATGAGCTACATCCCAGCTGGATGTTAATCACATGAGACGTTAAATTGGAGGTGCCTGGTACTCAGTGTCTACTCAGTATCTATGCTGAGGCAAGTAAAAGGCCCACCCATATGGGGTTATCATCTCATCATTACGTCTGCACCTGGCAGCTGGTCATATAAGCTGACTCAGCTTCAGATCTGTTGCTTCGAGGAAATATAAGGTTGTAAGGACTTAATAATACTGTTTGAGAATATTTTTTGTAAAGGAAATTTGCTCTGTTTCAATGTACTGATTTCAATAATGACTTTTATTAAAGGGTTGATCCAACCATTGCAATTGTGCTGCTTCATGTTTATTTCAATAGTCAAAGGTTATTTGTGATCATAATACAATTTTAATTTTTTATTTTTTGTAAAGTTGTTCCAATTCCAATAAGAACGAATATAAACTGCCTATAATGTGTGCAACGTGCAATGAGCAACCCTGGTAACCAAGGGCACATTCTATTTTTTTGAAACAATCATGCAACAACCTGTAGCAGCTATAAATAAACCTTTCAATGTAAATTTGATAATTTGAGTATAAATACACCTGGAGCCTACTATGATGAAATTTGTCTGTCTTTGCAACCGGGGTTGGGGGCCTAGCTCAGTGGTAGCGTGCTGGGCTTCCAACCACTGGGTCATGACCGGGTTTGATTCCTGGTGGTCCCTGCCTTTCCTTAATCGCCCATCAGGTGCAGAAATACAGGACGTAAAACCCCTTATCTACCAACCCACCTCTGCCTTTGCAACCAAATGCCAGATAAAGTTGTGTCCATTGCCAAGCATACAAAATATATTAATAAAACTGAATGTTATAATATATACATAATACTTACCGATGGTTTACAACAAGCCCAGAGATGTTCCTCCTCAAATCAATGCTCTTTTTATGCATATTTATGCAAATACATGTAAGCAAAATCAACACTTCCCCCAATGTTTACGTTCCAATTCCAAGAACAACCTATATAATATTATACCCTTTCACAGTGAAGTTCATTGTCCAGTTCCCTGAAACTGTAGTATGTTAAGTTGGCTCTCTGGTTTATTTCTAGAGTGTGGCTCCAAATTATCCATGGTGGTAGCCACGTCGTTAATAACCTAGGAGCCTACTACTTACTACAACCACTACCACCACAACTACTACGACTACTGATTACATTCATGGGCGGACAAGTGTAATATTAATGTGGACTTGGGAGCTATATACATTCCCTTGTAGTCCCAGGTTCAAAATCTTGTCTGGATATTGCTTCGAGATGCTGAATGTCGATGAATGGCAGTAGTTATTTTGGCAAATATTAATTGAGTTACATGACATACTTTTGTCTCAGGGCTACTGGTCTGACACTGCAAGAGGCAGATGCAATGATGAAATGACAAGGCAAAAAGCTTACAGTATCGCCATGTTACACAATTGCCCCATGGGTGGGGTGTGTTACTTACATCAGCATAGGCGGCGAGAAAAACCGCCAATTTGGCATCTCATGCTATAGACAGACAGACTAATGGCTTAACCACTGGGACTATCTATCTATCTATCTACCTACCTATCTACCTATCTATCTGTCTATCTATCTATATATCTATCAATATATCTATCTGTCTTTCTATCTATCTATCTATCTATCTATCTTTCTATCTTTCTACCTATATTTCTATCTATCTATCTATCTATCTAACTATCTATCTATCTATCTATCTATCTATCTATCTATCCATCTAACTATCTATCTATCTGCCTATCTATCTAACTATCTATCTATCTATCTATCTAACTATCTATCTATCTGCCTATCTATCTATCTATCTAGCTTTCTATCTTTCTATCTTTCTACCTATCTATCTATCTATCTATCTATATCTGTCTATCTACATATCTACCTATCTATCTATCTACCTATCTATCTATCTATCTGTCTATCTATCTGTCTATCTATCTATCTATCTATCTATCTATCTATCTGCCTATCAATCTGTCTGTCTATCTATCTATCATCTGTCTATCTAACTGTCTATCTATCTATCTATCTATAATCTGTCTATCTGTCTATCTAAGTGTCTATCTATCTATCTGTATCATTGCTACAACCAATCAAATCATGAATGACCAAACAAACAAACAAGTAACTTATTTTCAACCTCTGTGTACTGACCCCAACATTGCTGTAAGGCCTATTCATCAAATACATTAAACACAAAACAACTTCAGGTCATCATAAATAACATAATTTTGATGGTGCAATAAACCACTGCTGAGAGTCAGGCATTTGATGCCACACAGACAGAGAACTTTCTAGGCATGGGAATAATGCAAACAATCGCTAACTTCTGACACTCAGCCCTATGTGGTAGCAATAAATGCTGGGCTGAATACTTGCTAAACTCTATAACATTATGCTCCTGTGGTCTCCTGCAGGGTTCTTGTGGCATCTGGTTTATGTTTCAAGGAAAGTTATTGTCACGTATGACTACAAAAAGGCATGTACATTAGTTATTAAGAAACAGTACAGAGAAAACCAGTTTGGGGAGAAAAGGTTTTTCTTTGTGGAAGTGTTTGGAATAGCATGGCTTATTTGACCTCTTGCCAGAGGCAGACATATTGAATGGTAAGTCTGGACGACCTCCAGATACCCTTGCAAGTCCTAGGTCTCCTCGTGGGCCTCCTTACAACAATGGTGGTAACACGGAATGAAGACCTCAAACCCCAGTGGCCAACACAGGGCTCTGCGCAATGCACACTCCACAGATATGCGTGTCTAGCTGGGCAGAGTTGTGAATGACCAAAAATGAAGTTATTGTTTTACTCTTGCTCATCCTTAACCATACGTGATTCACTCACCGAGCGTTTCAAGGATACTCTTGCTAGAACGCGCCTGGTAGCACTAGATCAACCGTGACCAAATGTGGAGAGGGCAAAAAATTTTAACATGTCTAAAACTTTGGTGGACGTTCTATAAGTCAATTGTTTATGTTAGTTAGGTAACTCACTTGGCAGTCACTCGGCAAGCGTTCTACGTACTTTCTACGTACATTCTACATATGTTCTAGGTACGTCTGTGGCCATCCTTAGCCATATGTAAGCACTGTCCATCCGTATAGACTCGCCATCCACTCATGACCACTCGTAAAACGCTCAACGGTCGTCTTCCGTGCCCATCCTCATTCACTCCTGAACCACTCGCATGAGCGATCTAAGAGCGATCTCGGACGTCCGCAAGCGATCTATGACTGCCACATGTACGCTCATCGAAAGAATTTATACGTGATTAACAGAGCCAGAAGTGAGCAAGTGTATAGCCTATTTTTGACGTCCATCGTCATACGTAGGTCTGATCTGTGATGGTGTCAACGCCCCTTTAAACTATCACTCACTTATATTTGCTATTGATCAGTGTAATGTGTGACTGAGACAGACCTGTTAGTACTAGCAGACTAGCATAACAATATAAGAAGGGTCTCACATCCACATTTACCCCATTGGTGGGTTCCGGTGAATATATGTGTTGGCTCAATTAGCAGGAGAATCTGTACGTTGTCTAGTGATTTGCAAATGAACAAGGATAAGCAAGAGTAAAACAATTTCGGCCACTTGCCATCCCCACTTGTGACAGTAAGAACGCCCCTTTAGCCTTTCCTGGAATTATTTGGAACCTGAAGCTTGGCCATTAGTAAACGTTCCATTTTGGAAGCAGATTAGCCACGTGCCTGTCACCTTTTACACTAGGGCTTCAGCTGCGCCACCTACGGATATGGCCACACTACAGCAAAGGTTTCTTCGCATCTTCAGCTAAATCTTCTCCGTACATGCTACAACAGCAGCTAGCCGACTCCAGAGATTAGCACTTAAAACTAGGGTAAGTGCAACATTGATACTTCTTTTTTAAATATTTGGAAAAGGTTTATCTTAAAGGGCATATTTTTCAATGTTCGACAAAAAAAAGAGAAATACATAAACTGCACAGGAATGGCAGAAATAATGCAAAATTGTCACACCCAAATGCAGAAATGGACAACTTGACAGATTTGTAAAACTTAAAACATTTTACCTAAAGGACAGAAATTCAGATGTTGGTCAAAGATCATCAAATTACATTGAAAACATAAACACTGGTGAAATATGTTTCAGATTTTTAATTTAAAAAAAAGCAAGCATAATCTACCTCCACAATCCCAATTAATCTTGATATGATTTGATCTTTCTACTTTATCTCATCTCATCTCATCTCATCTAGAGTGTCAACATCCTGCCTTGGAGGTCTGCACTTACGTAATTCTATTAATATCAGATCTTATTCTAGTGCAAAAAATTATGGATAACATTTGCAAATTATTGTTTCATTATTGATCAAAATTTTTAAATTGACGATTTTTATTTTATTTGCTAATTGGTGGATCTTATTTTTGTGACATTCGCAGTTGTTGCAAATGGTGTTTAATGAAAATAGCCTGAAAACGGGTTGGAATATTAATACTGCTGTCCTGCTGTCCTCATTATATCCAGAATAATGCCAGAGTTCACATTCATGGGATGGAGTTATAAATAATGCAATTTAATGAGTCTGAAGAAACGTGCTGTTTCATGATCATTGAGATTGCACGTTATTTGCTCGTGGAAATTTGGCTGAATGACAGTTACATTGTGGAGAGTTAGAAGAAATAGCTAATGAAATTAGTGCACCTGAATGGTAGCTCTATGGTGGAACTACAGCTGTACTTCTATATGGTTACGATGGTTACGTTTTGGTTGTCTACTCTGTAAGCATGCCTGAACAGGCCGACGTCGAACCAACGTTGTTCCAATGTGGCCAATGTTGGGACGACGTCAAGCCGATGTTGCTCCTGCTGTTATATGCCATCTACATCGGCGAGACATTGGCGCGATGACACCCACTGACCGCCAATGTTTGATCAATCTGGTATGCTACGGGATCTTGCCACTTAAATCACTTATACCTATTATATCATTCTCAGATAGACACATATGACATCCAGTTGGGATGTAGCTGATGCTGTGTCTATGCTGACGCAAGTAAAAGACCCCACCCATGGTAAATGTGTAACTTGGTGTTGACTCCAAGCCTTATCTCATCGTGACATCTGTCTGTGGCAGTTGGCCAGTTCTTTATATTGGCGTGTAATAAGTCTGCATTTGAAGCAGCATTTTGTAATCTGGATGTTGATTTGGATGTATGGTAAAAGATATAGTATGCAAATTTGAAATTTCAACCTTCAAATTGGTTTTTAAGTGTTGACAAGACTTTAAAGAAAAGTACATCATCAATTTCATAACTCAATTTTAGTTGGAACTACGTGTCAACAAGCTAACACAAGTTTTACGTATATCTTACAATGGCATTCCAGAGCCCAGTAATTCTGCTTTCAAAATGCTCCTTTGAAAGCTAATTGGGCTCTGAAGTGTTTGTAATTAAAGTGTTAACAAGGATCATAACATAGTAATAAATATGAAATTTATTGGCCAATTGCTCAGCAGGTATTTAACTACACCTTAAGCCAAAAATATGGGTTCTTGAGAAGGTTCTTTCTGCACTTGTTAGTTGGATGTTATTGCCACATGCTATGCTGCATAGTTCTACTGATATCTGAGACATAGACTTACTACTTTTGGTCAGGGGGGTACTACCAGAATTAGAAGATACAAGAATGGTAAATTTACTACTAATTAGTGTTTTATATTCTACATGGCCAGATGTGCCACGTGCGTTTTCCATGAGATGGATAAACGCATGGAAAACGCATGGTTTTTAGCTAATTATAATGAGGCAAAAACCATGCGTTTTCCATGCGTTTATCCAAATGCATGGAAAACGCAGGTGGCACAATTAGCCATGTAGGCCTAGGCTTTAAGCAAGATAGCCCGCATGGAATAGATGTAACCAAGAAAATGTGCTTTGTTGGCTCGACGTTACCATAACCCACATCAAATTGAACTCAGACAAAAATTGGGCTGACCTGACATGATTATCTTGGTAATGATAGGATGATAAGATTTGGTGCCAGATAGCATGCCCAATGTGGTCAACAATTGACCATTGTGCCGATGTCTATCCCAGATAGCATTCCAAATCGTTTCAACGTCGGCGTGATGTCAGCGATGTTAAATACGATGTTGTAACAACAGTGGCCTATATGGAGACGAAGCTTGGCCAATTTGGAATGCTATCTGGGATCTGATGGCTAATCAACGTAGCATGTTATCTGGAGAGATTACATTTGTGACGTTTCCCTCATCATTGCTGAGCATCAACATCGAGCAACAGGCGCAGCTGATCCATCATATCTACCCAGATAGCATTCCAAATCGGGCCAGCGTCGTTTCTACGTACTTTTACCATCGCCCACATTGCGTTGACGTCGATATGATTGGAATGCTATCTGGGTGCAGCCGATCGATACTTGACCACTGCTGAGCAGTCTGGGCCGAGCGGTAGATCTGCCGAGATCGTTTGTTTTACCGACACTGGGTACATTGAACGATATTGCAGGCCACAATGCCTACTGATCAATCGACATAAAATTAAAACAACTCAAGCACAAAGTGTATCTACTTAGCACAAGTTCTAAGTACCTTAATTAAGTCTGACCTCATCAAAATAAAATCCAGACTTTTGACCAAAATTTTGTAATAAATTCAGCCACATCCTATACTGTGTTAAAAAAAACTGTTGAGCACGTCCAGTTGATGGAATTCTTGTGTCAAGTTGTGTAATTTGGTCGGGTTAAAGTGTTGGCGAAAGAAAACATCTGCAGCAGATTAGCCGTGAACAGCTTCTTTAGGAAAATAATTCAGGCGTAGAAACTGCACTACTTTGTTTGTAGACAACGCCTGAAAGCATTGCCCTCCGGCGGCAAATAAGTCCACAGAGCTGCGTCACTATACTGTATGGGTTATAGCCTCTGTGTATTCCTACAAACTGCCTCACAATGAAAGTCTATCAGTGCACTTGCAAATGACAAAAATGTTTCGGTCGGCTCTCAGTATGAAATGTGCAGATAGATGATTACCATCACGAACGATAGATGGATGGATAGATGGATAGACAAATAGATAGATAGATAGACAGATAAATAGATGGATAGATAAATAAATAGGTAGATAGATAGATACAGATAGACAGATAAATAGATAGATAGATAGATAGATAGACAGATAAAAAGATGGATAGGTAGATATATAGATAGATAGATAGATAGACAGATAAATAGATAGATAGATAGACAGATAGACAGACAGACAGATACAGATAGACAGATAAATAGATAGATAGATAGATTGACAGATAAATAGATGGATAGGTAGATAGATAGATAGACAGATAAATAGATAGATAGATAGATTGACAGATAAATAGATGGATAGGTAGATAGATAGATAGACAGATAAATAGATAGATAGATAGACAGATAGACAGACAGACAGATAGGTAGATAGATAGATAGATAGATAGACAGATAAATAGATGGATAGGTAGATAAATAGTTGGATAGACAGATAGACAGATAAATAGATGGATAGATAGATAGATAGTTGGATAGATAGATAGATAGATGGATAGACACATAGATAGATAGATAGATAGATAGACGGATAAATAGATAGATAGATAGACAGATAGACAGACAGATAGATAGGTGGATAAATAGATAGATAGATAGATAGATAGATAGACAGCATAGATAGATAGACAGTATTCTGCATGCCAAGAAATGTGGCTTACTTTCTGAGGAAAGTGCAAAAGTTTCAGTCTAGACAGAATGGTGTTAATCAGATGATGCATTGTCAGACAGAATCCAAGCCATTTAACAATTCAAGGGGATCCAACTGAACCTATTTCTAGACTTGATCACCACTGAGCTGGTTTGCAACACCAAACACTTCAATCAACAATGATGATTGATTGGCAGTTATTTCCAAAGGAATCAAACCAATGAAAAATCAGTTAAAATACAGCTAGCCTGGGGAACAACATCATATTTACCACGTAGGTGGGTCCCAAGGTAGCATGTCAGATCTACAGTGTGTCGATGTCTAGCTGATGCCCAGAGAGCATTCTAAATCGTTTCAGCGTTAGCACGACGTTGGCGATGTCGAAACGATGCTGAATCGACGGTGGCCTATATAGAAAAGACACTGGCCCAATTTGGAATACTATCTGGGCATCAGCATGATCATGTTAGCTGAGGTCTTTTAGTTGCCTTTGCATAACCACAAATTAAAGGCACTATATATTTCTTATTATAGTAATTTCTTTGGATAAATGAGAAAAAAAAAAAAAAGTCAAAGACAGCGTACACTGAAAATGAGGTGCAGTAAAAGTGACAAAAGCTCAACTCCGATAACTAGACATGAGCGTAACGTCGACTGTCTACTGCTAATGTTGAAATGATGTAGACCTGACCTGACATGCTATCATTGGCCCAATGTCAGTCTACATTGCCCAACAATGGCAATATCGGCTGGATGTTGGCCTGAGTTAGAATGCTACCTGGGCAGATAACACTTTGAAATCTGTCCAAGGTCTTTTACTTGCCTCCTAGATTACTGCGTGTCAGTCCAGCCATTGAGACACTGATTGTCTTCGATTTTTCAGCAAATACAAGGTCTAGAAAGACAAATGGCCGCTCGATATATAAAAGGGTCATTGTTTTCTGACTAGTTAGTTCCCAAAATACCCAATGGAACAACACTGGCAAAGAAATATAGTTCTGCCGAAAACATTTTTATGATCAACAAATAAAGACAATCGGAAACACGTCACTAATGATCTAGTTTTGATGGTACACCGGACAGACTGTAATTGAATTGTCTGTTATAATCGGAGTGGTGGGTGGATGAGACGGGCTTTCCGTCCCATATTTTTGCACCTGATAGGGCTGATCAGGACAGGCAGGTGCCAAGGCAATGAGGCGAATGATGAAGCAACCTTCCAACGTGGGCTAGATTTGACCCAGGACCCAGTGGAGAGCTGAGCCCCTGATTGTATTGAGCGCTATAACATGAAACTACAGGTCCTATATATTTGGAATTTGAAATTTATTTTTTATGTTAAGCTCAAAATGTATTGAATTGAGATACAAAGGTTTTGATAACACAGCAACATACATTTTTACAACATTTTTAAGCGTCCACTTTGCCGAAGCCAGTGCGCACTAGCTCTGTGGCTCCAGTACAATTTCTCTCATATTGACCTCATATATACTGACATACTACAACTGACTAGTAGAACAAACATATAAGATGGCTGCTAGAACTCATAAATCGCTTTCAAACAAAGTTTGTCTGAGTTATAGATTAAAAGTGACATTCAGGCAGAAGTTGTAGAAGAAAAAACCATGTACACTTGGAAATAATTCCTGCTCTTATCCCGGTTTGTTTTTTTGTGGGGTATATATCAGTACTCAGTGCTGTAGCCATTCCCAGCTGGCAGACAAGTCAGGCTGTCGTACAATATGTAGAGTGGCTGCCAGGTAGTTGCTAGTGGATGCAGTTTGATGGATCTGTAGTTATTCCTGAATTAGCTGGAATTCAAGATCGTGATTTTGTGATGGTTATCTACTACTGCATGGTGGCTGTACACTACTCACAAAATGTTAGGTATTCTGAATTTATGGGGAACATTTCTGAAAATTGAAAATATTAATCAAAACCAGTATAGTTACACTATATCTTGAAAGGTGCATTTTTGTAATAACAGACATGCAACTTTTTTTTTCCAGCGTCCCCTATAGCATCGGGCGGGGGCCTAGCTCAGAGGTAGCACTCTGGGCTTCCAATCTCTGGGTCCCGGGTTCAATTCCCAGTCGATCCTAAGTTGGATGGCTGTTTCATCCTTCGTCTCATTGCCATGGTCTCTGCCTGTCCTAATTAGCCCAACTGGTGCAGAAATACAGGATGTAAAGCCCTAATCACACACACACGCACACACACACACATCCTCACACACACACACGCACGCACGCATGCACACACGCACACACACACACACACACACACACACACACACACACACACACACACACACACACACACTATAGCATCCTTCAAAACTCGAAACATCTCCTCTTCACCAGTCTATTTATAGACTGCTTCGGTTTTGCAGTTCTGTTTGTTGTAGTAATATATTTTTGAGAGGTTGGGCACTGTGACATTTTGCATCGATATCATTTATTTTTGGAAAAACTGTTGGTGCATGTCATCACTAAAATAAACTAGTTTCACGATGTATAGTCATTGTTTGTGCATTTTAAATTTAAAATTTGCAGATTTTCCCAAAAGTCAAATATCCTATAAGTGTGACTGCTAGTGTCAGTGAATGGATTTATGTCTAACAAATTTACGAAAGTAAAGAGCCTTTGAATTTGAACGTTAATGGATACTGGAGCTGTATAAATGTTTTATTTATTATTTATAGAAATGTAAGTAATACGGGTAATGTTTAGTTTCTCAGTTAGGCAGACGTAAGGATGAGCTGTTGGAGGCAGCAGTTAGAACTATTTCACACTTGTTATGGGATATGCCTTGGTCTAGTGGTAAGGGTGTTTGCCCGCTAATCTGCCAAGTTGTGGGTTTTAACACCCGCCAAAGCATCGTGTAGTTGGGCCGATCCTCTTCAACCATTGCCTCCTCCCACCCAGGTGTAATGGGTACTTGGCATTAGGAACCAGCAGTGATGGCACTGGTGTGAGCTCCTAAGCTACTCCGGTTAACCTCGTGTTTAAGGCAGAATACTCCCCAGGGAGTTGAGAAAGACTGGATTGGCCTGCCATGGATGCAATTATGAAGTCGTTTGAGACTACTGAGTGGTAACAGACTACATAAGCCCTGATTTACATTACAGATTTGGGAGAGTGGGGAACAGTGAGACAAGCCCCCTAATTTCAATATAGTGAAGTTTATAAGAATGCCCTTTAGGGATCAGGGTCAACACTACAAATTTTCAAAACCACCAAAATGTTCCATTACCTGCAAGAATTAAAAGCATGAGGTGTCTGAAATTTCACTTTTGGTTTTTACACTAAGTAAAGTAATTTTTTTATCCGCATGACTTTTCAATCTTATTCTCTAGATTTCATGATAATTGAAGCGTCTAGTAGTATACAAAACCTTGGATACTAGTCTATAATTCCACATATTGATAAACTGTGCCATAGTCATGTGAATCTCAGAAGGTCACAAGTTCATATTAAAAACATCGCGGGGAAGAGTGAGACAAAGTATGAGTGGGGCAGGGTGAGACTATGCTAATTCAATGCATCTGTTGCATGTGGGTTCCATGACATGTTGAATTGGAAGGCTAAGTGAACGACCCCAACTATGAGCATAACATTATGTGGCTTACCATCTCATAACTACAGCTGCCTTTGGCTGCTGGTAAAATAACCTGCTAAGATTTTGACCAGTAGCACTGAAACCAGCCGAAAGTAAACACCGTGCGGTATATAGTGGGGCGCGAACGTCAGGGGGAGCACAACACAAATCTGTTGGATCCACAATCATTGCTTTAAATTGCCACCGCCTACTTCTCTGTCTTCTCCTGCCTTTATCTCGCTTAATATTTTGTCTATTTTCAATCTGAACACTTACGGAATCAGTATGGACTACACTAAACGATGGACTGCTGCTCTTTTACATAAGATAAATTTAAAACGTTGTGAGTTGGGCGATGCTCTTTATGACATTGGCCACAACGCTTGGAAACCAGTTTAACTACCTTCTCATATGCATATCTCGCTTAATATTTGGTCCGAAAACACATACAGAATCAGTATGAACTAAACTAATACTTCAATTTGTGAATCGACGACGCTCATCATGACGTTTGCCTCGCCGTTCAAGAATCTCGCTTGAAGAAAAACATCAAGGAATACCCTTTGCACATGCATGCGCGAGATCGTTGGAGATATGCCTGCCAGCGGCTTACGGCCTCTATGCCTTCGGCTACAAGGAACTTGCTGCCTAAAATAAGGGAAATTGCAGACATTTTGCAATAAGCATTATTATAATAAGGCCGTGTCTCAATCTACTTACACAAGGTAAGAATATGAGACTGCTGGAAAGTATGCACAACTATATAATTCTGAGGTAGGAAGCCATTTTTGTCCTTATTTTAGAACTTTTGTTATGATTAAAAACGAAAAAAAGGGTCTCATTGATCTACAAGGGTTGGGGTATATTCCATATATATGAATGAAGGATGAATGAATAAACTACAGCATCTATCCTAGACAACTTATCAAATCACGACATCGAATGCACTTGGCTCCTAAAACTCGGTGGTCCTAATGTTGAGGCCTTCACCTAGATGCCAACCAAGAAAAAAGAGTTAATTCAACCAAATGACCATAGTTATATCCAAACCTTTTGTTAGTGTACATTCGTTAAATACACATTTCTAGAGAGTACCTCCCCCATTTGAAAGCTGCCCACCTTGAGGTACCCCCTACTTCTGACGCCAGCGGCTCTTGTCAACTTTTTTCCCCACCTCCTCTGCAAAGACATGTTTGATGGATCAGCCTGCGTGAGCTTAGCACTGAGCATAATTTAGATTGATGCCTTAAACACTATCCACCTGTTTGAAATGCAAATTGGCGGAAAAATATTGGGTGTGGTGACAAAAAAATAGTGATAGGTTACAAGTTGTTTATGTTGATTAGGTCTATAGAGATTGGAACCTTGCATGGTTCACTTGAAGGTGTGAAATGAATTTGCTATTTTGTTTGTTTGATGGCTTGTTTTTGTGTTATGCTGTTTCAAATTGGTAGGTATTACAGTGATTTACTACTCTGCAGCACTGAAAATCTTTTTGACTCTAACGCCTCAACTACATAGTCGTTTTTGAATAGTCAGTTTTATCTAAATGTTGCATAGACTATGGTTTTTGTACTTATTCATCTTCTTCTTATTATTATTTCTCTGCACCTCACTTTCTCTGATTGGCCTCAGAAAAATTTAGCAGGCAGTCTTCGCAGAGAAGTGACCTATAACCCAATTTCAGTGTCCTTGAACAAATTCTCAAGGTCACACAAATTCACAAATTTGCAAATTTTGACATGAAAATAATTCGTAATAAAATAATGGCTTATCCCACTGACTTGAATAAATTACCAAAAATCTTTCTGACATACACCTATAGTTTGATAATTTATTAGCTTTTTTGGAGCAATGATGAATTTTTTGTTTGTTTTAAATGTGCAAAACCACAAGAATTTTTTCGATTATGATCTTAAAGCTGGAAAACTATACAACTTTGGATTTACTGTGAATGTCATGTATACATGTAGAAATCTATGTCATTCATGATAATTTGCAACTTCTTGGCCATAATCTGATTTGTGAATAGAGGTCTTTAACCTAAGCTAAAAATATTACATTATATCGCATAGTAATAACCTAGGTCTAAGGGCTGAGTAATTTGCTTGACAAAACTGACCAATACAGACCCCCTATTACCTCATATAAATGTCAGGCCTAGCCCAAGAGAACCTCATTTGAGGCAATCTCAGGTTGATAAGTAAAATTTTAAAAGGAAGAAGACTTTATATATGAAGTAAAACAGCATGTAGAGAAAAGGATATGCATGATGGTGGGTGGTGGGTGGATTAGAGCTTTACGTCCTGTATTTCTGCACCTGTTGGGTTAATTAGGACAGGCAGGGACCATAGAAGAGTCCTGTAACCCAATTTCAGTGTCCTTGAACAAAATGAGATGATGGATGAAACAGCCATGGATCCAACTTAGGCTCGACCAGGAATTAAACCCCACACCCCAGTGGTTGGAAGCTCAGCACACTACCACCGAGCTAGGCCCCCACCGCCAAAGATATGCATGATATATATGAGGTGACAAAAGAATCCAAAGTACAAAACAATACAAAACGAACTAATTAGTCACTAATGTGCCAGACTTGGTTGAAATACTGTCTTGTGTCACATCTCATTGATTGAAATAGTCTCCCCGATAGCAGTGCTTCAAAATTTATAAAACATGAAAACTAATATATTTTAACCATGCGTTGACAATTCAGTATATTTATTCTAAAGAATCAGTATATCCTTAAGCTGTCAGATGGTTTAAAAAAGAATCACATTTGCAAGGTTTTTGAATGTTGTTTTGCACTGCTATCATCGACAGAATTAAAACTATTTTGGACTCGCAAAATTGTCAATTTGACCTCATGCAAGTTGCCTAATTCATTGAGTCATGTGCCATACTTCACCCGTTAAAGGCCATATTTGAAGGAAGACCTAATGGCAATGTGCAATTTCACTGAAAATCTTTTTGACTAGTTCGCTTGGTCATTGCCTTGAATTAGTCATGCTGTTGGCCCAATTTGTCAACTGCGAGACTAAATTATGGAAATTTACCAAGAAACATACAAGGCGAGCTTGTGGAATTATCAATAAACAAAAATTCTCTTTTTAAAGGAGCATTGATGATTGCCAGTCCTATAGTGTTGCTATCAAAGGCATAAGCCTCAATTTGAAACCAAATTTAACTGGCTCGCGCCATTTTTTGACCAGGCATTTTGCTATGACAAGTCGGAGGCTGCCACATTTTGCTTTGAATAACTTGGGTAAGTAATAAACAGATAGACAAAGACTATCTACAAAGTTCTATTGAATCAGAGGTCTCACTGGTTTTTGCCACGTCACATGTATATATAATTGTAGGCTGCTGTGTTGCTGTGCAACTGTCAAAAGTGATATTCTGATTTCTGTGACATAACCAGATTATACAAATTAGTCAAATAACTGAATGTTTTAGTCATATGTCAATCAATAGACTAAACAAATTAGTCAAATGAGGTTGTGGTGACCATTAGGTCTCTTAGTTAAATTAGATAGACTAGTCTAAATACTAGATGAACTAGTCAGTAAGTGGTCATTTGACTAAAATACTTCGTCATGGCTAGGTGCTATACAAGATTAGCTAGTTTAGTCAACTGACTAGCTGTGTTAGTCAAATTTCCACACAGATAAGGCACCGTCACTTGACTAAGTTAATTAGGCATTTTTACAAAGCGAACTATTCAAAAGATTTTCAGTGTTAAAGATGTCATCTTAATTTTATTCGTATGATATGTGTTCCAAGGTCATTGTAGCCCAATGGATTAAAATTCACATTACTAAAGTTAGTCATTTGTATCAATGTGTTTAACAATGCGTTTGTTAGTCGTTCAGATCATTCATGTCTGTGGCAGGTATGGGATAGCTAGAAAGGCAGAACTGGAGTGTGCATTGCGCAGAGCCCTGTGTTGGGGAGGCCTTCCCCCACAGTGATATCCCATAATACCACTCTTGCCACCAGGAGGCCCAGGACTTTCAAGGGCATTATGTAGAATGAATTAACTTATGCAGATTGTATAGCATATCTACCGATCTTGCGATCCGTACAATAGTGATAAATTGCCTCCCGGGGATTAAGAATTTTGCCATGTTGCCCTCGTAGTCATATTTGAATATCGATTTCGAATCAACTTTTGGGGTCTTTGGATGCCTCTCAGGACCAATAGGCCAATTTAATTTTGGGCCAAATCTTTGTAAAGACCATATCGCGTAAACTGTATGTTGCACCAAAGACATGTAGGTTCTTTAAAAAAGCCTTTATTGACCACTTGGAACCAGATATCTTTATCTATAATAAAAACATAGGTATAAAACCATTACAATTATATCATTACTCAATAGATTTACATTGATGCTTACTAGCACTCAATTGACAACTTGCAGAAACATTATATACAAATTACAGATTGAATAACTTTCAATCAAATCAATAAAGATTTTCAATACAAACAAAATCTTACATGATATATTAAGCTATAGTGAAATAACATTAACTATCCAAGCTATAGTTTATTATATACTACACCAGCCAGCAATCCGCCAATTCACACATGGGCAACAACCTTTATAAATAAACATGAACTGGAATTTTGAGAAATAACTTAAATGCAAAACACACATAAACGTAGCACCTAAACAAAGAATATATACATGAAGTAAACTCACCAGTTTTGGAATAGCAGATAAAATAATTAAGTAGGCACACAGTGCCAATGGAGAGCTGTGCCCCCTTCAGAATATCAGTTGCTTGTGACCAAGATCACCTATGATGACCAGTGGTGTCACATGACTGACCAACCATGACCAGCAGTGCCACCTGATCAAAAAGACACTCACCTGGCCATGAGAGACCCCTGGGAATAATTAATATATTTCCGAGGCACCTCAGTGCCACTGGTTAAATGTACATGTACAAGTCACATGTGTGTAGGCCTGAAAATGATGTTGGACCTTAGCATGCTTAGCACTATGATAAGTTTACCTGAATTTTAGGTCGCGATGGGTCACGGTTTACACTATTTCCCAAAATTATTTTTTCAACTGTCATCGCCAATAAAAAATTATTAATTTTACGGCCTCTCAGCCAGTCAGACCTCTAGAATCTTCGAAATAAGGATACGTAAAAACATCGGACAAGAGTTGCAACGTGAGAAACGGAACCAACCAAGTACATAGCGCTTAATGGGTTGAATGTTTGCTCTGTCCAGACCAGGTTTGGTTTGGCTCGTTCAGATCCAGGGAGTTGGTCCTGGCATGAGATAGCTACAGTTGAACATTGTATTTTATTCTACAGACCATAGCAGCAATCAGGAAGGCATCATCCGGGTTCAGTCATCTCGCTTGATTTGGTGACATACTATTTGACTAACTGGCTTTTAGATGGGCAGATTGCAGATTTACATCAATGTTGTCATAAGTTATTTACTTCTATTATCGCTCATAATGAAGACTGAGGTCGTAAGGACACTGCAGCGTTCTTCCGAAGCAACTTCCTGTCTGGGTTGTCCCTAAATGTGTCTTAGATGTCGACTTGCCTGTCACAAGTCTCCAAGGTATTGAGTGTTTGTGTTCTTGTAGTTCGGTTACCACGGATACAACAGAGAATGAAATAACCAAAAACAGCTCTATTCGTATAGTCTAGGAATCTTAATGCCCATCTTACAGATTGCTTCTAAAGATCTCTATTCAGGACAGGTACATGTCATTCTGAGATGATGAATGTTGTCAGTGCAATTATCAGCTTGGCATACGGAGCAACCGTACCATGGACTGCATGTATTCGCTCTTAGACCTTCAGAAAGCTGTGGCTAGCAATGTTTCTGCTAAGTGCATGGAATGAAATTATTTCACAGCTGCCGTCACATTTTGAGGTAGAGAAAGTTTCATTAAAGGCATGTAAAGAATTATCTTCTATACATAAATTATCAACAATCTTAATTTTTTTAATATTTCCAGATATTATTCCAAATTATAAAAATTTTGCTTTCAACTACCATTTTATAACATAAAAATTACTTTATTCAATTCTGTTTCAATATCATTTTAATATACATGTAATTATTATCTCAATATCACAATGTATTATTGTATATTCTCAACCAGCTCCATAAGCATATATGCTTCTTCTGGTAAATAAACATACAAACAAACAAACCTAATTTATCAAGACACAGGGTCCTACCCTAGCAGGTAAAAATATCATTTTAACATCGCATGCAAATAAATTCCAGCTGAAAATGAATTCTTATTCTAGGGAATTTCATGATATCTGGATTCAGGAAACTGACACTAAATGTTTAATCAATAAATTGGAACTAAATGTTCAGACAAACATTAAAAAATTTTTTATTATAAAACTCAATCAAGGCAATAATGAGATATGATAAAATGAATATTTGGGGTTATCACACCCATATGAGAAGCACATTCCATGTCAAATTATATTATATATGACTACTTTATATGATTGAATTCTATCATTAAGAAGGACTTAAATAAATTGTTTAGATTAGTTAGCCTCAATTCCTTCAAAATCAGCAAATGTTTTTTTTATTAAGTTTACCCATTTTGTCACAAAATGAGTCATAACGAATGAAGTTATATTACCTCGTGTGGACATCTCATACCTTGACATCGCATTAGTTATGGAGATGGATTCATGAAGTTTCTGAGTTATTGTTGGAACATAAAAACTCTTTAAGATGTCAACTGAGCCAAGATGCTGGATAACAATGCCATAACTTTACACTTTTCGGAAAAATACCTAGACTAAAAATCACAAATGAGTTTTCATAAGAAGCTGGATATACTGTGTGTTACAGATCAATAAATATTATTATTTTACTATATTATTAAACTTTTATCTATTAACTATTTTTTTTTTACCAAAAAAAAAATTCGAAAGTATTTCTTGGGGAGTCAGCAATTTTAATATATGTCCATACTTGGTGCAAGGTCAAGAAAATAGATATATCAATGTGTGGTATACAGTTGTGCCCAAATGTTTACATACCCCTGAGTATTTTGCCATTGCATTCGACATAAAATTATCCCTTAAAGAATGCTTATGGCAGCATCAGAATCTGTCAGATTAATTAAAACATGCTGTTCTGGCTTATCTTATGCTCTTGGGTATATGTTGCTAGGGACGACCAACTTGTCCAGCTGCACTTCTATATACCTATGATTAAAAATGTATTAAAGGTTAAAATACCCCATCTCTCATTGGAATAGCATTGTCTAGGGATATGTAAACATTTTGACACTTATATGGCCACTATATAAATGGGAATACGGTCATGCAAATTGGCTGTTCCCAGCATAAATACTACATAATGTAAAATATGCCTGTTTTAAATGATAAGACATATTTTGGGAATGCCATAACCATTTTTTTTGTGCGAAAATTTTGCTTAATCTAATGACAAAAACACTGATGTATGAAAACTTATGCAACTGTATAATTGCTTTTCTTGGTCTATTTTTATCACAAAACAAGCAATTGCATTTAGGAATACTTGCTGTTTTGCAAGGAAATGGGGCTAACAATGATAGATTTTTTTTAGGCGTAATAACAGAAATCAACTTTACAATACAATTTTACATGAAATGTGCTTATCATTATATGGATGTGATAAACCAAAATATTAATTTTACTATTTCCTAGTATTTTCTTTTCTATAACTGTTTTTAAAATGATTGTCTTAGCATATTCCAGGTAGCATTCCAAATCGGCCCAGCATCGTTTCTATGTTGGCCACTATTGTAACAATATCGTATCAATATCGCCGACGTCGTGCCGATGCCTTTCAATTTGGAATGCTATCTGGGATTCGTGTACTTCCATTTAATTGTGTAAACATTTAGTTTCAGTTTCCTATAGCAAGTAACCACAAAGTCCTCAAGGGTGTGATAAATGAAAAATTTAAATAGCTTAGAATTTTCCCGACAGAATATTTGAGTTTTTGCATTAAAATGAAGATTAAACCACTATACTAATTGAGCAACTGAACAGACCAACAGTGGCCATTTACTAGAAATAGCTTTATACACCAGAAAATCGATGGAAACGGTTTCTGGAGGACTCTCTTGTAGTTGCATGTGTGTGTTCCTGTGCAGCATCCATTCACCATGTGGCCTTGCTGCTCTGATTTTCTTTTTCTTATTTCCTTTGAAAATGTTTGGTTTTTTTTTTTTTGATTGATATTTGGCAACATGGAATTCTATCATTCACTTCTTTGGCTTCGTAAATGGAAATTATGTTGTCCTTTAATATGCAGTGAAACCTCAAAACGTGTAAGCTACCAATATAATTTTTTGATATGCAATCATTGTCTAAAGACTAACAATATCTTGGCTGATTTTAAACAAAATTTTGTATGGACACCAGTGAAACAAACATTTGTCTGAAACAGGCAATAATTTCTAAGAGTGTAATAATCATTTAGCTCTGAAAGGTGGGGTTTCAGGACTAGACTGGACACTACCAACGAACTAAAACACACTCAAAGAACAGCCGACAATCGTGATTGTTAGATGTCCCCAGCTGGGTTTCCACTGAGCACGCCAACCAGTCACATGGAAACAAGATTGCCTTGAGCAGAAATCTTTTTCTGAGACAGGCACTATACAAATTTATTTAATTTATTATTATTTATGCAAAATGAATAAGCCGGTATAGTGAGACCACTTTTATCAAATCATACAATATCGCCATTTAATTCATGTATGTCTTGCTGTGTGCTAAATCAGTCATTAAATGATGGCAGTCAGCTGTATAATTGGTATAAAAATAAACAGAAGATCAACTTAGTTTCGGCAGGAGTTACTACGTCTCAATTACATATTACAGAAAAAAAAATATACATTTGTTTTTCACCGTAAAATAAAAAGTACAGAGTTGCCTTGAATCTAGGTCCCAAAGCACTACTTCACATTCCATACTCACGAGAACAATTTGTTTGGCTAGCATGAACAAGTATAGGGTCACTGTTGAGTGCAGTCACTTAACTGCCTTAATAAAAGTTCACAGTAGCCATACTTAACTAGAGTTTCTGGTTCGTTGCTTGTTGGAGGTAGCTGGGGAATCTTGTAAATTCACATCATATATGCCTCTGGGTAATTGATTGAGGAATAATAAAAATATTTCATGCAAAAACCATTTTTTTTAACAACATATTCATTGTCAACGTGTTTGGTTGAGTGGTTAAAAGCTTCTCACCTGATAACTGATTTGCCAAACATTAAGGTTTTTTATAAATTACGATATTATTATTTTGCAGCTCTGTAAAACAGATATTTCAAACAATAATAATATATGTATATCTTTTATTCGACAGCTTCATGTCATTCATGACGTATGTGTCACAATGTAAACAGAAAATACAAAGTAAATGACATACAATAACAATTAAAGAATAAAAAAGTAGTAAATAAAACTAGGTTCCAGCTACGATAAAGATTTGTTACAATACAATAGCAACATAATCATGTACAGTTTTCAATGTGAACAATGTGAATCTATATATATAAATCGTACAGAATTATCCATAACAAATGATCTAACACATAGGTAATTAAAAGGAACGTATATACAAGTATGTAAAAATATACAAGATCAAAGATATGGTATACAAATGTTCATAATGCAGAGACTCAGAATGATGGTCAACATGGTTAATGCCAGACAATGGATGATGACTCAAATGTTTATTAGGCATCAACATTTACCAGAAATTTTCCAAGGGATTTTAACAACTCAGGCTCTTTTGATTTCATGATGGTCTTATTATGCGGACATACTATGAGAAAATGTCTTTCATCTTCAATTTCATGCATACTGCATTTTAGGCATAGCCTCTCAGCTGCTGGCAATATAGGATAATAATCAGAAATATAATTCAGCATTTATTTAACTGGTGTGTTGACCTGATCAAGGTTCCCACAAAAGTATTTGAACCCAGTCCCTCTGAATTAGAAGGCAGATGTCCAACCAACTGAGCTAACTTGTACAGGGGCGGGGGCATAGAGCGCTCTGGGCTCTCTCATCTCATTGCCTTTTTATTTTTATTTTTTCAAATATATTTTAAAAGGGTAGCCAGATCAGCCAAAGCTGTTTTACACCCGGGCCCTTTACATCAGTAAAAAACAATAAAATAATAATGCCATGGTCCCTGCCTGTCCTAATTAGCCCACAACTGGTGCAGAAATACAGGACGTAAGCCCTAATCACACACACACACACAGACACGCACGCACGCGCGCACACACAGACACACACACACACACGCACGCACGCGCACACACACACACACACACAACCTGCACAGGGCTCACCTGTGGCTCTCTGATACACTAGCTTTTTCTCAGTACTGAACAAGTCAATGATAGATTGCGTAATTTAAGTGATCTCCACTCAATAACTGCACTGACTCAGCTGACCACCAAGCACTATAAAAAATGTCCTGCAATGTTTACAGCATCATGGTGAATTTACGCACAATATCTTGCTGCAAAAATAAGTTATTGTGTAAATGCTGTAAAAATTATAGGAAATTTTTTATAGTGCATGCGGGTCAGCTGAGTTGATCCACTGTAAAGTGGAACAAATGGATGTTTGCTGTAAACTTTACGGTACATGCGTCTGGTACTTTGTGATGATTGCTCACCGTGTAATCTTACAAACGGCACCTTGCCATAAATACTGTTGAACTTTGATGTTGAACAAACCGATGAGCCCTTATGATAAGCCAATTTTGGGCTAGCCATCTACAGTAAACTTTACATTATGAAATTATAGTTGAACTTTACTGTATTGTACCGTAAAAAGCTGTGGTATCATTTTGTAGAGTAGGTTTACGGTATTTTCCCATAAAATATTCTGTGGTATGCTGTATGGTGAATTTGATCTATTTCACAGCAGTATACTGAAAACATTATGGTAGACTGTCATTTTCTTTACCTCAGCTGTAAATTTTATAGTATTATGCCTGTGATACATTTAAAGTATTTCGTCTTAAAGATTTTACGGTGACATGCTGCACACCAAATTAACAGCATTTCACCGTAAAAACTACAGTTAAATGGCGAGACAACTATGGAAACTTGTTAATCATTGAAGCCAACACTATGAGCATGGTTTACAGTGTGTATTTCAGGTGTCCTCCTAAATTACATATATAATGAGCAAATTACTTGTGTATATGTTAGATAAAAAGTAGCTGATATATATCATATGAAAGAGTTAAAAGGGATAAAGTTCCTGAGCTGGTTAGAAGATCTGTCTGAGCGAAATTGTACTATTCGTTTTATCTCAGCAAAACTAGCGAATTGCGAATAACACTTCCTGTGACCCCTCATGCATTTAGAGTTCTTGATATTTTCTTATGTAATAGGACATCTACTTCATTCCTAGTAATGCCTCGCAGGTAATTTCCTTCTAGACCTTATGGGCTTCTCCAGACTGACCTTTGGTGACCATAAGCTTGCTAAAGGTTGGGTTGTTAAGGCACTTAAGAGCCTTTTAGAGGCCACCTGGTGTAAAAATCGAAATGGACAAAATGACCATAATGGGCTTATAGTTTGTTGAGAAGCAGCTGGGTGGTGTAGGAGTAAGACGCTCGCCTGCTCCTCTGAAGGACTCTGGTCCATCCCAGGCCGGGACCCTTCATCACCGGGGCAAAGCGGATGGGGTAACTGCAGTTATGATAGAGAGAGCATCTCAGCTGGATGTCGTTCTGATGAGATGTTAAATTGGCGGTCCCTTGCACTCAGTTTCTATTCTGAGGCAAGTAAAAGATCCCACCCATGGGGTAAATGTGTAACAGGGGTGCTCCTCCTCTCCCTCACCTCATCAATCAACCCTCGATAGTGACAAGAACTTGCCTTAGAGGCCTGGCCTTCACATATCTATCTACCCCCTAATAGGTATTGACAAGTTCACTTTCCTGGTTCTTCCTGCCAATGAAAAAACATATCATTTGAAGAATTATGAAACGAGTGTATCAACAATTATAATAGTTTCATAATACAGTAATAGATTTTATAATCAGTGATTCCTACCGATTATGTGCCATGGTATTAATTATATCAGTGTCAATCTTTGGTAGAATTTCGAACAGTTAGTCCATACCATTGAAATCTACCTTGCATTTAAACCAACACATTTAAAGGACCTGCAAATGATTCTCCCATTAAAGGTGTTTTTAATAGCGGGTTTCCACTGCAGGAAGTGTACTTCTAAGTATTTTAAAATATTCACATGGAATGGCACCTGATAAATTCAAAAATAGGCCAAAATACGTTCAGGCCTACTATTCAAGGTTGAGTGGCCTTTTGTGCATAGTAACCTTAAAAGCCATTTTTGTTCAACAGACATGGTGGCTGTTAAAAATAGCAGGAATATCCCACTTCTTGTTTTAGCATGTGTATTAATATATGTCATCTGGCAAAAATATACATGTGCACAACATGAGAAAACAGTGATTATGCCCATGGAAGAAATTAGGGCACGAAACAGACAAGATGTCATGACACCATTACTTAAGGAGGGTGTGTCTGCAAAAGACCCCAGATTAATCCAAGCAATCAGGGATCATTTTATAGACCCCCCTTCAACGCGTATGTCAAAAATGAGCAGCGTTTTAATCAAAACCCCACAAGCAACTGCCATCCGGAAACTTTTGAAAAATAAGGTAAGTTTTTTTTTTATTTATTTTTTTTATTTAGCTATTGTCAGAATATATTTAGCATGGGTGGCACCATTAGCACAGCTAATTTGCTGATAATCCATTAACATAATATAAAAAATCCGTACAATGATGTGAAACTTTAATACGAAACTGTTTGGAACATAAGGAAGCGAATAGCTGCCACCGAAAAAATTTAAACGAAAAAATCTTTTGGTTAAGACGAGTCATTCTTTTGGTTTAAATGAACAAATGTAATTTCTGTGACACTAGCCACAATTGGCTTAAGTAATTTGTAAGAAAACCGAAAATTAATTAGAAGAATTCTATGTCTATATACATGTGCTATTCGCTGACTTAAAAAAATTACCATACTGCATTTTATTGATTCCCATAGAAAATTAACTTAAGTAAGTTTTTGATATAATTATTACAATATACAGTTGAATGAAATCACTGCCACGCAAGGAGTCTAAGAATGTATCCCTTAACCATGAATTTATCCATGTTTCGAGTACAGATTGGTGAACGAAGATACAGCTGAATGACCAGTGACCAATTACATTAACACAGAGACAGGCGGGTAGCTGTCAGGTCACTGAATTCGGGTCCCAGGGTTTGGGTAGCACCCCTTTCAGTCACACTTGAGTGGTGACCATTGACGGGGGACCATGGCATGACCTTGTATCAGTCATTGGAACAAAACTTGGCTTATTATTGAAAGAACTGAAAACTCTTTTAATCAGAAATACAACGTTATTGTATAAATTAAATTTCAAACATTTTACTTTATAATTAAAAGCAGTAAACCGTTATTTTATGAATTAAATTTCATAAAATTTTACTTTTTAATTAAAAGCAGTATACCATTATTTTATGAATTAAATTTCATAAAATTTTACTTTTTAATTAAAAGCAGTATACCATTATTGTATGACTTAAATTTCAAAAGATTTTACTTCTAATATACCATTATTTCATAAATAAAATTTCATAAAATGTTACTTCATAATTAAAAGCAGTATACCGTTATTGTATGAATTAAATTTCATAAAATTTTACTTCATAATTAAAAGCAGTATACCATTATTGCATGAATTAAATTTCAAACATTTTACTTCTATTTGGTTGATGGTCCATCATGCTAGATTTAGATTCTATGGGTGCAAACCAGCTTAAATTTTGTTGATTAACTATCTTTCCAATATTTTTACTTCACGATTATGGCTAATGTACATAGGTATGGCACACAAGCGTCACAAAGGTTGTTAAAAAAAAGTCTTATGTACAAATGTAGTTGAGCAGTATATTATATTATGTTTTAAATGCTATTCTTTTTCCTCCCTTAGGGGGCTACGATATGATAAGTCTGAAAATCAATCTTATATACAATACAATTAAGTAAATATTGCTTTCCCGGCAAACCACCTATATAACCTAGAATTTTTCTTTTTTTCCACAACTAAAAACGAATGAGTGGCACAAAGGATTACTAATTATATAATAGGTCTGAAGTCTACAACAGAAAATTAAACCCAATTTGAACTGGAATTATACTTAATATGTAGAAATAATGTATATTCTGCCCTGGAAAAGACAGTCATCAAAATCATAATTCATATTTCAGAGCCAGGGATTTTTCATCGAGTGTGGTGGATTGGATGGAGAATGGGCTTCCAACACCATGTTCTTTGAAAAAAAGTTGAACTGGACTGGAATCCTGATTGAGATGGATCCATCGTGGTATCATCAGCTGGAAGGGAAGAATAGAAAAGCATACGGGATGAATGCCTGCCTTTCGCCTTATACATATCCAGTACAAGTAAGCGCCATATGAATCCAAGTTCTTGTTGCTCAGCTAGCTGTCCCTTCACTTCACTGTCCTACACCTAGCTGTCCCTACACTTAGCTGTGCTACACTTAGCTGTCCTACACCTAGCTGTCCTACACTTAGCTGTCCGTACACCTAGCTGTCCTACACTTAGCTGTCCCTACACCTAGCTGTCCTACACTTAGCTGTCCTACACCTAGCTGTCCCTACACTTAGCTGTCCTACACTTAGCTGTCCCTACACTTAGCTGTCCCTACACTTAGCTGTCCCTACACTTAGCTGTCCTACACTTAGCTGTCCGTACACCTAGCTGTCCTACACTTAGCTGTCCCTACACTTAGCTGTCCCTACACTTAGCTGTCCTACACTTAGCTGTCCGTACACCTAGCTGTCCTACACTTAGCTGTCCCTACACCTAGCTGTCCTACACTTAGCTGTCCTACACCTAGCTGTCCGTACACCTAGCTGTCCTACACTTAGCTGTCCCTACACCTCGCTCACCCTGTACACCTAGTGATTCCTGCCTAGCTGTCCCTACCCTGTCCTTACTTTAGTGATTTTTCTGGTTAACACGTCGATCGTATAATATAATTCACTTACACTGCATACGGTCCGAGGACCAACTTAACTTTGTAAATTCATGAAATGAAGAGTAAAAATGAACATGCGATTTATCAATTTAAGATTCAGATTGTATTTATTCTTCAAAAGCTAAGCAACTACAACAGACGCTATAGATGAACCAATACCAAGTAAATGCGAATAGGAGACCCTAAAAGGCTGGTTAGTGTACTACATTTGGTTACATTGAAAATTTTCACTTTTCAGATGGATTTTGAAGAGAGTATGCGCCCGCTTGGTACGCTCATCTATGGCAAATCGGAGACTTCCAAACCGGTTTACTGTTTTCCACTGTTGTCAGTTCTCCTGGCATTGAACCAAACTCACATTGATTACTTTAGCCTCGATGTGGAAGGTTTTGAGTTTGACATATTAAAAACAATTCCATTCCACAAGTTGGATATAACTACATTAAGTGTTGAATATATAAATGTGCCAGATGAAATAGGGCAGGGCATATTAGATTTAATGGAAGCCAGTGGATATAAATTGCATCTTAAAATTAATGCACGCCTCCCCAATAGAGTGGGTGACTATATATTTGTGAAGAAGTCTTTCTCCAGTGGTTAAATTAACACAAAGACTACATATTCTGAGAGGAAGGAACTCAATATAACCTACAGGAACTTTAAAAGTGTTATAGTCATTGAACTAATCTGGCTCGAAGCCATTGCCTGTGTTGAAAAAGGCTCTTTTTATTGATAACCAATCACCAAGAAAACTGTCTTGATTTGTTCTGGAGTGACTTTCTGTAATGTTGAAAAGATGGTTGGTTATTCCCTGATGGAGGGACAGAGAAGAGCCACAAAGTTCCAGAGGATTTTGAGCTGGATCTGTGACCTAAAAATAAGATGACCTATATTGCACTCATCCAAGGTCTTCTGCTGAGGTCAAATTACCTGTACACAGGGCTCCTGAATAAACGTCAGGTTTACAAAATCGAACAAACATTCTGCCAGCGCAGCTTGTTAGTGTATGGTCTACACTTCATTTAAATGCACTAAGTAAAAATATTTTGAGAAATTTTTATGATATTTAAATTTAAATAATTTGGTTTATCACCCCCCTGGAACTTTCATGATAACTGGGTTTAGGTAACTGAAATGAAATGTTTACACCACAAAATATATGAGCCCTGTGCCCAGCAAAAAGGAAAAAAAGAAAATGGTCAATATAGTCAGGGTCACTATGTCATAATTTTAAGCTTCGTTGGCAACTCTTGGGGATCTAAAAACAAATGTTTCCAAATTTTCCTATGGGGGCCATTTTGGATTTCAAAATGGCTGCCCCGAAATAGCATAAAATATTATATCTTAGCTTGTGATTGTGACAGAAAGTCATGTAAATACTCTGATCCTTTCACTTTCAGAAAGATAAAATATAGTCTTCATACATTTTTGCAGGTAGGCATACTGAATTTTGCAGATAATATAAAAAGTAAACACACATGTGCTTTTCACGGAGTAATGTTTTTGTTGTCATTTGATGAAAATACACTGTCTAAAAGATAAGTAACAATAAATATACAAATTTATGTTGATAAAATTAAGTTATTGTATGGACAAAAAATTACCAATTGGAGACAATGGAGAATAGCATAATTCTGGTTATTTGGTTCCCAGAACTGTTTTTATCAGCAAGAAAGTTGGGCTTTGACTTTTTGCTGACATTTCTTTTCATTTTGCACTGCTCCATGCTATTTATGGAATGATATGCCCAAAAAACGAGTGGACATTAATTATGGTTCCTAATATTGTACTGAATCAGTATAATACTACTGATGTGTATTGCATATACTCAGGCACAACCATGTTTTTTTAGAACAGGAACATTGCCTCTTACCTGTTGATAGCCAACGAAATTAAGTGAAGCAAAATTTATTTGTGGGTATGTATTTTGTGAAATGGCTGTAATTCAACAAATGGTCAGTGAAGCAAATTTAATTTAAGCTGAGTGAAAAATGTTGTTTCGTTTTTCATGGTGATAGGATTCGCACAAATGGAAATACATCAAAAAGTATATCGCATAGAAACATGTAGACCGTGTACACTTCGAGAATGTAATATTAGACATTGAAATGTTACTCAGGGAGTATTGATCTATTTGTCCATGGCCAAATTCATCAAGGCTACCCAATACACTGTTACACAGAGCCTGAAGAACAAATCAGTTTTCCACTAAAATGGAGAATCCTGAAACCTATACCTCATTATTTTCCCTAAATGTCAAGTGTGAACCTTTTGGCTGTCTGTTTGAAACTATTCAATTAGCTGCTTTTGGCCTAACTCAAAAACGTGTGAACAGATTGAATAAAGCTGTGAAAACCGGCATCGTCACTCTGGGGGAAAAGGCGGTGTAAATTAGTGTGACTTGTTTTTGCAAGTCTGTTGAAGGTTTCATGAATACGGAGATGCCATAACAGACAACATGTACATGTGATGTCCATGAAGATATCATTCCCAGGTACCCAGATTCCCAGATGGCATACCTGATGGTGGACATCATTTAAGCATTGGCTGTAGTCAGCCGACATTGGGCCATGTTATCTGGGTAGCATGCAGATTGGGTCGCCTTCGGAACTACATCAGCCAACCTTGGGCCGGTATGGCGTGTTATTTGAGGTAGCATTCCGAATGGCATTGGGCGGCCGATCTCACCCTGAAATTGTCATCATGAACCCAATGTTGGACTTAATCAGTCTGACGTTGGCCAAATCTGAAATTAATATTATGGTGATATTGTGAGCTCACTGCGATTTTCTCTATGTGAGCTCACTGCGATTTTCTCTATGTGAGCTCACTGCGATTTTCTCTATGTGAGCTCACTGCGATTTTCTCTATGTGAGCTCACTGCGATTTTCTAAATGTGACTGCCCAGCCAAATTGGATCAACATCGTTCCAACATTGCCATCGGCAGCCATCGTCAGTGAATGGAGCATGTTACCTGGGTGACCTAAAGTTTATGACCAGCTGCCTGAGGCAGACATATAGTGGGTGGGATATTTTACTTGCCTCAACATAGACACTGAGTTCACATCTCATGCAACCCAAACCCAGCTGAGATATACAATGTGCTACATGAACAACTTCAGCTTTGATGTAGAACATGAAAATTGGTGAGATGATATAAATCGGTATATACTAATTGAGGCTACAGCAAGCTGAACGTACTCATATCAAGCCGAAGACATCTCTAGAATAGCTGACTCAATGAAATCCCACTTAAGCACAGACACCAACAATAACTACCTAAAATTGTGTTATTACCTATAACACATGCCTGACATGGCTTAGCTTCAGCAATAATTTAACATATTAATTATTATGTTTTAGTAGTCATAGTTTCCATGAGAATTGTATAAGCGCATAGATTGGTTTAGGCATGTTTGAAAATTAGTGGTCTAGCTCAATCTAGCCCAGTCTAGCTCATGCTAGCTCATGCTAGCTTAGTATAGCTCAGTATAGCTTATAAATGACTGGTTAACTGCGGTAAATGGGCCCATCATTCAGAAATCAGAATAACCAAAAATGCATGAGATGTTCACTTCTTTGGTGCTGAAGAAGATGCCCCACACTCTACAATATCTAGCTCAAGGCCAGATGGAATCTGGGAAATATAATTTAAAGTCAATTGAAACATGTCATAACAGTCTGTGAGAGCAAAAAGTGTGTCTCTGACATTGGAAATTAATAGAGGTGAAAATGTTATTCATCTGCAATTTTTCCCTTTTTTTGTGATTCATTATTCAGGACAGTGAATTGATTCTGTGTTTTTGACAAAACGTTGTCCAAAATCTCAAAAACATTGCCAAGAATGAAAGCAATCCTGAAAGAAGTGTTTGTACATAAAATGCGGACAGAAGCTAATTAACAATCTGTCACAGCTGGAAAATTACAACGGCCTAAATAATTTAATCTATTATGGTACTTGTAGATTGACAGCGTAACAGCCAGAAAACTAGACAGTGCGACAGACAGATAGATAGATAGATAGATGGACAGATGGATAGACAGGTAGATAGATAAATATATAGATAGATAGCTAGATAGATAGACAGATAGATCGATAAATAGATCAGATGATCCGCTGATAGATAATATTAACTTAGTTGCTAACAAAACATTGTCTCATTTTATAAGTGTGCCTCATTTTAGCATACATGTATTAGTGGTTACACAGTGAGTTGAGCATTCATTGAAATAAAGTTTAATTCTCCCATTAAAAAACAAACGTTTCAAAAGCTGTCAAATTTGCTCAACCAGCCAAGAGTTTTGACTAACTTAGATTATATGTTGATTACTTTATAAACATGTTTACAGCCTAAATCTACAATAATTAAGTTCTAACATCGAATATGACGTGACTGGGGCACTTTAAAAGAAAGGAAAATTTAGCATTGTTACCTTTTTCCACTATAAATTATTTACATACAGAGTGTTTTCGCATTTTCTACATTGTCAAATTATTGTGATTGTCGTTCCTTTTCAATTCTGCAAGAAGCTTCATCCGTCGGACTCTGTCTGAGATGAGGGTCTGACAGCTTTCTCTTTTTCTAGATTAATGTTATTTGGTCACACCTGACTCTTTGAATATGGGTCATTCCACAGAAACTGTCCACGCCCCCATCCCTCAACTTTCAAATGTGATTATGACATGCAAAATGGCTTCAGTAATATGAATGTGGTATAAGGATGGTCAGACTTATGTTAAGATATAAATAAACACATGAAATATTTGCAGGAGTCTGTTATAATTGATATTCTCGCTCTTTTTGCTGAAAAAGGCAGCAAAAAATGGCATGTCCCACGCATCTTTGATATATCTCTTCATCCTTTTCAATGAATGTAAGTTGGAAATCATTTATAATTTTAACATAGATATGATCAGAAAAAGTTGAATTTTCAACTGTTGAAGAAAATTGCAAAATATTTGCAGTTCAAGTAACATTACCCATTTGTTAAACTTTGTCCACAGAATCAAATGCTGCTAGAGATGAAAGTACAGGTAAATGGCGGGCTTAAGCATTTCAAATAATATTTTTCAATTTTTAAAGAAAAGAGTTTGTATTGGCAGGGGTTGACTTTTATGCACGTCAATCCTGTTACCAAATTGACGAGGAAGCTATTTATAGCTTCAAAGCAATTCTGAAAGTATTCTTTTATTTCAAAATGAAATGGAAACTTGGGTGAAATTACTACCATTTCCCTTTCAGATATTGCAACATTCCTCACATAATCAACACACAGCAAGAAATCTCACAGCCAAATACTTATGCCTGGCAAAGTTTCCTTAAAATGTCTAACCTGTTAATGTCCTTCCTGTTACCATAACGGCTGACATAACAGGTCACATGACCCACCAATTTAAATATATTCGATGGTAAAAGATGAAAAAACGTTTGTTGTCACGATACAACTGCACTGAATTGTATGAAAATTCATAATTTTGATGGATTTTTCAAAGAGTGAACATTTTTGCGCTTGAAATGCCAAAAGTACACCGTTTCTGTGGAATGACTCATATATTCCATTGTGAAGAGATCTTTGCTAACTCTACTGATAACGAATCAACTGCAACTGTTACTGAAACAGTTATGGGGCTTCACCAAGTTATATTCTTCAGTTACTTTTGGGTGTGCAATGTGTTATTGCATTGAGTTATCCTGTCATTTTTATCTTGTTACTCTTACAAAAATACCTTGATGAATGCACTGAAATAGATAATATTATAACCTAATGTATGTGGCCTTGATGTAACAGCCAAGGTCATTCTGTGACCTTGAACTTTAGCCCAATGTCATCCAATGTATTTGTACTAGGTCTGTGAGACTTCTGCAGTGTACAACCCAAATTGGGTGAAGATCTGATAATTCAATGAGGAGGTATAGTATGTTGCCCCATTTGGGGTAATTATCCTCGGGGGTTGCAAATGACATGTGGATGACAAAACATTGGTCAACATCACCTAGCATCACATTTTGAGTTAAAATCAGGCCCAAAACCTGTCAAAGATAACATTTGACCTTGAACTTTGACCTAACGCTACCCAAGGTCAAATGTTATACAATTTCTTAAACATCTTTGCGATACAACATTTTTTTACATCTTCTTCAAGACTCTACCTTAAATATTAAGTGAGTTACAATAATGTTTATCCTAAAATCCAGGGTGACCTGTGACCTCTACCTTTTTCCCAAGGTCATTCACACTCATACTTTATGTTTATATGCTTAAACACTATACATGACTCAAATATGTAAAAGAACTAAAAATATGACTAGTCCATGCACAATCAATGATTAAAAACTTCTTTTAGTTTTTGCCGAGAGTCTAGGAAATTGTTCTGACCCGGCAAGTCATATTTGACATGTCGTTTATCTAGCAACAGATGGTGCAGTTTGTAAGTGGGGTCCATTATTTTCTCAAAAGGTTTTTTGCAATGTACCTCTCGCCTCGTCTGCAGCTTTTCAAGCCTGCATCTCTGAAGTATTTCATTGTATGAGCTCTCAGGAAAAGCAATGTTCACAGCACCTTTTTGCACTTGCTCCATTTGGCGAATTTGTTTTCGTGTAATTGCGCGATACCAAACCTCACAGCCATACTCTAATATGGGACGAATTAAAGTCTTTTCAAGATTGAATATGTCATCAGGAGAAACACCAGCCCTACGTTACGAGCACAGCAAATAAATCCTTTGTGATGATTTGGTGCATATCATATTTACATGTTCCAACCATGTGAGATCCTTGGAAATTATGAGCCTCTGAAGTCTACAGCTGTCCACTCGGAAAATTTCACTCCCATAGATGGTTATAATTTTCTGCCAAAGTTCTTTAGTTTTTGCACAGTTCAGTTGCATTCCATTTTTATTCGACCATTCATTTGCTCGTTCAGCAGCTTGTTGGCGATGGCTGTCTGATCCATCAACTGTACATACTTTCCAGATAGTGGTGTCATCAACATACTTCATGTATTTCCCACAGTTTGAAGATCATTTATTTGCATTAGAAATGTTGTACGGCCTACTTAAGCTCCTTGAGGGATGCCGGCATTAATGGTTTACCAACTTGGTGGGATGCGCCTACAAGACCCTCGATCACACCTTTCCACAGGATAGGGTCTTGGAGAATTCAGGGGAGCAAGGATCCCAGTGGGGGAGCAAGAAATTTGACTGTAGAAAGGTTTATATTAATCATAAGATAACAATGGGCCAAGTCCCTGTACCAAGAAAGACGATGCAAAGTCGTTCAGACAAATTTTAGAGAACTATTTTGTTCGCAGCTTAGTTAAATTTAACGTACGTAGTGACTCACCCTTAAGCCCCGTTCCCACATAGCCGAGTTACTCGTAGTCAACTCGTAGTATTACGTAACATGCCTCTCGGGCCCAACTCTTACTAAACTCGGCGATTACTCCTCGCACTCGAGAGATGCTCGGCGAGTAACTCCTGAGTCTCGTAGCGAACTCGTGAGATTTGGAGCCGAGTAGGCCGAGTCTCCCGAGTATGCCGTGCTGCACGGCACACTCGGCGAATTATCCAGGAGTCCAAAAACTCGGCCATGACTCGCCGAGTTACTCCTCGAACTCGCCGAGTTACTCCTCGAACTCGCCGAGTTACTCCTCGAACTCGCCGAGTTACTCCTCGAACTCGGCGAGTTACTCGGCGCTATTTTCGCTCGTATTACACTCGGGGGGGATGTTCAGGAGTGCGAGGAGTAACTCGGCGAGTTGTAGGAGTAACTCACCGAGTAACTCGTCGAGTTCTACCTTTAGTACATCCATCATCAGCGTAGGGGGTCGTATATAATATAAAAGGCCGCTGCTCCTCTAATATCAGTCCGATTTTCGTCAAATAAAGATTGTTTTGTAGTATAATTCATAGTGATTCCATACGTATTTTCGGATTAAAAAAAACCCGAATATTAAGCGAGATATTTGTCTGAGAAGGCAGTTGTCTTGCGGTGGCTGCTGCTCCATTTATATTAATCCGATTTTCGTCAAATCAGAACTGAATTGTAGTATAAATCATACTGATTCCATACGCGTTTTCGGATTGAAAATAGACCAAATATTAAGCGAGATATTCGTCTGAAAAGGCAGCTAAGTTGGCGGAGGCAAACAGTGGTGCTCTCGCAGACGTCCGCGCCCGGACTGTATCAATGCAGGTAAGGCTGAGCGCTACTTTAAAAGGCTGCTGCTCCCCTAATATTAGTCCGATTTTCGTCAAATAAATATTGAATTATAGTCGAGTTCATACTTATTCCACACAGATTTTCAGATTGAAAATAGACCAATTATTAAGCGAGATATTTGTCTGAGAAGGCAGGTAGTCTGGCGGTGGCAAGGTGCTCTGTGTATGGCCCTGACATGAATGGTGTGGTCAATATTTTTGACCATTTTATATACATTGTTCGGATGAGCTTTATTGCAATTCATTTCTACTCATTCTGCCAACTGCCATGACTGTTATGTCAATTGCTATTAGCATTTTGAATGATACAAAGAATGGGTGTAGAGCATACAGCAAATTCAATACATGTGTCAATTGCCTAATTGCCTAAATTGGGGTTCTTTGACCTGTCATTTCATGGTTTGTTCAAAGATGACACAGTAATTGCTATTAGCATTTTGAATGATACAAAGAATTGGTGTAGAGCATACAGCAAATCCAATACATGTGTCAATTGCCTAATTGCCTAAATTGGGGTTCTTTGACCTGTCATTTCATGGTTTGTTCAAAGATGACACAGTAATATGACATTGTCTTGATTGTCATTCACAATTACAAAAATATGTAATTGCTTTCATTAATTAAAAGCAATATATTTAATTGTAATTACCAGGCAATGATTATATTTGTATAACTTTCTTATCTTTTTGTGTTAATTTGAATCTTATTGTGATATTATGATCAGTATAAATTTGTGTATATTTTGTAAAATTTAAATCTAATATTGATATTGTAATTAGTATTTGTGATTTGATCTGTGATTTTATTTGCTATATTTAATTTACTTATACTGGTGCTCCCTGAAGCGTCCGCGCCCAGACTGTATTAATGCAGAAAGCTGAGCGCTTCTTTAAAAAGCTACTGCTCCCTTAATATTAGTCCGATTTTCGTCAAATAAAGATTGTTTTGTAGTATAATTCATAGTGACTCCATAGGTTTTTTCGGATCGAAAATAGACCAAATATTAAGCGAGATATTCATCTGAGAATGCAGGTAGGCTGGCGTCGGCCTATCATTCGATGGGTGACTCGTCGCTGTCGTAGACACCTTGCTTCACCCGGCGAGTTACTCCTGGTACTCGGCGAGTTACTCCTGGTACTCGGCGAGTTACTCCTGGTACTCGGCGAGTTACTCCTGGTACTCGGCGAGTCACTCCTGGTACTCGGCGAGTCGCTCGCTGAACCCGCCGAGTAACTCTGCGAGTAATTCGGCGAGTAACTCGGCGAGTCACTCCTGGTCATTTTTTCCGCAAAAATTCGTCGCCAACTCCTCGAATTTTGGGTGTTACGTAATTTTTGTTATTACTACGAGTTGACTACGAGTAACTCGGCTATGTGGGAACGGGGCTTTAGGGTCTAGGCCTTACGCTAGTCTAAAAGCAAAATTCTGATTACTCTCCCAGTGTTATCAACACTAATAACTATCCAAATCAGATGATAGTATCCATTATCCACTCCTACATGTGATATTCAGTTAGTTTGGATAACACATGTGTAAATGAGATGGGCCTCGAGTCTTCATCCAAAACAGTAGGTGGCTTTACTTTTTGGAGGGGACACAGATCAGCAGATTTCCAAGTTTGTGGGACATGTCCCTCTCTTATGCTTGAATTTATGATGGCACACACTGGTCCTGCCAAGATGATTGACAAGTTCTTCAGGGCCCAGTTTTGTATATAATCAGAGCCGACTGGCTTGCGACAATTTATCTATCTATCTATCTATCTATCTACCTACTTGAACTATGTAATTATCATTCGTTTCGTATAAAATTACTATACTGTTTGTATAACATTTACTTCTATTATTGGTTAACCTTTCTTGTGTATTTTCACTTCTTTTGTCATATGGACATACAATATGCTCATTGTTTTTACTGCCACCTGTCAGCATGTGTCAAACCTGAATGCTTTTCCTAATCTGACATTTCAATAAAGCTCATACAGAAATAGATGTCCGTTCAACACTTCCATTGTGTCTTTATTATCTAAACTCATTCGTGGAACTGCTAGTTCCAGCTAGAGATGCATATTACCTACATGTGAAGTTGCGAGAAATTCAGCTGCAATTGCACATACACACGTGGGCGTTCTTGCACATACACACGTGTTCGTTATGACACATATTGACGCGTCTTACAATGCTAGTAATTGCATGTATTTATTAATTACATGCCAGTTGTTGCATTCACACACGAGTGAAGAACATGCGCATTTTCCCACACACATAGCTCGTTATTTGGAGAAACACCATATATATTGGCTCATGTTGACTTTGGTTCACAACAGCTTATATTGGGCCATGTTTCCTTGTAAGGGTGGAGGCCTAGCTCAGAGGTAGCGCTCTGGGCTTCCAACCGCTGGGTCCCGGGTTCGATTCCCTGTCGAGCCTAAGTTGGATGGCTGTTTCATCCTTCGTCTCATTGCCATGGTCTCTACCTGTCCTAATTAGCCCAACTGGTGCAGAAATACAGGACGTAAACCCTAATCACCCACCCACCACCATGTTTCCTTGTTGGAAATGTCGATTTTGTACCAGGTTTTAGAAACGATCAGTAATCAATGGTCTATCATTTGAACATTTTCAAATTTTGTGATGATCTTTAGTGGGAAGTGTTTATCCATCAGAGATTTTAAAGTATGCTGGAAAACGTCCAACTGGTCCTCGCAAGTGTCCATAGGGTACAGGCCACCTGACCTGCTTGAGGTCTGCAGGTTTGATGTCGCCCTTTTGCCACCAGGGGGTGTCTTGCAACGCTCTTCTAGCAAATCCAGTTTATCTTTAGTCATTCCTGGAAGCTGTGTCAGCCTTTAAGAGCTGCTGTCCACTCTCGTACAGCTGGACATTGCTGGACATTGACAAGAATGTTGCTGGCTTGAGGTGGGTTTGTTATTTACAAATGTTCAGATTTTTGTTGGTTTGGTTTATAGCTAGCAAAGTACATAATTCTTAAGTAAGGGGAAATACAGTATCAACAATAAAATAGTTAAGTCTGAAATTTGGAGTTTAGGTGGTCTGATGCAATGTGGTATTAATGACCGGGCCTTAGAGTTGAGGTTAGTACATAAAATGAATTAAACTGTGGCGTGGGGTAATAAGAACTGGTCTTGCTGGGGAATGGGCCCAAATTGCGAAGTAAATTCAATGCAGCTGGGTCGAATTGATGTGTAAACATTTCCTGTCTTCTACTAAAAGGTGTATTGATGAGTTTACTAGAGCTACATTATGGGGCTCCCCGTAAGTACATTGTGACACTGAGGGGTTTTGATGACATTGTGGGGTGAAGCTCACAATGTATGTCATCTAAATCGGTATAAAATGCCTTTGCGAGCTTTCCTGGGGAATTTCCCGAAATCTCCCCATAGTGCACTGTGTCTGTGTACCTTACCACAGACAAATTGTGTCCGTGCATTTTTTTTTGTACTTTGGTGCCCTCTGGTGGATCCTTTAGTGATAAGCCAATCACATGGCTCCTTTCATTTCTATTATGGGATGTCGACTCCAGGTGGCCTCATGTCATCAACAGCCAATCACAAGCCTCCTTTTTCCCTCCAGTTTGATCAACTCACAGTGTTAGAGACTCGTTGGTGCTGTTGTGCAAGGAATGTGCATGCTTGAAGCAAGGTGAGTGGCTAGCTACCATTTATATATGGATTATTTGTCCTTTTATATTATAAATTGAGGCAGATTAATATTTAAACCCTCTTTGTAACTAGTTGCTCAACCCTTAGTTCGGTAACACCCCACAGCGCATGTGTTCCAAACTAAGGATGACAGTGTCACCTACACCAACTACAATTCTCTTGTTTTCTGATGCCTCAGCATTTGCATTTGCCCTTTCATTTTGCCAGGATAATAACTTTGATGTAACAGATTATGCTGTTTTCGACTTCAATGTCATTGCTGTCTTTGAGGAGATAGATGTTGCACACCAAATTGCAGTTGCTGTCCATGCTCAGTTTGCCCAGCCTGCCATTTACATTCTGCTATAATCAGGTGAGTATTGTGTTGTGCAAACACAGAAGCCAAAATGTTCAATTGATACAAATAATATAGTACTGTGCTTAAATTTGTAGATACCAAGGAACAAGGAGACGTATAAGGCATTGCCCAGATCTACGGATCGACCATGATGGCTGTAAGTGTATTAAAGCTTTGTGAGATGATGGTGTCTGTGCCTTGTGGGTATCTCTAGCAATTCAGACTAGTAAAGTATTATAATACAGTCTGTGCATTATGGGGCTAAAGCTATGTGAGATGATGGTGTCTGTACCTTGTGGGTATCTCTAGAAGAGCACAGCAGCAAAGTATTATAAGGCAAACTGTGCATTATGGGGTTAAGCCATTGTGAGATGATGGTGTCTGTGCCGTGTGGGTATCTCTAGACGAGCACAGCAGCAAAGCATTATAATGCAGTCTGTGCATTATGGGAAGTTGTGAGATGATGGTGTCTGTACCTTGTGGGTATCTCTAGAAGTGCATACAAGCAAAGTATTATAATGTAGTCTGAGCATTGCGGGGTTAAGGCTTTGTGAGATGATTGTGTCTGTACCTTGTGGGTATCTCTAGAAGTGCAGATTAGAAGTAATAAACATGATATACGGTTTCCAAAATATAGGGATGAAGTGCTGTTAGCTGATGTTGTCTGTGCTTTATGGGTATCTCTAGCAGTGCATACAAGCAAAGTATTATTATGCAGTCTGTGCATTATGGGGTTTATGAAACCTTGTGCAACATTATATGAAATATTTTGATCCAGCCACTAGCTTTTTTTTAGAGATCACTTATAATTGGTTGCAATGGCAAAATATTGGTGGGTGCCTATACATTCGCCCTCGATTATATATGTACTCTTTGTAAGAAATTTTAAATTGTTTGAATAAAAGAAGAACTATTGCACCAGTCTTGCTTCATTTTTTTATGTCTGTCACTGCTGGTTTAATTCAGCTTGAAATATGCAGTCTGTACAGTATGAGTTGAACTCAGTAGGATCCGATTTCTGTTACTCCTGGTTAATTTACCTTGAATTACATTAGATCTGTGCAGTATGAGTTGAAATTAATTACAATAAGTCTGTACAGTATGAGTTGATAGTCAATCAGATTCTGCGTCTGTCACTGGGTTTGAAAAGCCCGTACAGTATGAGTTGAAGTCAATTGGATTCAAAACTGTCAATGAGGGTTTGAAAAGTCAGTGCAGTATGAGTTGAAGTCAATTGGATTCTGTGTCTGTCAGTGTGGGTTTGCAAAGTACAAACAGTATGAGTTGAAAGTCATTGGGATTCTATGTCTGTCACTGTGGATTTATAAAATCTGAGTGCACAGTATGAGTTCCAAGTCTATGTCTGTCAGTGTGGGTTTGTAAATGTCTATACAGTATGAGTTGAAGTCAGTGGGATTCTATATCTGTTGTGGGTTTGTAATGTCTGGGCAGTATGAATTGAAGTCATTGCAAACCCTCAGTTACAGACATAGAATCCCAAAGTCTGTACTCCATGAGTTGAAGTCAATCAGACTCTGTGTCTGTCACTCTGGGTTTGTAAAAGTCTGTGCAGTATGAGTATAAAGTCAATAGGATTCAATGTCTGTCACTCTGGGTTTGTGAAGTCTGTACAGTATGAGTTGAAAGTCAATTTGATTTTATGTCTGTCACTCTGGGTTTGTGAAGTCTGTACAGTATGAGTTGAAAGTAAATTGGATTCTATGTCTGGCACTCTGGGTTGGTGAAGTCTGTACATTATGAGTTCAAAGTCATTGGGATTCTATGTCTGTCACTCTGGGTTTGTAATGTCTGGGCAGTATGAATTGAAGTCATTGGGATTCTATGTCTGTAACTGAGAGTTTGCAAAGTCTGTACTCTATGAGCTGAAGTCAATCAGACTCTGTGTCTGTCACTCTGGGTTTGTGAAGTCTGTACAGTATGAGTTGAGAGTCAATTGGATTCTATGTCTGTCACTCTGGATTTGTGAAGTCTGTACAGTATGAGTTGAAAGTCATTGGGATTCTATGTCTGTCAGTGTGGGTTTGTAAAGTCCATACAGTATGAGTTGAAGTCAATAGGATTCTATGTCTGTCACTGTGGGTTTGTAAAGTCTGAGTGCGTAGTATGAGTTTAAGTCTATGTCTGTCAGTGTGGGTTTGTAAAAGTCTGTCGGTATGAGTTGAAGTCATTAGGATTCTATATCTGTCACTGAGGGTTTGCAAAGTCTGTACTCTATGAGTTGAAGTCAAGCAGACTCTGTGTCTGTCACTCTGGGTTTGTAAAAGTATGTGCAGTATGATTTAAGTTAATCAGACTCTGTGTTTGTCACTGTGGGTTTGTAAAGTCTCTGCAGTATGAGTTGAAAGTCATTGGGATTCTATGTGTGTCACTGAGGGTTTGTAAAGTCGCTACAGTATGAATTGAAATTATTTGGATTCTTTGTCTGTCACTGAGGGTTTCGGCCTGGAATATATTGTGCACTATTGCATTTATGTGAATTGATTTAGTAAATGAACACAGTTGGAAATTTTTTACTTTAATTGTAAACCAGTAAACCCCGTAGTGCAATGACTCAATAACGTCTTAATGTGTGACAGACAAAGCACTGCCTCATAATGTCTTTCAGAACTAACTAGTCACCCTACAAGGAGACAGACCGATTTTTCCCCACAATGTATCTCACGTTAGTCTGTCTGAGTCATTCGGAGTCACTCTCCTATATGATGACTCATAAGGTAGATAGATAGATAGATAGATAGACAGATAGATAGACAGATAGACAGCTAGATAGATAGATAGATAGATAGATAGATATGGAGAGTGCAGACCTCTAGCCACTGTCGAGGGTTGATTGATGAGGTTAGAGAGAGGAGGAGTCTCCCATGTTGCATTTACCCCATGGGCGGAACCTTTTATTTGCCTCAGCATAGACACTGAGTACAATGGACTGCCAATTTAACGTCTCATCCGAACGACATCCAGCTGGAATGTTCCTCGTGAAGGGTGCCGGAGCCCGGGATTGCCGGTTCTTCAGAGGAGCAGGCGAGTGTCGTACCACTAGACCACCCAGCTGCTTTAAATTGACTCATCTTGGGTAGTTATGACTCCATTGACTCATCTTGGGGGCAATTGAAAGATCAATGACTACCTGAGTTTTCTATGACTAGAAGCAGTACTGCTGGAAGACAGGTGGTGTCACTGTATCTAATCCTTGTTACATGTATAAGTGACAAGGTTCAGCAAAACCAGGCCATGAATGCCAACATGGTCATCAAGGGAGCTTAAACTCCATCACAAAATATTGGTGCATGTATCACCAATGACTTATTAAATGCAGTTTTCACTTTACTGAACAAAAGTTTACATATCAATTCAACCAACTGTAACAAGAATTTAGGAGTCATATATGACGGAAATCTTGAAATGAAAGATCATGTCAACAAAATCTGTTGGACATCATATTATCAACTGCTTAACATTAGGCGAATTTGACCTTATTATGGCAATAGTCTTCTGTGTGGCCTCCCAAACTGTGTCTTCATGAAACTCAGCATGTACAGAATACAGCTGCCCATTGATTGCTTAGCTCCAGCTCTTGAAGAACTTCACTGCATTCCAGTTACCTCCCGTATTACATTTAAACTTTGCCTTCTTGCCTTTAAAGCATTAAAAGGACAAACTCCAAAATGTCTATCAGACATCCTAACATCAAATGTACATCCTATACAACTGGTAATTCCTCGAATCAAACACATCGCCTTTGGTGGACGCTCATTCCATGCAAGTGACCCTAAGTCATGGAACAGCCTACCAGATACAATAAGATCTTTAAAGGATCTCCAAAAATTGGCAAACTTTCTAAAGACTCACCTATTTCACTTATATTTCAATTGACATTTCAAGCGCCATAGACTGTTACTAGATATGGCGCTAAACAATATGTACAGTGAGGTGGTCCTTATTAGACAACTTGTGTTGGAATGATGTTGAAGAGCTCTATACAATTATAGAACAGTTACATGTGAGACATGAAGATATGTACACCCGAAAATGTCAATGTACGAGGCTGATAGGCCGAGATTTGCATAACATTTGAGGGTGTACATGTCTCAGAATGTAACCATTGTGTAAAAGTTTTGTACCACTAAACCCCATCCAAGTGTCAATAAAACTTTGAGCTATTCTATTTCCCAAGTACGATTTAGATGATGATCGTAGCTTTCGGAAAAAGTTTAAATTTTAAAAATCGGATGTAAATTGATGAAGTAATTAAATAAAACATACAAGCAAGTCAGATCTCTAAAAATTGCCTGCAGTCGCTGAATTCATGATTTCTAGCGTGACGCTCATTTGGCTGCCTGCCAATCCCAGGGCAGCATGGCTGGCTAACTGTTGTACATGAGGATTTGTACGACGTACCTAATGCTAAATTGCACTGGTGAGTATTTCAAAATTATGTAGATTCCACCAAGTCCTGGGCCTCCTCACGGCAAGAGTGGTACATAACGCTTCGGATGAATATTTCAAACCACAGTGGCAAACACAGGGCTCTGCGCAATGCATGCTCCAGTTACGCCTGTCTAGCTCTTTGAAACTATTAGACAGACAGCAATGAAATTTATGAACCAAATTACCAATTTACTTTCAATACCTTGGCAATTTCGTTGTCTGTTAATTTGATACAAGCAACCCCAATTTGCGTGAGGGTTTAACTGAATCAACTGTTCGCGACTGTAGGTATTTCTCTTAATCAGAATGTCAGAAGTAACTGTTTGTTGGCCATTAAGAAATCAGACCTCAGTCAGCCACAGGAAGTATAGTCAAACAGATTAGGGCACCAGGCAGTCTTAGCAGTTTGGGTTTTGTGATGTTTTACCCTTTGGTTCTTGCAAATCAAAATATTTTACCCCGGAAGCTTATACGGCTGTCTATAGCCTTGGGTTGATCATGTTTATCACTGTTGATTACAACGTAAACATCATAAAAGTAACGTCGGTGCGACATTGACCTGATGTTGGCTGATGTTGATTGACCTTGACCCCATCAGGTGTACTATCGGGAGGTACTTGTAAAAACCCAATTGCGTCTTTATATCTAGTATGACTTCCAATATGACCTAGTGTTAGATATGGTGTACTGTAGGGATCAGTCTTTTAACCTATACTTTTTTTTAAATAAGATGCTGTATTCCATAGAGTAGCGCATTGCTATGATAGTTGAAGCATGGGCAGCAATCTGGCTGCTCATTCATAATTTCTTCACATTTACACACCTCTATATTAATGCATTTGGTGTAAAAGATTCACAATGTAATGTGTTGAGTCACTGTTGCCTGAAATTCTTAAGTATACCTGAAATGGAATGGCAGATTAGTGGCCTTTTTACAATTCTGTCCTGTGAAACAACTAAATGTTGAACATACAAATATAAATATGCTTTGAGAGTGAATTAAACATCTTTTACAATTATATTGGACGATTCTTGCTGCATGCCCACTGCTTTTTTTTAACCAATATTTACTTTATATTTTATTCATTGGACAGTATACTTCTTCCTGCCTGTAGATAAAAATCCAAGTTGAGTGTTTACAATATATCGACATGATGCCAAGTCGACATTCTTACTTTATGCTCTGACATTGGATGGCAAGTAAGTTGCAATATACAATTACAAGATCCTGAAAAAGCGGCTCATTTCACATTTTAAGGAGTTTTTCTGCGAAATCTAAAGTTCAGACATTTCGCTTGCTGAAATATAACATAATGACATATAAGATGTGAATTTTAAGAAATTCGAAACTTCTAATGTAGCGCAATCATCATTAAATTTGTACCTGAGTATAGCTGTGTAGTTTTGTCGTACACAAAACTGACATTTACCAGTTTATATTATGTTATCAAATACCAAAGATTGAAGTATATTTGTTATGACCAATTTTCAGTGTATCTAATACCAATAATATAAGTAACTGTATATTTATGGAATGACAAATTTTCAGTGTGTCTAATATCTTTGTGTATGCGATGAAAAATAAATAATTCTGTCTGTCTGTCTGTCTATCTAATATATCTGATGGATTTAATTTATCTAATATATCTAACATATCTAATATATCTAGTATATATATCTAATATATCTAACATATCGAATATATATCGAATATATCTAATATATTTAATATATATATATCTTAAACCAATGATATGTATATATTCAAAACCAAGAAGTATCTGGCTAGAAAAGGTGGGCCTTTTTAGCCATCGTTTGGGAAACACCTACCTCTCCAATTGATAATGGCCCAATTTATCCCATTATGACCATTATAACTGAACGAGTGTCTCAACTGCAATGTGACAGCATTAGATATAATCTAAACCAACTGCTGAGAATGACCTCACAATTAACAAAACTAATTAAGGTGGGTACTCCCTGTTCCTGTTCTTCGCACACAATCTCATTTCCTTCGATTACTTGAAATCTTGAAGGCCTACAGTTAGTTCCATAAGATATGGTCGACTCTAGACAGCCGTAGCAACCTTTTCCTTATACCTACCACCACTGAAAAATAAACCTTGGCAAATGTAAGAAATTTATCTAATATATCATGAATATGCACTATTAGATCTGGCTTTGAGTAGCCAGCTATAGCCATACAGTTCCGTTTACCCAGATAGCATTCCAAATCGGCCCAGCATCGTTTCCATATAGGCCACGGTCGTTACATCATATTAACATCGCCGACATCGTGCCGACGTTGAAACGATTTGGAATGCTATCTGGGTAGTGGCAGGTAGCATCGTATAGCAGAAGTTGTCTAGCTTTGTATAGGTTCAATTTGGCAGGCCGTTTTTAATGAAACCAACTGTAATTAAATGGTTGAAATCAAATCGACTTTATTTAAACACAGAGAAGACCCATTTTATGATTTTCCATTCAAATAGAAGAGATAAGATATACTATGGCTGAAGTAGTGGATAACAAATAAATACGTTGTGTACAAACCACAAATGTAAAGGCAGCTCTATTCAAATTGCGAACACACAACCCCCTTCTTTAAAGAATATTCTCCCACTTACCCAAATATATAAGCAAAGGATCATGATATTCGTGTTTAGATTTATTAATGGTGATCTCCCTAATATATTTAGTAATATCTTTTACATAAATGAGCAAACAAGATCTACAAGACAAAGATACTAAAAATTGGAATTTAAAGAAGAGAATTTTTCAAAAGAACTAGTATCCGCTTCACAACTGTTCAAGAATGGAACCAAATTGTAAATCAAATAGATTACTTTTCTGGCATCCATACTTTCAAGAAAAAGCTGAGAACCTTGGTAATTCGATCATAGGGGTATTAACTTAGTTAGAAATTTAGGATGGATTATGCTTTTATATTTAGTTACATGTACGACAATGATTTTTCTATTTCCAAACCTTACTTATAGTCAAATGTATTCATGGACTGGCTCCTCAGTATTTAACAAATAATATAGTTTTAGATATTGAAATTAAAGATAAAAGAACAAAAAAACATGATATGAATTTATACTTGCCAATTCCTGAAAGTCAATTTCACAAAAAAAAATTTTTCTATAGAGGAGCCAGAACCTGGAATAATTTACCATGTAACTGAAAAGAATGTTAGACGTTAAATAGCTTTAAAATACAGCTAAAAAATTATATCAAGAATGCAGCCCATTCGATATTTGTTTCATCTCTTCAATGCTTTCTGGGATAAATTTAACGATTTTTTAACTGTATAATTATTAAATTGTAAAGGCAAATATGCCATAGGCATCAGCCTACCATATACATGTATGTCAAGATTTTTGAAATTATTATTGTTAATATGTATATATGAAAAGAATGGTAACAGATTTTGAACCAACCAACCAACCAACCAACCAACCAACCAATACCACCTCAAACCCACACCCACATGAATCTGCTGTTCACACAAGTTTTTCATAATGCAGACAAGTTCTTGGGCAGTCACTGGAGCTGTAGGAATTTGTTACTTCTGTGATCTAATACCTGGAACGAAAGAAACGTGTTTTATGTTCTTCTTGGGTAACTTCACCTCCAACCTTCAGACTCTTAGGCTGCAGCAGTATTATCAATGAATTTCTTATCATCTTCACAATCAGCAGGTAATATGGTAGGTTATCCCACCCATTTAGTAGATATTAGCACATGTTTGTTATCATAGATTGGATGATTGATTACTGGCAGCATGAATTCATCACCATGTGAATTATGAATGATGCTTTTATATTTAGTTACATGCACTACTCAATCGCATAGAGCTATCCAGAGTATCCAGAGCTATCCAGAGCTATCCAGAGCTATCCAGAGCTTTCCAGAGCTATCCAGAGCTATGAACTGCTAGGAATAGCTAGGAACCGCTTAGACCGATCCATCAGTCCTTACATGTAGATGTAGGGACTGATTCCAAACCATAGGTTTTTTCAGCCCATGAGGCATTTTCAAAAATTCTTTTTTGTAAACAATCACTATTTGAAGAATAATGCCAATTTTTGGACTCATTCACTCAAGTCATAATTGAAGGCAATGTATTTCTCTACATTCGTGTGTGATCACTGGCCACAGACCTGACTTAGTTATCCTAAAATAAGAGAAAGATTACAAGGAAATTTCACTAAAATAGTTGTGATGGTCACACCGTCCTCAAAAAATATCAGAGAAAAACGAAAAGGCACCAATGACGTCACAGGCTATTCCTCATAAATTACCAATTGTGGTGTCACAGAACCGTAATTTAACCATCCTAAGGAGTTAAACGCATCAATTGTAGCATTAACACATCCTAACATACCTGAAAATGCAATAATAATCCATCTAAAGTTGCGAATCAGTAACGTTCCACCTTGTTTACTTGCTCATGACGCAATGTTGTGGTGGCACGTGCGAGAATTTAGAGATTATAAAAGTCAGGAAATACCGAAAGCATGAATGTAGCTCATATATATATATTAGTATGTAGAATAAAGCTGGCAAATAAATTTTTTTCGCTTATATGAAAGAGATTATCTATTCCCAGAGGGAGCTGCAGTGAAGTGACAGGTGTGCCACCACGCAAGCATTTAATAACCTGAAAAACCTTTTTTAGGCAGTAAAATGTGGTAATCAGTACTAACATAGCATCTTTATTTAATTTAGAGTGGCAAATATTAGAACTGAAATGAAAACAAGTCCTGATTCTTCCTCAAAAACATCATTTTAATAAAACTTTCCTCGGCTTCTACTGGTCGCATCTTCACCAAATTTGGTTTGTAAGTTGCGCTTTTGTATCGCGGTGCTAATAAAGGAATGACATGTATTGTGGAGGTGACAAGCAGGCAGGTGGCAATCTGGTTAAGGAATCTGTCAATTCCACGCTGCTGGTTTGGTTCTCAGCCCACGCGCTCTTCATGAGCTGCACCTCAGCCGGAAGTCACTTGCAGTGGACTAATTATATTAGCAGTGTTTGGTGTCTATGCCTAGGCGAGTAAAATGCCCCACCCATGGGGTTAATGTGTTTGATGGCGTGGACGCCAATCCTTACCATATCATCATCACGTCTGCCTCTGGCAGCTCGTCATATAAGCAGACCAGTAGCATTGAGACATTGAGACACTTTTTTAGCTGTCATCGTTTGTTTTGACCTTTTCTCATATGAGTTCGTCATTCTGACGTTCCTTCCATTTATTCTAAATGAACTCTTCTTTTTTTTTATTTAGTATTTTCTCTCTGCCAGTTCAATTTGATCTTCTGTTTTTCTATTTCTGTATTTCCCAACCCAGGTAGCATTCCAAATCGTATCAACTTCGGCACTATTGTTGATCTAGCTTTCTTTTTCTCTGAAGGTTCTTTTCTAGTCATCAGCGTTGGTTAGTTGCTGAGAAAAACTGCAATATCATCAGCATTTTTTAAAAATTAAAGTGGCCTTACCGCGCGATGTTATTTCATGAAAAATGCTATATTTTCACCTACTTTTGATTAAATAATAATTTCTGGGTGTCTGTTTGGAAACTTTCACTTTTGGTTGTTCATGGACTAATATAGACACAGTAATTTTGAAGTAGAACTAACGATTGGTTTTTGAAAAATGAAATGTAATTTCGATGCATTTTCACAATTTATTGCTACTTACATCCCTCATACTTTCAGCCAACCAGCCTATATTTCATTGTATTATTAAATGTTTCCTGGGGTGAATTTTAACAAATTCAGAGAAAATCTGATGCAAATCTAGAGCAACGATGAAAATATTCACTATTTCATGTCCCTACTCTAAAATGTCACGTGCATGAGTTCATCTATGGACAGGTTATGTAACATTACATACAAGATGGAAAAATTTGCAAAATCTTGTTAACCTCCCAAATAACAGTGATCATAGCGCTGTAGCATTTTTGCTCTGCATAGAATGAAACTGATATATTGGCCCGCAAACTCCACGGAAGATGGATATTTTTCAACCCACTGAACATGTGCTTTATTTCTGAAATAATAACCCATCCCTTTGCTGGCTAAACCTGACCAGCTGACTGAAAATAGAACGTGATGAGTTGTGATTCTTGCAGATCAAAGCGGACTTCTAACATCAAAGGTAAATTGCTGTAATAGCCACTGTCCGCTGATTGGACCAAGGTGAAAAATAGCTTTAATCGCCTTATGCAAGGAAGCAGTGAACTTGCCATTGGGAATTTTCACATTCAGACTTGGTTAGACTCAAGGACTCCTAGGAAGCTACCATGTAACAAGGGAGCAGCTAAATACTGAAGTACATATGCAATGGACAACGGAACGGTATATTATTTAACTTTACAGTAAACTAACTAGTGGAACTATGCAGGTTAACGTGTTAGATGCGCATTTAAGAATTATTATGAATTATTCAAGAAGAATGTTTTTGTATTGAATTGTTGCAAATAGGTGAGAAAACTATTATATTTAATTTAATACAGCTCATCATTTTAAACTATTCACCAAGTAAATTTGTAGTGGACAAAGAAACTGGCCGTTGGAACTGGACAGCGGAACCAGAATAAGAAGGATATTGGTCTCCAAGAAGTGTTTTTCGAGTGTATAGTTGTGAATAGATGAGGAAATCATTGATTAATGCCAGCACAGCCCCCCGCCCCCTCCAAGTTCCAAAACCTCTCCTACTTATTAGACTTGGAACATAGCTACTGCAACATAAGTGCATTGAGGTAACGACTGTAGGTGTAGGAGCCCGGGGAGCACAAATGCCAGTGATCCGATTCAGGAACAAAAATCATTCGAAGTAGCGAAGAAATTCTCAAGAGAGACATTGAGCACAGGCAGCCCTTAGGGCAGTATATTTTATTCCTCGCAGTGTATTTTGTTTCATAATGCTTTTGAATAAACTTGTATTATTAATTATCAGAGAAAGGTGTTACGATGCGATGACAAGCAATGGAGTCCACTCCTATTTACTCATTTACATTATGGATGGGACATTTTACAAGGCTAAGCATAGACTTAGATTACAATGCCATCTAGGTAGATTGATAGATAGATATAGATAGATATAGAGATATAGAGATAAATAGATAGATATATAGATAGATAGTTAGATAGTTAGACAGTTAGATAGTTAAATAGATAGACAGATAGATAGACAGATAGATAGATAGACAGATAGATAGATAGATAGATAGATAGAGAGATAGACATAGAGAGATAGAGCGATAGGTAGATATATAGATAGAGATAGAGAGATAGATAGAGATAGATAGATAGATACATAGATAGATAGATGGGTGCGTATTTGCCAGACTTATCTCGACCCATTGTCAAAAGTTATTTTTCTCAAGTTTCTCTGTATTCTCAATTCCTCATATTAATACTTTTATATTTGTTTTCTGGGAAAAACCAACAGAAAACTGCACATTAGTGTCAGACAAGTCAAACAAGCGGCTCAACGTTTTACTTTTATTCCAAGACTTAGCTGTAGGCGGCATATTTCCTGACAAGTGGTGATAGTTGGAATTAGTATAAGAGCATACATTTTGCTGCTATTCAATCTACTCACATTCTCTACCTACAGTTGTTTGGTTGTTCAACCTCATAAAGCTTTGAGAAGACTCCCTAATTATGCAGAAAATGCAAGAAGTCAGCCAAGATGAAGACTGGAAGGCAAAGAGGAAGATGAAAAGTGGAAGAAGAAGATTTATTTGTCAGTGGTGATAGAGCACAGATGAGGCTATGTAGTTTTTAGGGAAGCAATTTCCGCCATTTTTTGCTGAGGAATGTAGTCATTTTTAAGTGGTTTCGTTACCATTTGAATAAAACAAGATAAGAATTGTCATAAAGTTCGCTTTCTTTACAAAATGCCAAAGTCCTGGGTTTCCTCATTGTAAAATCTTACATTGAATTGTTGAAAAAGAAGAAGAAAAAAAACGTGGCATATTTAAATTCGAAAGTGATGGGATAGCCATTTATTTAAAAGATGCAATTTCCAAAGGTTATTTTGAGTAGTTTTTAAGGAACATGGTCCGTTACTGTTAATTCTATGTAATGCTATGCCAGTCTATTTATAATTACCCCATTATTTTGTGATCTCATTTGGAAACATATCTTGTCATATCTTGAGTTGTTCTTGTACCCTTTGACCCTAATTGACAATTTTGATTTTTTTTTATGGAAGCTCTTGAAAAATGCATTTGGATTAGCAACGTGACAAAGTCTTAAATGTTTTCTGCTAAATGTGTCAGTGAAGCAATAAGATTTGTTCTTCGAAATTGCATCACCGCAACGAAAATAACTCGTGGTGATGCAATTTCGAAGAACAGGTTTTAAAAGTCCTGAATGTATAAAGCTGGTAAGGGTAGAGCTAAAGTTTTTCGCAACATGCACTGAAAAATAACAACTATTTTATCTTTAATGCGATTCAATATATTAAACTTTAGCTCTACCCTTACCAGCTTTATACATTCAGGACTTTTAAAACCTGTTCAAGCACTGCTGTTATGCCCACTCACTCACAGTAAGAAGGTGCATTTCAGCACATACCAAGGTCACGGAGAAATTCTTATGGAATCAATTCACAATCTTATTGATCCAATATAATGAAGCCTTGTGACAAACATGCTCTACATCAAATACCCCAGTATATGGATGGAATTGATGGGTCACTATGGCTTAGCAACATGTCTTGTATGTGATAAATCCTTGTAATATTCATTTGATATTGCTCCATTGTAATGATATTGCTCCCAAGGATACTAAATTGGAGCTTGCTGTGACAAACAAGACATATATATAGATGTGTGTGACCAACGTGGTTATCACCACACTTGCTTGGTCATTGTCACTGACCATACTTTGACTTACTGATAATGATGAAGATATCGTAAATTTGTGGAACTCTCCTTATGATGGCTATGCTAGTGGAAAATATGCAAAACAATTATATGTTATTCTCGCCAATATGTAAGTGTAATAAATGGGGCATTGACGTCATTGATAGTGTCATTTGTTAATTACTACTTAGCAATTAGTACAATCTTCGCCTGATTACATACAGAGTGCGGCATAAAAACTTGCATCAGCAGCTACTGCTACCTCTTCTGTTATTATCTCAATTGATAATCATCAAATGCAGCTGCAGTCATACACACGAAAGTAATTATAGTCCTACATTATCTTTATTAATATATTTGATTGTTTCCTCACGAATTATTGATAATATGGATCTAAATATAGCACATGCACACTTATCACACCTTCGGGTCATTTTCACCTGGGCCTTTGCTATACAAGCACTAGATTATTCAGTGATCATACAGATGTGTTACAGACACCTTTGTTGACCTTTGCCACCAAAAATAGGACAAATAGATTCATTTTTAATAAGAAGGTAGACCATTGACACCTTTGAGGTGGAAAGTGCCATTTTGGATTCTGATAAATTTTCTGTCTTTTCTGTCTTATTAACTGGCCCATATTCCTGAAAATCATGTTATGTTTTTCAGATTAGTTGTAGATTCAGAATGTCCCTCTAGAATACCATTATATATCTCTGTTTAAATTGTTTGACCTTCCTGGATCAATACTGAAACCAACCATCTAATCATCTAATACCATAATATACATATGCATGTATAGAAAACACTGAAGGAGCATTCTCTGCAAATGTTATATTTTTGGTGGATTCAGAGGTGTATTAACTAGGAAATCTCTAATTTGTAAAATGTTCTGCCACTAGAGACACCATGCAAGCAGACAGAAGTCTGTCTTCTGTGACATATGTCTCTCAGAACACGCCCTGCAGCATACACCCTCTCAATAATTCAGACACTGATATTGTCTGACATTAGAAGATCAAAAATATCACATTGACCAATTGCTTATACCCCTGACTAAATGTGGCAAAACCTTTAAAAGACCTCATAAGCATTTGAGTAACCTAGAGCTATCCCCAAAGAGGAGAAGCCCAGTGCAAGTTTTTAGGCCGCACCCTGTATTTTGATGACATCACAAATCGTGATTATGATGTTTATCATGGTTATAAATAACATGCAATTAGTGTGCAGTTGTGCCTTAAAAGGTTTTGGGCCTCCTCATGGCATGGGTGGTAACACTGGGGGTGAAGACCTCAAACCCCAGCGGCCAACACAGGGCTCTGCACATACTCCAGTTATGCCTGTGTAAGTAGTATATGTGCTGGTATAGCCAGTATGTCAGTAGGTCATAAGGGGTTTTCAAGGGTACTTTCACTTTCACAATACCTACTGTTACGCCATATTGTTTATTACAACCACTCCCACATGTATATTAATTGTTATATTAATTATGCGCCCCTATTAATGGTATATAATGTCAAAAATATATGTTAATTAGTTAGCTATTATTACTACAGGCTAATCTATTTTTAACATTATTACCTTGACTGGTACATAATATATAAATATTGGATGAAAAGGTATTTTTAATATTAACTTTTAAATTCAAATTTGTCAGTTACAAAATTTAAAATCTTGTTATTATAATGGTGAAAGAAAACCTGTGCTGTCAGCACAGTGTATGTCAACAAAACGATGACTTTTTTACTGAACACAAGAGGACGCCACTGTTCTATTCTGTCATGCATGCACAAGATCTGCATCTACCAGCATGTACAAGCTATGTTAAACAAACTTATACTTCCTTGTAGAATAAGTTATTTAATAAAAATTACGCGCCATGTTGAGCATTCCCGCCTATTTGGTGCAGTTTTTACTAGGCTTTTTGACAGCCATAACTTTTCAGTTTCTGTTGAGCAATGGCTGAAGGTGAACCTAGTCCTAAAAAGATAAGAGATCTTACCAGTGATGCTGAAGATGAAAGGAAACCTTATGATATTCAACGCATTAATGAAATACGGTCGCACCGTTATAATGTGGAGGAAATTACATTTAGAGCCAAGTTTAACGATGACCTTGAAGGTCGCAAACTTCTAGACATCACTGATGATCTGCACAACATGTTCCAAGACATCATGGATAATGTCTCAGCAGATCATAAGGATCCTAATGATAAGGCAAGACTGACTATAAGACACTCAGGACTGGAAAGAGAAATTTTCATTCACTGTCAACCTCAACACAACATCACAGCCGATGTTATAATGGAAAGGTAAGTCTCAATGCTATTATTTCCTTGTCAAATGTTGGCCCTTGTAATATACATAGAAAAAAAAAACTGATTTATAAGATTATCTACACAATATCTAACAAACCTTTCTATTTTTTGTCTGTTTTTACTTTAGAGTAGGAGCAGTTTTGCAATCTAACCAAGGGTTAGATGTAGACCAGTCTTTTGAGGTCAACGTGGGTGTAATGAGAGGAGCTGAGGCAGGTGGGGGCTCAGGCAACAGCCTAAAAATAACCGACACAGATCTTCAATCTCAAAATTGCACAATCAAGAAAAAGAAATCCATGGTATACATCCCAGAAGTTGATGGTGAATTTCTTTGTGCAGCCCGAGCAATAGTTACATGCACAGCAAAAAAAATGGCCCCCAAAGATTACAAGATGCTCATTAACCTTAACAATGTCAATAGTTCTAACCCCAGTTCTCAAAGAATGAGAGCAATCAGTCTTCACCATGATGCAGGTGTACCTATGAATCGTCCTGTCCCTGTCACAGATTTGCACATGTTTGAAAAGAAGTTGAATGTACAAATAGTTGTCGTCTCAGGTGACGATGATAATGAAATTGTTTATAAAGGTCACAGTGTTTTGAAAGATAAGATCTTCCTGTACTTGAAAGACCAACATTTTCACAGCATCATTAACATCAAAGGCTTTTATGTCAATGAAAACATGTGTACCCAATGTCTTACAGTTTACAGTCGAAATTCAAAGCATTCATGTGCTTTCATGTGCCGAACATGTTGCCAGCAAAACTGTCTCTTTGGTGAAGATTCTCTTGCCTGTCCCGATTGTAACATGGTCTGTTGCAATGCTAAATGCTATCTAGCTCATAAAGGGTCAAGAGAATACAGAAACGGTGCAAAGAAAGGCGAAGAACGCTTGTCACTGTGTGACACTTATCACAGGTGTAGGAAATGCTCAAAAGTGATAGACAAAACTAAAAGGGAAGTGAAAAGTCACATATGTGGTGAATGGTTTTGTAGGTGTTGTCAGGAATATGTTGTCAATGACCACCTGTGTTACTACAAGATAAAGAAACCTGTAGAAACCTCAGGCAGGTTTCTTTTTTATGACTTTGAAACATGCCAAAACAAAGTTGTTACCTGTGAAAAAGGTTACCTCAACAAGCCTGTAACTGACTGCAGTGAATGTGAACCTGGACATCTTTGTCCAAAGTGTAGAAAATGCACTAATTGTAAAAAATCATACTGCGGTATGCAGAGACATATTCCAAACTACCTTGTGTGTCAGTCGGCCTGCCGTGAATGTAAAGATGACATTTTCACGCCTGACTCGTTCTGTGCCAACTGTGGTGACAGGTGTGCTAAATGTGACACGCGCGACAAAAACCGCTTTGTGAAACCACCATGTCGCAATAATAAATGCGGTCAACGAGAGCTTATATTCAAGGGTATTGACACAAACCAAAAGTTCTGCAAATGGCTCATAAACCCTCAGCACAAGGGAATGGTTGTCATGGCTCACAATGCCAAAGCGTTTGACGCACATTTCATATTGAATTATTGTGTGGAAAATGCCGTTTTTCCCGATGTTATTTACACCGGTTCCAAAATCATGACAATGAAGATAGGTGGCGGTGTTGACCTGAGGTTTATAGACAGTCTTAATTTTTTACCGATGGCTCTCAAGAACCTGCCAAAGGCTCTCAACTTAACCAGTGAGCTGGTTAAAGGGCAATTCCCTCATTTTCTGAACACCTTAGAAAATCAGAATTACTGTGGGCCAATGCCAGCACCGCATTATTACGGCGTAGATCACATGAGCACAAGCGATCGTCAAAGCTTCTTCCAATGGTATGATGATCAGAAAGGAAAAGTTTTCGATTTTCAAAAGGAAATCCATGCTTATGCTAGGGCCGATGTCTGTATTTTAAGAGAAGCTTGCATGAAATTCCGTGATCTCATTATGCATATCACTACAATTGAGGGGTCACCAGTTCCAGGCATTGATCCTTTTGCTCATGCCACCATTGCATCGAGTGCTATGCAGATTATCAGACAGTTGATGTTGTATGAAGAACATGACGTAGATCTTGTCGATGGGCGCCAGGGTAGAGGTGTGTTAAAAAGGGGTAGCTGGCTGTTTGAGGGTGAGCCTGTTGAAGCAGACATGATTACCGCCTCAAAGTTTGTTAAATCACCCATCCCCCAAATCCCTGTCAGAGGTTATGGGAAGCACCCAAATGACAGTGAAAAAGCTGCAATCTGGCTTGAGTGGGTCGCACACACGAAAAACAGGGAGATCAAACATTCCAGGAATGGTGGTGAATTCTGGGTCCCCGGAACCCGTTTTTCAGTAGATGGTTTCCATGAGGAGTCCAAAACTGTGTATGAGTTCCTGGGATGCAGGTTCCATGGTCACCACTGTATGAAAGACCGTAAAAAAACGTATGACCCCAGGACCAACAGTTCTCTTGAAAATCTCTATCAGAGGACTCTTGTGAGACTGCAAGAGATACGAAAAAAAGGTTACAACACAGTTGTAATTTGGGAGTGTGATTTTGACAAAATGATGGGGACAAATGAAGAGTTGCAAGAGTTTGCCAAAACCTGTGATACAGTCAAACCCCTAAAAATTCGCGATTCTTTTTTTGGTGGTCGTGTAAGTCCTGTAATGCTGTATTATGAGGCACAACAAGGTGAAAGAATCAGGTATGTAGACGTGACTTCTCTATACCCCTTTATTATGCTTTGGGGGTCTTATCCTTTGAACCACCCTGTTATAATCAACAACCCTGAAGAGATAGACCATACTCTTGAAAGTTATCATGGTCTGGTGAAATTGAAGATTCTACCTCCTCGAGGACTCTATATCCCCGTTTTACCTGTGAGATGCTGTGGGAAATTGTTGTTCCCCTTGTGCGGAAAATGCGCTCGCAATGAGGCAAAACGACGTTGCAAGTGCTCAGATGCTGACAGAGCAATCACTGGTACCTGGACAACTGTGGAAGTGAAGGAAGCCTTACGCCAAGGTTATGAAGTTGTGAAGGTGTATGAGGTTTACCATTACAAGGAAACCTCAACAGATGCCCATTGCCCTGGTAGCATTTTTGAGGAATATGTTAAAATGTTCCTCAAGGTTAAGCAGGAAGCCTCAGGATACCCCAATTGGGTCAAAACTGAGGAGGACCGAAACCTGTACATTCAAAATTACAGAGAAAAGCAAGGGATTGCTTTGGACAAGGACAAAATAGGTTTCAATGCTCCCCTCAGACTTATCTCGAAACTCTATGCCAACTCAGCCTGGGGCAAATTTGTGCAAAGGGGCAACATGCCAAGAACACTTTATGTCAAATCTCGTGTGGATCTTGCAAAGATCCGAAACGATCCCACTAAGAATGTAACCAATTTCCACATTATTACGGAAGAGTGCATTGTTCTTGAGTAAAACGACGCCTACTCTTTTGAAGAAGAGAACACCTTCACAAATGAAATAATAGGCACTTTCACAACATCCTTAGCCCGCCTACATTTGCTGAAAATCCTTCAGAAGACTGGTCGTGATACCCTCTATTTTGACACAGACTCTGTGATATTCAGAGAGAAAGACACCTGCAGAACGCTCGAGCTCGGTGACCTCTTGGGAGATTTGACAGATGAACTGCCACCGGGGCAGCACATTGAAACATTTCTGTCCACAGGACCTAAGAGTTATTGCTACAAGCTGAGTGACACCACGTGTGTAACAAAAATCAAGGGTATAACTCTTAACTACATTAACAGCCAGGTTATAGATTTTGGGGTTATGAAAAGTAGTGCGCTGGGCGACACAGCACAAATTAAGCTGCCTACAGCAACTCAAATCACCAGAGTGAAGCATCATGGCATTGTGTACAACAGACCACAGTCTAAGATATTCAGGAAAGTGTTCACCAAAAGAGTTATACTTCCAGGCACTTTCATAACTGTTCCTTATGGCTATTGATTTTATTTTTACATACAACTGTGTTTTTATTTATGAAAAGTATGTTTCCTCTGCATCCACATTAAAAACAATATTGTTTCATTTTATCAGTAAGTTGGCTAGCACATTATACTGTGATATATTTAGCACAATTTTGGCGTAATGTCCCAATACTTTCCAGTTTTGGCAACTTAATACCTGTTATCATGATAATAACATCATCTCTCTAGATAAACGACCATTGGACTTCCTTGCCAGTCGTGTAATATTACAAAAAAGTGTCAAAACACATTATTGATAATGCTAAAACACCATTGTCAGGCCCTACAGCTCTGCTCATTCAGACACAGAAATTCTTTGGAATAGCACAGAAATTCTTTGGAACAGCACAGATTACATGATGTATTTCCCCGTTTTGGTTATCTTCTCCACACTGACCATCGCCACGTTAACCGTTGAATGCTATGATTTCATGTGTGGCAGTTCAAAGGCCATGGAAAGGTACAACGTGTGTATGTGCGCTTACGATGAGGAATCGAATAAGGTCAGTGTGGACTGCACACGCTTTCCCGATCTCAGCAGGCTGCCATCTTTCTCATCCAAGCTCTCGAAGAGGATCGCCAGCGTTAATTTGACCGGTACAAATTACTGCTCAAGTGATCGGTCAGGACACACATATTTCACAGAGTACATCATTTTATGCGGTGGTGAGATATTAATTACCTAATTGTCAAAATTTACATGCACAACTTTTTTTTTTTTTTCAAAAAATAAATGGAGATGTATTAAATGTTTAGAAAAGTTGCATTACAACAATTCAGATTTTTTTTTCAAACAGAGTCCCCCCTTTATTTCAGACACGTCAACATCAGCGCCACCTTCAACGATGAACACCGTTCAAACGATGTTAACACCGTCACCCCATGAAGAAGAGGCGAGAACTTTCACATCTCAAACAATGAGAACAACATCAACAACAACATCAACAACAATGGTAACAACTCTGGCAAATTCCGAAAAGTTTGCAACCGACACACGGAGGGTGACCCGAAGACTCGTACAAACGTCTCAAGGGACCTCAACAACTGAGCAAACACACCCATTCGCAGGAGCCTCTCCAGCCCCTAAGCCCACTGGCCATCCTTTTCCGGAACCTCTTGCTTCTTCTTCTCCTTCTTCTCCCTCTTCTCCCTCTTCTCCTTCTTCTCCTTCTCCTCCTCCTCCTCCTCCTCCTCCTCCTCCTTCTTCTTCTTCTTCTCCCTCTTCTCCCTCTTCTCCTTCTTCTCCTTCTCCTCCTCCTTCTTCTTCTTCTTCTTCTCCCTCTTCTCCTTCTCCTCCTCCTCCTCCTCCTCCTCCTCCTCCTTCTTCTTCTTCTTCTCCCTCTTCTCCCTCTTCTCCTTCTTCTCCTTCTCCTCCTCCTCCTTCTTCTTCTTCTTCTCCCTCTTCTCCCTCTTCTCCTTCTTCTCCTTCTCCTCCTCCTTCTTCTTCTTCTTCTTCTCCTTCTTCTCCTTCTTCTTCTTCTTCTTCTTCTTCTGCTTCTTCTGCTTCTTCTGCTTCTTCTTCTTTTTCAAAGTCTTCATGGTGGGGCCCTGTGATGTTTCAGCCTGTGATCACACCCAACACTTTCATGGTTGGAGTAATACTCCTGTACGGCATAATTAAGGTAACATTGTCATCTTTTTTTTTCTTTTTTTAGGCTAAAACTGTTCTTTACTCTTTCCTTTATGCTCAATGCGTGTGATAAAAACTCGCAATGGCTCCCGAAAACAAAGAGAAAAATTCAACCATTTGTTGATTTTTTTTTTTTTTTTTACAGATTTGTTACAAGGGGTACAAGTTTTTGCACCGGAAATGGCAGCAGTCCTCTTACGATGTTAACACCTTGTATGGTTCGAGAGACACGGTGCCGGCCGATTACTACAACAACCCTGCATATTCGCCAAACTTGGCAATGTCGTCTTTTATGTAAGTATTCTTTTCCAAGCAGAAAAAAAAAAAAAAAAAACCTATCATAAATATCTAATGTCTGTTTTGATGCAGTGTTAGATACTACATGGCTAAAGGTCTTACTACCAGTGATGTTTAGCCTGACAAAAATTTTACTCTTACAATCGAGCAAATACGGTAAATCTTTACCATAAACGCTCAATCCTTTTTTTGCTATCAATAATGTTAGCATGACTAAAATATATGAGTTCTTACAATCGTACAAATACGGTAAATCTTTACCATAAGCGCTCAGCTCAATGCTGCGTGTTTGTGTTGATAAGATTAATCTCTGCTCTGCATAAACTAAATATACATGTACAATCGTGTAAATTCGGTAAAAACGTTATAAGATGCCAAGTGTGCTTTCTGTTACTAAGATAAGCTTAAGCGCCGCATAATGCAGCGTTCAATCGTGTAAATACAGTAAAACTTTGTCACGCGAGTCTAACGCTATTTTTGTCCTAAAATTATAATTTTCAACTCTACACAATATCACTAGATAAGCTTAAACGTCACATAGCGTAATATGCAGCGTTCAACCGTGTAAATACGGTAAAGCTTTTGTCACGCGAGTCTATTGCTATTATGTCTTAAAATTATTATTTTTAAATCTACACAATATCAATAGATAAACTTAAACGTCACATAGCGTAATATGCAGCGTTCAATCGTGTAAATACGGTAAAACTTTACCACGCTAGTCTAATGCTATTCTGTCTTAAAATTATAATTTCCAAGTCTACACAATATCAATAGATAAGCTTAAACGTCACATAGCTTAATATGCACCGGTCAATCGTGTAAATACGGTAAAACTTTACCACGCGAGTCTAATGCTATTCTGTCTTAAAATTATAATTTCCAAGTCTACACAATATCGATAGATAAGCTTAAACGTCGCATAGCGTAACATGCAGTGTACAATCGTGTAAATACGGTAAAACTTTACCGTGGGAGTCTAATGCTATTCTGTCTTAAAATTATAATTTCCAAGTCTATACAATATCAGTAGTCTAGACCCTTAATGCTAAACAACCTAGCGCTGGAATTTCTGTTTTTGTTTGAGAGACAATGCGTTGCGTAGAACGTCACCTGCTAATCCAATTCTCAAGGGTCTTACATAATGTTATCTAACAATGAAGTCGATTTTGTCAAAATTTTCCCAGAGCTGCTAAACTAATTAGGAATATTTTTTTCACTTTGCCCAGAGACATCGATGTGTAAGGATGATGATCACGCCAACTTTGGTGTGTGTGTTAGGTCTGATAACCATGATGACGACATTCAAGCTTAAACCTCGGAAATATGAGTTCACATACAACTGCAACGATGACGAGTTCTATGGGCCCGGAGTGTGCGTCTGTCACTATGTCGACAGCGGTCGTGAAATTGTAGCAGACTGCCGTGACAGACGCACGCTCCAAAGAATACCGTGGAATGGATTTACTACGATTGAACTGGAAAGGATAGATGTTATCATCATGGAGGGCACACGTTTCTGCCAAGGGGGTGCCCCTGACATCGACACCGTGCGTGGCGTCACAGTCGTGTGCAGCACTACAGGCATGCAAAGCTCCACGTCCCAGGACTCTACAGCGCGGACCGTTGCGGCCCTCGGTTCTGTTTGTGATGGCCCGTGTCCCCCTAAAGACTATGGATACGACGATAGCAGTGGCGATGACAGCGATGTGACGATCAATATTGTTTTGATCTCTCTGCTGAGCCTCACGTTCTTGTTGGTTGCTGGAGGACTTATTGCTCTGGTGGTGTACATTCGTAGAGTAAGTAAACAAAAAATTTTGCCTTTTTATTGAAAATTATGCCCTGAAATATGTTGTACAATGATTTTATTTTTTTTTCTCTTTATTGCAACGATCAAAAATACTTGAACCTAAAATAAGAAAAATATGTCATGTATTAAAATTAGTGAAGAAGACATTTTTTTTCCATTATTGTCAGGTAAGAGCAAAAGAAAAAAAAAAAAAGGAAAATTTATTTTAAAGTGGCAACGTTGTTAAAAAATTTTTTTTCTGTTTTGTCCTTGACAGTGTGAAGCGTCCCTACCTGTGAGGATTTGTGATACTGTGGCGGAGCCCCTGTTTGAACGTTTTGTGGGAGCGTTTTCACAAAGAATGCTGGATGCATTTGTCGCCCGTGTGACCAGGCCACGTGGAGGCGGACGGTGAGTACTCCTCCCAAAAAAATAATAAATAAATAAATAAAAATAAAATAAAATATATATAGCCATGTTTTTTACCCGGTGTGTTTATTTTTATTTTTTATTTTTTTAACATTTTGTTTTGTTTGGTGTTTAATTTTCACACAGGGTTCAAGAGCTGATGAGAGCGTTTGCTTACGCGTCACCAGACAGCGAAGTCTCACCCGAGACACCTCGTGGCCGCCCCGAGAAGGTTTTAAGGCGCCAACCTCTGCCCCCGCGCCCTTTGCCCCCACGGAAGGTTGCCCCAGTTTCTTCCATCGAGGAGCATGAACTCGAACTGATCGACATCCGTGAAGAAGAATGGCCCCCACGACCTCAAGAGCATCAGAGCCCTAACGCAGAGTCCCTCGTCGACACACCTGCCACCGTCCCATACGCTGACCAAACAATGGCGCAGATTGCACACCCCCCGTCCTCAGAGATCATTTCTTTCAAGGTGGACCCCCTAGGTGCTGAGGGTGGTATTTGAGGTCTCACCTCAACCTTGAAAAGAAAAAAAAAGCCCTCCGTGTTTTTTGACCGAGACTTTTCAGTCAATCCAAGTTTGAAAATATTTTTTGTATAGCGAAAATGTTGTAAAAAAGAAAAGATTATGTTTCAAAATGTTGTAAAAATTAATTAGCTTAAAAGTCTCTTTAATAATAATTACGGTAGCTCTATATACTTTGTAAAAATTTTAACTCGTTGTAAAAAGTGTAAAATCGTAACAGACATAAATATGTGCCATAACAAGTGTAAAAATAATAATAAATAATATTTTTTTTGCACAAAAAAGGTGCGGGTGTTTTCACAATGTGTAACGAGTGTAAAATTAAGTGTATAAAGCTTTTTCAATGCTGTGTAAAAATGTGCTTTAAAAAAACCCTTTTCAATGCCGTGTAAAATGCGCTTAAAAAAACCTTTTTCAATGTTATGTAAACAAAAATCAATATATTTTGTACATTTTATTTGGAACAATCTGTGCGAGTATTAATGCATGATGTCGTCACATTTTCTCAGGTTGTCAGTTTTTGTCTAACACGTACGTTGCTCTATATGTTTTTTGTTTTTAGTTGTTTTTTTGTTTTTTTAAACTCTAGTCTAGAGACTAGTCATTCAAGGGATGATTATTATTATTATTATTATTAATACTACTGTTATTATTAGATGCTCACGTTTGATGACAGATATGCACGCATAGGATGTGTTGTGTGTACATTTTTTCCCAATTTTTTACAAGGATGGTGCACTCGCAACTTATTATGTACTTTTTTTATTTTGCACACTGATAATTTTTTTTGTACGCCTATAATTTTTAGGAATGAGAGAGTCTCATGGTTGTTCACGTGTTGTATGTATTAAAAATGGCTGCGACGCAAAACGTGCTACATGTTTTTTGTGTAATTTTTTTTTTTTTAGTGTTCAATCTGAAAAAATACCGGCAGCATGCCACGCGGCCACCATTGCCGCGCGGGGCAGCATGCCGCGCGGCCTCTGTGGCCCGGAGCGCGGGGGGCACCATGCCGTCCGGGCACCTAAAGCTCGCGGCTTTTTGAAAAAAAAGGAGAGAGAGAGAGAGAGAGAGAGAGAGAGAGAGAGAACCGTGAATTTTTCTTTTACAAAACTTTGGTGGGGAGCACTAGTACATGTTGGAATTGTACATTAACACGCGCAACAAAAAAAGAAAAAGTTCTTCTTCTTCTTCTTCTTCTCAGTTAAAACTTATTCTTCTTCTTCTTCTTCTTCTTCTTCTTCTTCTTCTTCTCAGTTAAAAAAGTCAGTCTTGGAAAATATTTTTCTCATCAGTAATACTCGATTAAAAAAATAGTGCAACATTGCAAGATTTTTTGAAATTGCTGTCGGTGTAAAAAGAAAGAACAGAAATATTCAACAACAGATATAACTTTTTCTGGAAAAAACACTGTGCTTCAAGCATCTACAAGTGTTTTTTTTGTTGTTTATTAACATGAAAAATCGACTGCTATAATTTGAGATTAATTATGAATACCAAAAAATTAACACAATTTTTAAACAATCAAAAATTACTATCTTAGGTTTACGTATCATTTAAGAACTATTTTTTTCTGTAAGAAGTATCTATAGCCTATTGCATAGAATGATTAAAATGCGCGTGAGGGGGAGCACCCTCAAAAAACCCTTACACTAAGACAAAATGTTAACGGGGGAGGCACTATACACCCAAAAAAAAAAAAAAAAAATGTTAAGACTCTGCACACGACTGTGTAGTGTGATGGTAAAAGTTTTCGTCCAAGGAGGGCGTTTTGAAAAAAACGGAAGCTCCCCAGAGGGCTACACAGATTTCTTTTTTTTTTCCTGATTTGACAGTCTGCCCTCTGTAACAAAAAGCGGAATTATTCTGACATGTTTTACTCCTTAAGACCTCTCAGGAAAAATAGCTGAGAAGCATTAAGAAGTAATGCTGGTCTAATTTATGGTAAGAGGTGCAAACGTAGACCTGTTCATTTTCATCATGGTGTGGTCCTGCAATAAAATGAAAGGATTTACATCGTGATGCAAATTCACATTTCGAATCCTTTTCAGCAGGTGTTAAGACACTCGCTGTCTTGACACTCGCTGTTTTTACTTTGCAGCACCTCACCAAAAAGAACTAGGAACAAGGCCATGCACTTCATAATACACATGTTATATTCCTGATAATGCCTGTAATGCCTGTATTTTTTTTTCTAAAGAACTTTTGACTGTCTGGGCCTGCTGGTTATTTTTTGGATTGCACTGTGAGGTCTATCGATTTTGCACACCAGATAGAACAAATATTAACAATCTTGATACAGATACTAAAACTTAACTAGCAATGAGCTGAAAAGAGCTTAATGATGCAGAACCGAGTACTTCACAGCACACCAAAAAAAGCACCGAGCAGGACCAGACACTTAATCAACCTGCTCCTTGAAAATAAAATATAAAAAAGAGGCAACAACTCTAAGGAACACGTTGAACATAAGAACCTGGTCCTTTTTTTTTTGGTTTGCATTATGACGCCTATCTGTCTGCATCAAGATTGAAACCTTGATGCACGTTGATTACTTCGCAACACACCAAAAAAAAAAGAAAAAGACCAGGATCTTAAACTTAATCAACCTGTTACTTAGGTAACTCCTTATCTGTTACAAAAAAAAAGGGGTGCCCTCTCCTAAGATGTCATGTCCATTAACATTCTGTCTCTGTAATAAAAAAGCAAAAAAGGTAAAATCATAAAAAATTTTGTGTAGGGGTGCTTTTAGGCAGAGATCATCACAACTTGCACTGATCTTGAAGGAGGGAGGGAGGCCGGGAACCAAAAAAAAAATTAAAATAAATTTTTTGAGCTTAGCTCAATATGGAACTTGTTCTATACCTCAATTTTTAAAATTTTTTCATCAGGCTTGTTTTAACAGCCTTTCGCCTCTTTTCAAGAGGCTCATCCTCCTCCTCCTCCTCCTCCTCCTCCTCCACATCCACTAACACTACACTCTCCTCCCTCACATCAGTGCTACTGCAGTGATCTCTGCCCTGGGGGGTCTCGCTGTCGGCGTCGACGGACGACAGGAGACTGGGGCCTTTCATGGGGGCACTCTTGGTGTCGACCAAATTGGAGCATGAAGGAGAATCTCTGCTTGGTACTTTGCGTTTCTTCAAAGGCCTGGGCGGTGTTACAGACGGCTTCCTCGCAGGTGTGACTGTTGAGAGATCTACTGGAGAATCCCGGGTCGGGGGCTTGGGCGGGGTGTTGACGTGTGGAACAGGTGTGCAATGGGCACACGCAGTGAGCTCCGCTGAGGATTTGTGTGTTAAGGAACACTCTGGAAGTTCCTTAAGGCCGTACCAAATATCCTCCAAAAGAGGGAGGAACTGTGTCAGCTTGCTAAATTCGTACTTGTTTAAATTTATACCCCGCCTTGTGGGGTGCAAAGATTTTCTCGATTCGTTCGTAAAGAAGAAATGACGTACATCTAGCGAGGCAAAGGCCTTCTTCGCTACAGCGAAGGTGTTCCGACCAATATGAATTTTTAATTCCCCAGGAACGAACTCTAGACCGTCGTCGGTGCTGAACAGGTCTTCAGAGTTCTTCCCCGCTATCAGACCCCCCACCTCCCTATTACCTTCTCCCTTGCTGATGGTGTTGTTGTTGCTTGTCACCGAATCATCAAACATTGTTGGAAGAAGAAAGTCTTCATCTTCCAGGGCCTTGGAACCGTTGATCACCTCATCCTCTGAGGAAGTGTAACCCTGTTTTTAAAAAAAAAAAAAAAATGTCCATGCAAAGAACAGCTCTTTCTTTCTTTTTACTCAAAAATCTTGACAATGAAAAGTCACTTGTTTTTACAGTGTCACAAGTATGTTTTTAAAAAAAAAAAAAGAAAACACTTATTTTTCAAATCCAACTTACAACAAAAAAAAAATATATGTAAAATGAGATTACTTACATGTTTGATGACTCGTTGAAGGTCGGGCAATGCGTTCATCAGATCGCGTACTTGCTGTTTGTTCAGTACCACACCTCTTTTGGTAGGAACGTACACAAACTCCTCTTCCTCGAGAGCATAATTCCTCAGATGCAAATTTATCTTTCCCTTGAAGCGCTGGAGGACCATAAATTTACGGGTCCCCAACTCTCTGAAGAAGATGTACTTTCCTCGTACAAGAGTGCCGGCGTCGGTGTGAAATTGATGCCCTTCCAATGCATCACCACGGGAAACTCGAATGGCTGCCATTTTGAAGTGGAGGCTGTGTCGATTTGATGGAGAGATTGTGAAATGGAAACTTATCTTTTCAGTCCAATGAAGTCTGTCAAAAAATTATATCTTTGAAGAAGCTGAAGGATGAACGCAATGCCGTAGCAAGGGAGACCTGTATAGGGAACGTGGGGTGGTGAGTGCCCGAAAGACTGTTCTACGTGTGCAGAGTCCTAAGAGAGGGGTAATGAAAGCTGGCAACAGTGGGACTTTTATACCCCAAATTCCTTTGTCACACAGCTGAAGGAGGGATCAGCAGCCTTGCAACCAATTAGCCACAGTTTTTCCTTAACGCTCACCAGGGGCGCTTCAATAGCAGCCCAGCCAGACGGTCACATGGTGATCATACTCCAACCATGGCATGCCGCGCTCTCCTGAGACAGGGTGACATGTAGTGACAGGTAGCCATGTTGTTACGTCAGTGTCTAAAAGTCGAGTTATTAGGATAATAGTTTATTTTATGAAAAATTTTTATTTTACAAAAACTTTTTAACTCAAAAAGTCATCGAAAAAACAATGATAGAGTACATTTAAACAGTGAGCAGACAGAAAACCTGTGCGGTGTTTGAGCAGTACTTTTTAAAGTATGAAAAAGTATGAAAAAAGACAGTGAAATTCATGATTTTGTATGCATTTCCCATGGTACTTTATTCATCTCAGACAAAAGCAGAACATTGCGGCAATTGTGAATACAAGAAGCATGTATAATTGTACATTGACAAGGGGCGAACAGTTTTTGTTCATAAGAAATACTTCATTTCCATGTAACTTGACATGTAAAAACAAGCCAGTGGAGGTCCATTTCATTTTACAGACTGAAAAATGTTATTTAATTTTCTGCCAATTCTTCTTTATGGTTGTGAGAGTTTTATTGGAGCCCTTTTTCTTGAGCAAAGCCCCTGCTTTAGATCCAGTAGCTTTAAAAAGTTTTCTGGGCGTTCCTGATTTATCAGGTTTTTTTTTTGTGATTTTCTTCTGAGAACTTGGTTTTCGTTTTTTAACCTTGTTGGCAGATTTAGCCATAGTGTCCAGCTGGTCAAGTGTTATTCCAGGAGGTCCTTGGGTCTCTTCAGCAATGTCGATCTCTTCATGGGTGTCCATGGCTTCACCCCTAGCTCCTTCAATGTCTACACTGTCATTGTCACTGTCTGTGGTAGACGCTCTGGACATGGTGGCGGTGGCTGCATGCTGTAAAGAGCTTTGGGGTGATGTGAGGTCAGTTGTGGAAGGATTTTGCTCTGTTTGGTCCCCTGTATCCATTATTTTTTTCTCAGCCAGCTGGTCAATCATTCTCTGATATCTGTCACGAGGTACAATGAGGTGTTCTTCAGCCATTCTTATTTGGTCAAAGTTGTGAGAGTTTTAAGTACAGAACGAACCAGTCGTGCAACAGTGTCAGACTTTTCTGTAGCAGTGTGTAGTCGGTCCTTGTATGTTGTATGGTCGTTGGCTATTGCTCTAATGACCCATCTGTCACGTTTAAGGGCAGCTTTATATGATTCTAGAGGCCTCAGATTGTTTGTCAGAATATTTTTGGCTACTTCGCCTATAGACCTTAGCTGGTTTTTTTCTGCATGTCTTAAAAGCTCCTTAACTTGTTTCTTGGGCAAGGTTGCAACAGCATGGAGAAATATGATATTTTCCTTTACCAAATTAATTTTTTTGGTAAATAAAGAACCGTGTCTTCCTGTGGGAAAATGTTTGTCTTTAGTTTATAACGGTTGTTAATGTTTGCTGACAGGTCTACAACCAAATAGCCATAGCTATCAGCAGTAGCCAAGTCATAGCTGGACATGAAATAAGGAATGTTGGTAGGCATGGTTTGGGAGGCCAAAGTTTTAACTTGTGTAACACTTCTGTTGTTCCTGAACAGACAGATATACTGAGAATTAAGCCCTATTTCTCTAACAGCTTTGCTTGCATGGTAAAGATTTTGTAAAGTGATAATGCATGAGATGTGACAATGGTGGCAGAGAACACACACTATTTCAACAATTTTTTTTCCTTCAGCATTGTCTTCCATGCTGGACATTTTGTCATCTAAGACAAGAATTGTTTCTCCTTTTGTCTCCTGCCAAATTTGGATGAGCTCATCTTTTGTAGGTATGTCAGATCTAAATTCTATCATGTCTCCTAAAGCCCTTTCAAGTTCTTCATACTTGTCTTGCCATATAGAGAAGCAGTAAATAATTTTGTTTACCTGGGGTTTGAACATTGCAGTGTTTTGTAACAGCAACTCTTTAACAAAAAAGCTTTTTCCAGCCTGGCTGCAACCAGCAATTAATATGTTTTTAGGTAACTCAAACTGCTTAAGAGAGCCCGAGACAGCTACCACTGCGTTTCAAGGGGATGATGTCATCATTAGAACCATTGCTTGTTGGTTCAGAATAGAACCTGTATAAACAATAGCCGTTAGGATAATCCTCTCTAGAGATAGGTATGGCTCCCTCATTGCCATCAATGCCATACAGTGTCTTGTAACCATCAATGTACTGGCTGTTAACAGCATCTTCACCTGTGTAAAAACGTGGTTGAATGGGTGCTTGGGACAAGTCTTGGCCGTCCACTGTTACTTGAATAAAGTTAAGACTATTGTGCTCAAAGTAAAAAGGGTTGTCTGAGAGAGTGCCGTGATTGGCTGAATCAGACACTAAACCTATGACCATTTCGGATGGTACACGCCCATTGAAGGGATCATTCAGCTCTCCTGAAAATACACCTTTGCCCAGAGTGAACCGTTTTACCTCGGTTTTTATGTAAGGGTAGATTGCAGGACGTGTTTTGAGAAGTTCAGCATGAGACACAGAAATTAGAGGGGCCACATCGACCATTGCAACTTCTAGAGATGCTTTTGTGATAACAACTTTGAAATCACCAATTCCTACATTTGTGGAAAGCAGGCAAAATTCTGGAGTACTAGGGTAAAGGGTTAGGTTTAGAGGCACACCACTTGGTAAAAATCGTGAAATCTCCAAAATGTCACTGTAAAGGTGGCCACTCATGTCGACTTCCTTTGAGTTCAAAAAATAGGACGTTCTAGCTTTTATCCCTGGATTGGTAGAAGTTTGCCAGTTAGCATTACCCACTTCAGTGCCTGAGTCTTTGTAAAACATAGCCATTTGAAGAGTTCCGTTCTTCATTTGTTCACTTGTGTACAAAAGAGCTTTCATGTAAGCCAGATAAGGGTAAGACTGATCTGAATGTGTAAGAACTCTGTTTTGTAATGCTACATCAACTCTGCTGAACATAGAATGCATGAAATTGTTAACAACTCCAACTGTTGCAGTGACTTTTTTAGGTGTATCGGCCTCACCGCTTGCACGTTTGGGCCTTGAGCTAGCGGTAGACCCTCCACCAGAGCCCCCTGTACCACCTGCACCACCTGCTTGATTACCACTAGCTTCGGCAGCATCATCATTATCATCATCATCATTATCATCATCATCTAAAAATGATGGAGGGCTAATCACCTCACCATTGCGACCCACAATCTTACATGTAATGTTAAGTCTTGTGGAACGCAGGTCAAGATAAGATGCACCATTGTTAGGAACACTGAACTGTATAACGCCTTGATTAGAAAAATCATTAACAGGGTAATAAGTTATAACATTTGACCTCCTTGTACCTACATTTTGTAAAGGTTTTTCGAATATTGCTAATTCTTCTGAATAGCCTACATATGAATCGGAAAGAACTGCTTGAGCCATTTTGTTTTTAAAAAAAACTACAAAAAAAAAAAAGCTTAAGTACCAAAAACACAAACACTTCTGAAGAGTGAGAGATTTAGAGAGAGAGAGAGAAGGGTTGTAGTGATGGATGCTCAGTCATCGAAAACGTCCTTTACTCTCTTAATCTTAGACCTGGCAGATGCTACAGCTGACTTGTTGTTGTGTGGTGAGACCGTCCTTCTCTTACGACTGTTGACAGTTGAATGAGCTCTCTCGACCTTTTCAACCCCTTTTGCAACTTCTGCTTCTTCTCTTATCACCTCAGCTACAGCGCGCCGCCTTTCGGCTTCATTGGGATCCACAATCTCCAGCTTGGCCCCCTCACCACCATTGGTTGTTGTCCTAGTGTCACCTCGAGTGTTTACAAGGACAAGGTGCGACCTCCCAGCACGTGAGCTCCCAAAGGTTGTTAAGTTGTTTTTTGTATTGAACACAAGGGGCCTGTCAGTGCCTTCGGCCTGTTTCTTGAAATGTGCTAGAAAAGCTTCGTAATCACCCCCTCCCTCTGTAGAATAATAATGACTGTCTGTAGACATTGTTAAGCTTGCTCTTGGTGTAGGTGAAGTGTGCACGACACTGTCCCAGTCTTGAATGAAGGTGTAGCTCCTTTGCTGTCTGTTAAATAAATATCAAGCACATCCAGCACATCTGTTGTGACCTTGACATAACGTGGAGAGTCAAAAGTTACAGGGCGACCTCTGTGTACGTCATTAAAGTAAACACGATTAAGTGTAGGGGTGAGAGCAGTGTTTACAAAGCTGGGCTCACAAACACTGGAATTTATGGTTAAATATGCTGTCTTGTAACCCTCCTGAAACCTTGGCAGGTCTAAATCAAGAACAGCCATACGCCAGCCACCTCTAGGGTCCAAGTTCAGCCTTTTCGGCAACCTAACCCTAAATCTTGTGCTTGTGTTATCGGGGAAGTAATTGTGACTTTGCTCACTAGAGATGTACAGGTACATGATTATTTTGTTTTGCCTGCCGACTGTTTGACAGCTTGGTATTTCTTGACTTCCTTTGTAGGTATGTATGAGTTGAACTTAGTAGAATACCCGTACCATTTAATGAGGCTATGCTTCTCACCATTGATTGTTTTGTTTGATATAATCTTTTCTATTTTGTATTCAATGCTATCTTCGTCGTTAGCTGCAACCTTCTGTAACTCTGCCTCATAAAAAGATCCGTGAATTGTTTCACCTGCCAAATCTTTGACCTTGTAACGTGGTGGATGTGAAGGTATCCTGGTTGAAATCTTAAACAACTCTTCTGTGTACTGCTCTTGATACCCCCTTTTAAAAGGAGCTGGTGGTCTGCTCAGTCTGACAAGCTGCCCAATTTCAAATGAGAATTTAACTGGTTGTTTGGCTCTTTTATCCAGAATAGGTAGATAAACTCTCTCATAGAGGGCCTGGGAATTTCGCTCATTGACATCTTCAGGGGGCATATTGATACTGCTGTGAGTTGTGCGGTTGTAAGATTTTACGACGTCATCAATGACATCTATGAAATTGTAGGTCTGGTTTTCATAGAAATATTTATACAGTCGGTCTTCGATTGTACGATTGACACGTTCAGCATATGAAGCCTTATGCACGCCATAGGCTATCATGTGCGACACGCCATAATCGTCCAATAAGTCTTGGAAGGCTTTGCCTAAAAATTCACGTCCTTGGTCGGTTCTCATGGTTTCAGGGTGTTGTCCGTCATCAAAAATTGCTTTGCAGGCTTTTGCTGTTTCAACAGTTGTCTTGGTTTTCAGACATTTAACCCACAGATATCTTGAAAAAAGGTCTATGCAGATCAAAAGATAACTGTATCCTCTGTTGAATTTAGAAAGATTAGATAATTGTAAAAGGTCGACATCCCATTGCATGTTCTTGTAATCCACAATGATCTCTTCAGTAGGATACCTCTTGTGAGGGACAACATGTATAGCGTGGGTAGTCTGGGAGTTTAACCATTTCTTAACAGCATTGTAATTAACCTCTGCAGGTTTGTCTTTTTTATCTTTAATATAGTGCCACAATTTACCTGCCCCATAAAAACTCGCCGGGCTATCGGGTTGATAATACAGGCTTGCAAGGTAATGGTCTGCTTCGGGTGACAAATCGTTCATGGTGTACAGGCCTGCTCAACTTGAAGAGGTTCTAGGGCGAATTGAAGGGCGCGGTGTAACCAATCTTTTTGGTGTGTGGATCTTCGGAGCCGGCAAGATTGCTCCTACCGAGGCACTTAAAAGTACGAGCCACGTTTCCGAGCTATTTCCTAAAGATATATTGACAATAGCACTAATTATGACAGTGTAAATTACAATGGCTTGTGTGAGAAAGACGATTTCACCTTTTGGAAGCCTATGGCCCCATACCACCCATTTATCTGTTGATTCTGTTGAGGGTTGTGAATAAAGCACACTGCTACCATGTTCTTCATCCATTGAGAGACCGTGTATAAATGATTGGAAATGCTTGCTCATAACTGAAATATAGTGCTGGTAGTTATCTATTTATTTACTCTCTCCACCCCTCCCCTGTCTGATTCAACAATGACTTAGCCCCATGAATGCTGAAGGCCCTCTTGTGTTAAAGTTTGGAAGAATTCACAAAACTGTAGGGTGCCATTTTACACCCTCTTGTGTTAAACGGTGTAACTACATGTTCTTCAGGCTTGTATGTTACCAGCGTAATGTATGATAGGTGTTGCATATATACATAGGATATCAGTAAAATAACCAACAGATAAAAGTATGTTTTAAAGTAAATAAAGTTTTTTTATTCGACACAAAAGGTGTTACAACAAAAACAAACATCAATAGAACCCTTGAGGGTTACATTCTACACACATTAAAGCCCCCAATTGGTTCATGTGGTCCTCTGCTAGATAGCACGGGACTGTAACACTGAGTTCAGGGATAACGGCTTCAATTTCACACATTTTTGATACAATGAGTTCAAATTGTTGTTGAGTGAGAGAAATCCCCTCATCCAATGATATAGCTCGTAAACCTTCAAAATTTTCCTCATATTTTGTGAAATGGATATACTCTGATGATGGTCTAAAAGTTTCTGCATAATAATTTGCTCCAAGATGATAGGAATTGTGTGAACCAATATTGTTGGCGATCAAATCGGCTCCTTGAACAAGTCTGCAGTACCTTTGCAGTGGTAAAACGATATTATCACAATTCTCGGAAACGTCATCGATCTGTTAAGTAAAGAAAACAGAATATGTTAATTTTTTTTGAAAGAGTTAAGGGTGAAGAATGTTGGGCTGACAACAAAAATGTCTGATTGTTTTTGATGTTGACATACCTGTATTCTTCTAATGTCGACAGTGACGTAACCATCATTAACCAACACCTTCAGAAATACGTCGTCACCCAGATAAAGTGTGAACCTCTCTCCATAGCTCAATTCAGGAATCATACTTGCAAGATGAGGGTAGTCGTGCACAATTATTTTAAACAGTTTAGCAATGCCTTTGACATTGTGCTGATCCAGCAACATCTCTACAAACTCTCTTGTTTGAAGCTCTGAATCGTCAATGTATTTCAAAGTTAGATAGGATGACATGTTAAGAGTCCTCTCTTGTTGTAGAAGACTGGCAATTTCAATACCATTAATAGTACTCGAAATAACAGCTGCATATTTCCTTAAAATATCCATTGAGAATGACACTTCTACACCAGTGAGAGTGTGTGAGTCAAATGATGAAAGATAGCAGTTTGTCATATAATTTATCATTTGAGGTCATAACAATTTTTTTTTTTAAGGAAAACCAGTGGGTATTGCATGCATGAAAACATGGAAAAAACCTGTGGATGTTTGAACAAAACTTGATTAACTGGTGACCTATGGTAATGTAAAGTTTGTGATTGGACGATTCAAAAATTCTATCTTAGCGGTTAATATGCAACTGTGAACTTTGGAAATTTTCCTGTCTCAACATGTTTTGAATTCTCTGTAGGCATCATACAAAAACAAACATGGAAAAAACCTGTGGATGTTTGAACAAAACTTGATTAACTGGTGACCAATGGTAATGTAAAGTTTGTGATTGGAAGATTCAAAAATTCTATCTTAGCGGTTAATATGCAACTGTAAACTTTGGAAATTTTCCTGTCTCAACATGTTTTGAATTCTCTGTAGGCATCATACAAAAACAAAAAATTCTACAAAATATATATAAATATGCAACAAAAAACATTACCTGTTAAACATTCAGAAACTTTTATTTGCAAAATAAATGTAGTCTCCATACAGGTTGTGTACAGTTAACATTGTCCAACCAATATTGTACAAAATCGTACACACAATCGTCAACATCGTAGCATTCAGCTGTGCTATCCTTAATGTTAATGTAGTGAAATTCATCACCGCACTGAGCCTGCTTGAACAGCGTCCACTTCTTTGAAACCGTATTTTCGGTTGTGTGAGGATAGTCTATGACATCTTCTTCAAGGTCTTCCTCTGACTCGGATGATGAAGAAGAAGCAGAAGAAGATTCGTCGTTGTGTGACTGCATTGCTGCAAGGCTATCCAGAACAAAAGGTTGTAGACTGCCTGTAACAGGCTCATTGAATAAATATCTAGCGTAATAAAATCCACCCCTGGCTGGTCCAAAATGATTATCTTCATAATCGGCAAAACTATCCTTACACTCCTGTAAAGTGTTGAATATTTTTGGACATTCAAAATGTATATAATAATGTACATCTTCTCCACAAGTTTCTCCAACAACAACAATCCATTGATATGAACCAGACATGATGTTTTCCGATGTTGTCAACGGTACAGGTAGTGTAACACTGATGTATTGTATAGCTATGGAGCCAATAGGACATTAGATTTTTTTATATAAAAAGACCAGTACAAACAAGGAAATTATCCTTTTTTAAAATGACGTAAAATATATATAAAGATTTCAGTTTGCACTGTCACGACTGAGAGACTATTTACAAAGTATATATGATTAATAATATTAACAATATAGTTGTAATAAACTAATTATGCATCTTATTTACACGTTAACATAATATTACCCTGGCAGCAATAAACAATATGACGTAACCCATAGTATTGTGAAAGTGAAAGTACCCTTGAAAACCCCTTATGACCTACTGACATACTGGCTATACCAGCACATATACTACTTGTGTAGAGCTTTCTTATACCTAGCACTCCAGTTCCCAGATATATAACACGCAAGAATGGATCGACATCGGCACGATGTCGGTGATGTTGTCCTAACTGTGGCCAATATCAAATTACGAGATTTGGATGATATCTTCATTATGCTTTGCCAGGTCTCCCTCCAGGTATGCCTGTCTAGCTAGCTTTAACAACATAGTTATCCTTCTCTGGCACAGATGTGAATGGCCTCTTAGGTTAACAATTCATTAATTATAATTACTAAGATTAAGGTTCACCTCTCCTGGGCTAAACTAGCTGGAATCAAACTTGGAACCTAAAGAAATCTTTACCAATGGCTTTACCAATAGCTTTACCAATGGCTTTACCAATAGCTTTACCAATGGCTTGACCAATGGCTTTACCAATAGCTTTACCAATGGCTTTACCAATAGCTTTACCAATGGCTTTACCAATGGCTTTACCAATAGCTTTACCAATGGCTTTACCAATGGCTTTACCAATAGCTTTACCAATGGCTTTACCAATGGCTTTACCAATAGCTTTACCAATAGCTTTACCAATGGCTTTACCAATAGCTTTATCAATAGCTTTACCAATGGATTTACCAATGGCTTTACCGATGGCTTTACCAATAGCTTTACCAATGGCTTTACCAATGGCTTTACCAATAGCTTTACCAATGGCTTTACCAATAGCTTTACCAATGGCTTTACCAATGGCTTTACCAATAGCTTTACCAATAGCTTTACCAATGGCTTTACCAATGGCTTTACCAGTAGCTTTACCAATGGCTTTACCAATAGCTTTACCAATGGCTTTACCAATGGCTTTACCAATGGCTTTACCAATAGCTTTACCAATGGCTTTACCAATAGCTTTACCAATGGCTTTACCAATGGCTTTACCAATAGCTTTACCAATAGCTTTACAAATGGCTTTACCAATGGCTTTACCAATAGCTTTACCAATGGCTTTACCAATGGCTTTACCAATGGCTTTACCAATGGCTTTACCAATAGCTTTACCAATAGCTTTACCAATGGCTTTACCAATAGCTTTACCAATGGCTTTACCAATGGCTTTACCAATAGCTTTACCAATAGCTTTACCAATGGCTTTACCATTGGCTTTACCAATAGCTTTACCAATAGCTTTACCAATGGCTTTACCAATGGCTTTACCAATGGCTTTACCAATGAACCAATCAACTATTCCCTTTTTTTTTTATTCACACTATGCCCTCTGAATCCTGTAAGAAGAGAAATGGTCAGGCTCTTGCCATCGGAAGTGACGAAATCAATAATCAAGGGTTAAGGGGACAATCAAGTGGCATTAGCAGCCTGAAACATGAGGGTCCAATCTTTAACAACTCTTGTAAATGCTGAAGGGGCCATTTAGTGGGCAGGATGCCATGCATTGTGGAAATGGCTGTATATACACCAGCCTCCATTCTTTCTATGGTTTATATTTAGCTTTGTCTGTAGTGGTTTAACTGGGAATTCACTCCAAGCCGTATCATCTCACCATTACTTCTGATCGAGGTGGTCTAGTGGTAGGACGCTGGCCTGCTCCTCTGAAGGATCCAGGATCAATCCCGGGCCCAGGCCAGCTAAATGATGTTCGGCTGATGAGAAATTAAACTGGCAGTACTCGGTGTCTCTGCTCAGGCAAGTAAAAAATCACACCCATGAGGTGTTAACATGGGTGGACTCCTCCTCTCTCTCACCTCATCAATCAACCCTTGTGAGTGGCAAGAACTTACCTTCTAATATCTATCTATCTGTCTGTCTGTCTGTCTGTCTATCTACCTCTCTATCTGTCTATCTCTCTGTCCATCTGTCTATCTATCTCTCTATCTCTCTCTCTCTCTTTCTCTCTCTCTCTCTATCTATCTATCTATCTATCTATCTATATATATATATATATATATCTATATATCTCTCTATCTATCTATCTATCTATCTTGGCATAATACTTCAGATTCTTGTTAAGATGTTGCCCAAGTGCATCCACAGGATAATACTTGTAATTGGCCCTGCGTCAATGTACCAATGCACAGAAACCGATCAGGCTTGGTAATTGCCTACTCAAGAGGAATACATTCTTCAGATGAGTGCTCTTGTATGTACCCAGTGCTCTAGTGTGTATATAATCAGCGGAAGAAGAGTACACATATTGTAATGTATTTTTTTTTATCGTATCAGGAATACTAGTCTTATATGACTGGTTTAGCCTGTGTGTGGGTCAACTTTTCATTTAGACTGGGCAGTGCGGGTGTCGGTAGAGTTTCTGAAGTGCAGGGCGGGTGCTGGTCAAACACAAAAGTAAGCATTGCGGGCCGGGCGGATATGGGTAACCTTGTAGTTAAATTGTGGGTGCATTAATTATTATCGTTGAAAATATTACGTAGAACAGTCTTTTCAACTTTTTAACTTCATCCGTGCCATCATGTGGGTTTTACAGCCACTGATTGGTCAATTCTATAAACTGTGATGCTCAGCACAAGGTTTGATATCACAGCAAAGCCAATATAACTGGAGTGTGACGTCACGATTTGCTTTCGTCACTTGTTTTTGGCCATCAGTAGCTATGTTCCTTGTCAGAAACAACAAACTTTACATAATTTATACAAACAAACTGTTAACTGCTAAACGGTTTTGATTAAGTACCAACTAAGTCAGATAGGTTACTACAATGCCATAATGCTATCTTGTTTGACTTGAGTATTGTTTTGTTGCTTTAGGAAATAAAACTTGAATTATATGCTTAACAGGAGAACACTCTGACAGAACTATAATGATGCCCTTTTTTGTTCCGAACTTTAAAGTACAGTAGTTTTATTAGCACAATTGACCCGCATCACTGCATCTCTGTTTAAACAAGAAGTTCCATCCTCTCTGTCCGTCTCCTCGAATTCTTTCTTTAAATAGCAATTAACGTGACACTTTTGAAATGCGTTTAAAACACTATTAATATACCACAAAAGAGGTAAATACCTATTTATTTTAAAAAAGCCTACAACAATAACTGGTTTTATTATTTATTTTTACATTTTAGGCCTTTATATTAATTTTTAAAGATTTCATCTTTTTTAATATATTAATACATATTTTTTAGGTTCTGCATGATTCCTCTGATGCGGGGTGGGTGCGGGTCAAAAAATCAAATCAACTGCAGTGAGGGGCAGATCGCGGGCTATTCCTTCCCATGTTACATAATATCATATACCCCATGGGTGGGGTCTTTTACTTGCCCCAGGATAGACACCAGAGTAGAAGTCATCACCAATTTCACATATGGAGCCATGGTACCCTTAATTGGTGCAGAAATATATTTAAAAAATAAAATTAGTGCACTGAAATTTGCCCTAGCCTTAAAATCAACCAAAAGATATTGGCGAAGTTTGTTTATCTAAATATTCCAAAAATAAAGAAACGAGCGAAGATGTTTTTCTGTTTTCCGAAGGAAATCATACCGGCTAATTGTTCTCCTTTTCTTTACTTGTCACGTGATTGTGTGCTTCTGTCTTTTGTGACGTTCCAAAATGATCACGTGACATGAAGAGGAAGTCCTATTCAATGCAGGGAGATAAGAAAAGAAGAAATGAATAGGAATACGAACAATGACAAAACAATTCGAACAAAGGAACTGACAGACGCTCAACAGACAAATAGCTGGATACATTTTTCACAAAAATTGGTCGAACTCCCTATTGACATTAATTTGTTTGTTTATTTATTCACGGAATACATTTATTGTGTATCAGTATTAATTTATTTACCCTTTGTGCAAATTTTACTAATGGTGAGGTGGTCTTACTATAGATGTTCAAATACATGGTAAGAAAATGAGAATACACTTGGGTAAAAAAATGGTAGTCTTAATGGTGAGGTGGTCTTAAATCAAGGTTTATTGTAAATAGTTCAAAATCAACAATGGTGAGATCATCCAGTGTCACTCTAATGCATCAATACTTCAGACTTGGTTCAAAATCACAGACATCGATGAACAATCAAAGAGTTTATGCTGTAAAAGTTATTAAAATGCAACAAGGGAGATTAAAAACAGCCATAGATAAGTACATATGTAGTCAAAATAACTTCTACAATTCATGTACGGTGAAAGATACAGGACCACAATACTTTCATATGAATAATTATGAATTCATATTTCCATACACAAGACTCTTTCACCTGTACAACTATCCTTGAATGGCCTATCCTTAACTACAATAGGCCTATTCTTGGCCTTTCGTGGAATTACATACCAATTATGCAACAGTTTTATGTCTTTTACATCATCATTAGCCGCACAGACATATTGCTTACTTTTCAAGTAGTCTCACGTTTGTAAGTAGATATCTTTGAAGATGGTTTAACAAAGGTCATTTGTCGTGTGTAATTTCCCATTTGTCATGATGCCTGATGGTGTGGAAAATGTGCTGCTCTTTCATCTGAAAAATGCAGGAAATTAGCATTACTAATCACAGGAATATGATTAATAATCCGTTTTTAACATTGGGCATGTTATTTCTCCAGGCTGATTATGACATTTAGGTAAATTATAATAGAGAAAATCCTATAACTAAAATTGATATGATGAATTTGCCGCCCTTCCATAACAAACAAAAGCAGAATTAGGATAGCGCAGCACTCTAAGGCAAGTTCTTTGATCTTATAATATTTAAAAAAAGATAAAATTCAGTTCTTCTCTGCCTTTTGAGAATTAGTTTCACCTAAGCATCCTTATGGAACTTTGTAGGGATTTTCCAAGTATTAATAAAAACTACCATGCGATTTATTGTAAACAAGTCATTGACAAGTTGGTATCTTTTCAATTTCCAAAGTTTTTTGCTTCGGAAAAAAAAGAGAGAAAAAAAGGTAATGATCAAACATCGGATAACACGCAAGATCGGATCGACATCGATCGGCACATTGATAGAATATTCTTTCAACGGCGGCCAACATTGAAACGATGTTGGTCTGATTTGGAATGCCATTAACAGGAATACCATATACAGTTCCTCTAAAAGGTATGCACTCCACCAAGATCTGACATTTCTCCTGGAAATTTCCCTATAGGAATCAGGCGGGTGTCACTTTGGCACCCTTGGGGAACATTTTTTATGGGTCAAAAACACAATGGCTGCCATATAACTAACAAATGCCTCATAACTTCCTTATTACTGGTGCTAGAAAGCTGATCTTGGTGTCCAAACCAATGTTTGTAGGGTCACAGAAGTCATTAATGCTATTAAATTTACCATTGCAACTTCCCTTATGCGCGATATTGCCTGGATGCTAATATAAATAAACAACAACTCAGATGATGAAAATAACAACTATGATATCCGGAAATATTTTATTTGTGTCATGCCCAGCTTATCTTTCTAAAAAACTCTTTCTTGATCATTTAGTGATATTTTCCACACGTTTGAATAGCATTGCAACAGAAGATGAGCATATTTGCAACTCCATCTATAAGAGTGCAAGGAAATCATCACTGAAGTGATTAACTAATCGATCAAATGATCTTGCTGCATGATCGTGCTCAATGGTTATGGAATTTATTTTGCGCATATGCAGTTGTTTGTATGATCTTGTTGCCAAGCTCAAAACAGAAAGTACACAATTAGCTAAAACTTAAACTTCATCAGGCAAAGAATCATTGCAAACATCACAGGTAAATTATATCTGCTGTTTGAACTCATCACTGATAACTCTCTATGAAGATTTTGGGAGCAGAGTGGGGTTGTACTTGATCTGACAGTTATTTTTTATTATTATTTTTTTTGTAACTTGTCGAAGAGGTTAACTTGATTAATTTCAGGATTTTCATCTGTTTCTTGTATAAAAATGTTTTGATGATTTGATTATGCGATACACAAGGCTTGGATTTCTAATGAAATTCACTTTGTTGAATTTATCAATCAACATGTCAACACTTCTGATGATTCACTTTCTAACAGTTTTTCCAGTACCTGCACCACAATTTATACAATTAGGAGAAGCACTTTACAGTCAATGAGGTATCTGTCAACTATGTCACGTTGTTATATATACCCGTTTGGACAAAAATATATCGATATTAGTGAACCACTATTGTAGGTTATACATGCATCATTTATGATGAATATTAGTCATCCAGGCAATATCATGCATTAGGGAAGTTGCAATGATAAATTTAATAGCATATAAATGACTTCTCTGAACATAAAGACATAGGTTTGAACACCAAGATCAACTTTCTAGCACCAATAATAAGGAAGTTATGCATTTATTAGTCGTCTGGTGGCCATTTTGTTTTTGGCCCATAAAAAGTTTTACCCAAAGGTGCCAAAGTGGCACCTGCCTGATTCCTGCTCAGGACATGCCATAGTACCATAAAACATCATCCATACCACGAAACACACTTTTCTGGAATTCTAACAGGTTAAGTGGCCCAGTGGTAAAGAGGCTTGCCTTCAGACCGTAAGGTTAGACACTGTGTTTCATCACCTCACAGCCGAGCGACCTAATTATATACATGTTTTGCTCGTTTACTCATCTAAACTAAATTAATAAATTTCTCTTATAGTCTATAGCCTAGCTTATGGTATTAGAGGTCAAACAATGAAATTATAGAATATATAGATGTTTGTGTGCTGAGTTTACACAATTCAGAAAATTGCCTAAAATATGAATCCATTTCTCTTGTATTTTTAAGAGAAGATTACTTAAGTCTATGCTCAGCCTATCGGTTACATAGTCTAACCAATTATTTTGTTTAATAAGATAAACTAGTGAAGAATTTCCATAATTAGGCCACCGGGCTGTTAGGTGACGACACACAGTATGTAGGTTCAAGTCACCAGAAGACATAGGAACTGAGCAGATCCTCTATAAAGCGGCGTTCACACTGTTCGGATAAGACCTAAGGGTTACCACAGATGGCGAAAATTGACTATACTTTTGCACTCGTGGCTCTGTTATTACGTAGCTAACGTAAGACAGTTGTAGATCGCTCCGCGAACGTCCGTCAATTGCTCGCCGAACGTCTGTCGCCAAGCATCCGTGGGGCATCCCTGAGGCATCCCTGAGGCATCAGCCAAAATATTGTTTGTCTTTAGAAAATGGTTGTATAGGTCAAACCATGATATTGGTTAGCTTACACAATTCAATGTCTAAGGCCAAACAATATCTTGGCTGATTTTAAACAAAATGTTGGATGGACACCAGTGGAAATTTAACAGACAATCATTTCTAAGATGGCTACCATAATACACTGATCAGTAAAATAATACTCATGGTGTGGCAAACATATCTTGGGTAACAGTCATTATCCACAGTACACATAAATCATGGTCATTAAGTATTTAATTTCTCGTATTAGGTTATTAGTATGGTCTATTTTTAAGATGGCATCATGTTCATCACTGTTCAGGTTCATTTAAGTGTAATATGATTATGTGCAAATTGGAAAATTGAGAATTATTTGATATTAAATTGAATAGAACGTAATGAGAGATTACATTCGAGGTGGGGAAGGGTCTATCCTGAGTGGTAATAATGAAATGATGCTATGAAAATGAAATACATGTAATTTGTTACGTGCATAAAACATGACTAAGAACGATTTCAAATACAGCAGTTTCCATAGACTTGGAAATTAGCCCCAGCCGGATGATGTCAAATGTCATGTCAAAGCAAGACCATTGCTGAAGGCAGCCAGTAAACGAATGGGAGTTCTGGGTATTCACATGTCATCTGGAGTTATGTTTCCAAGTCTATGAAAACTGCTGGAAATACCAATGCTGGAAAAATATGAAAAAAGATAAAAACAGAAATAAATACATGTTAATTAAGATAAGATAATAAGATAAGATGACATAAGATAAGATAAGATAAAATCAGATAAGATAAGAGATAAGATAAGATAAGATAAGATAAGATAAGATAAGATAAGATGATAAGATAAGATAAGATAAGATAAGATAAGATAATAGTATAAGACAACATAAGATAAGATAAGATAAAATCAGATATGATAAGAGATAAGATAAGATAAGATAAGATAAGATAAGATAAGATAAGATAAGATAAGATAAGATAAGATAAGATAAGATAAGATAAGAAACATACAACTTTATTGTCATACAAGTATGGAACTTATTGCACAAGTGGTTTACAGATAACTAAACACATAAATAGATAAATAAATAACGAAATAAAACAATTAGTGAGAACGGAGAAATTATTGTTTAACATAGCATAATGCGGGTTGAGTTATACCTGAGCTCACAGACAAATTACGTAAGTCTCCTGTCAGCTTCAGTGATTCCATGACTTTTGCTGGCTGATTTTCTTGACTGATGCATATCTGGGCCAGGAATCTCATGAACTCACTTGCACCCTCAGGTGTAATTGGCCTACATTGGGGTGAAACTTTTGCTTAACCGATCCAATTAGCACAGGTGATCTCGGGTGGAATTATTTATGCCATTAGTTCAGCAGCGCCTCACTAGGGGCGTGTGTGTAGCTTATCCTTCCATTCTTCTGGTGGCGAGTGATCCGACTTTCTTTATACTGTGAGAATACTTGCAGCGTGTGCGAATATACAGGGAACTCTTATTTAAACTTCTGATTCATTGATTGCAGGTTCCGAGAAATTATTCTTCAGTTATAAGGTGAGTTTGCAGTTCATTTATTTGTGTTTTGTGCAAAGCATTTGAAGTAGCAGGTGGTCTGTAGGAAATGGAATTGAATTTTTTATGCAGTTTCCATGCCTTTTGTGAACTTCCGTGAAATATGTGATGCAAAAATTAGTTCCTAGAATAAGAAAAAACTGTTTCTTCTTTCAGTTTATATACATTGCAACTGCGACCCCAGAGAACTCAAAAAGTCATTTTTCGCATACCTTCTCTTGGTTTCATTGAAGATAGTATTTATTCTCAACTTTTTAGCTGTTGATATATTGACAAATCCATATAAAAACGATACATGTATCAATAGAATATATATACATCTTCATTTCTAAATTGTACTACTCTGGTACATTCCTTCCGTATCTTGTCAATGATCGATTCCCATTCTTTTGTTTGTGGTTTGTTTTAAAAAATATTTGACTATTTATTTTACCTATCAGCTGCTGCATTTTCTTCATTATGTACATAATGTACTATATTTCTTTATTTATATTCCTACCTTGATACAATTGTTTACTTCTTTTTGCATTTGTTTTATTCAAATATGTTATATCATTCATACTTTAATTTATTTCCTTTTTTTGTCAAAAAAACCTTTCCTGTTTATTTAAAACAAAATGTGTATATGTAAGTCGGATTATTTACTTTCTTTGCTTTGAACTATTTACTTCTTGATCTATGCTACCGGGTCTGAAGCTTAATCCGCTCATATGACCAGCTGCCAGAGGCAGACATGATGATGAGATGACAAGACTTGGAGTCCACCTCTTGTTGCGCATTTACCCTATGGGTCGGGTGGGTCTTACTTACCTCAGCATAGCGTTCTTTGCGGTGTATTTATTCTAAATTTCTCTCCCGTTTACCTTCAAGGTGCTGTCTGATAAATTAATGGAGGGCTAGGTCTTGGCTGTAAATATTTTTAGCTTCTGGTTGTTGATCATTTTCTCTCAACTTCAGTCAGAATCTGTTAGTAATTAGAAGTCAGGTTGGCATGGAAACTCAAAAATGTATGAAATCTTCCTATCTGGCCTTGAAGTGTAAAACAAATGAATAAGTAGATAGCAAGAAAAGCTCTCTTTAAAAAAGAGACCTGTGTCAGAATTGGTTGAAGTAGTCCAGACATGGGGAAAAAAGTAATTGATGTATTTTGTACAGGCTGAAGGGTATTAGTTGCGGGTAACAGATATTGACAAGGTATTATGTCAAACTATTACAATGAATTAGTATAGTTCATATAAAAATATATCTTTGTCTTTATTGCCGAAATTGCTATAAAATGTACTTTTCAATAGATCCTTGCTACTCTTGCCTAGCTACCCATAACTGTCTGCAAATCGACTACTTGCACCATCTATAGTATTAGTAATGATACAAAGTGACCTTTGCTTGTTAGTTAGTATTACTATGAAAAAAACAACTAAATATATTTCCAAATTTCCTGCTATTAAGTTGTACAGAATATTGTCTTGTTCTTTTAAGTATATATTATAAGTACCTATATTGTAAATACTTTTTAGTATTCTGAAATTTACAGCCTAAAAAACAGTGTCTTTCAGAAAAATGTGACATGTTTTGCAAATCTATAAGAATAATTCAGATCCAAAATAAAAAAAATTATAATCATGTTTCATTACTTCACATTAACATACTTAATTGACAGGTTCAGTGAGTGTAGCATTTTTGAACTGCATATCTGCTGTTTAAAGTTTGAGAAATAATTTCATTTCAACATTGGCCTAATTGTAATTATTTGTAATTAATTACAGTGTACAGTTTCAAATGCAATCAGCTATCAGAAACATAAAGAGCAATTGACAAATCCAATTTGTGTAATTACACTGTTTCACTTAAGAAGGAGTGAGAACAGTGAGTGTGGGTGGCCAGTTTCATTTCTTTTATAGGTCAGAGTGTGGGTGTGTCACTCAACTGGCCAATCATAGCCAGATGCCTGCAATGGAGTGACCACTGCCACACTGACATACAACAGCAGCATCACAAGCACAAATTCATGATGGATTTTTGTTAACAGCGAAAACACCGTAGTTATTATTCAAATCTCATTAGTTTTCATAGGAATGTTCGTTCAGTTGCTAGACTTTTACATGATGGGCCTCCAACAGATATTTGTTGAAAACCTTCATAAGCATTCACCCCAAAAATGAACATTGCCAATTTCCGGGAAATCAGACTAACATGGATGAGTCCATTGGTGTTGGAAAGGGGACTGTTAAGATTTAATAAATACCTTGGTACAATAAAACCAGGCACTTTTGACATATGGTCCTCAATTCAAAGTTGCTCCATTTTATTCAAGGAAGACAAATGTGCCATAGTTCGGTTATTTAAGCCATTTTCAAGGATGTGAAGATCAGTGATCTGACTACAGCTTAAATGTACACAAAAATCAGTGATGTCACTTGCAATCTTCACAAGTCTCAGAACAGATTTAGTGACCTGATTTTAGTATATAGATGGTACCTTAAGGATTTAGATGATACAAAAGAAAACGAAGAAAAAAATGAATAGTCGTATCGATGCTGCAATATGCATCAAATTCAGTGAAGAATACACAGTTTTTTGATTGCTTCCTTCTCTTAAATTATACTCAGCGCATTTAATCAACTTTAGTCAGATGTCAATTACAAAATCTTGTAACTGTAATAGCTCATTTTACGAGTGCAAATCTAGTACATCTGCCTTCTTGAAACGAATGAGATATTATCAACTCTTCGCTGCTGAAAAGAGCATTTTGCTATGAATGTTTATAACACCTTAATTGCGTGCTGTGCAAGCGCTGTTGGCCAAAGCATGCTACCAAATAGACATTTAACAGAAATTAAATATCTGGTTAATTTTTTTTACACTTCAATCTACACGAGGCCAGACAAATGATTTCATGCCCAAGGTTGATCTGACCTTGCTCACATGCTATCTGGGAATCTGTTATTTCTTGCATATTAACTGTGAACATTATCACTTGTGGGTCCTGTCATTAACACTGTTCCTCTAATTAGCTTTTTTGTTTTTTTAGCCAATTTCATAGACTTAGAAACAAACATTCAGAGGAACGTCATGTAAATCTGATGTCATGTAAATCTCCCATTGGTTAGGCAGTCTCTCGGTCAATGGGAGACATGGAATCATATGACGTCCTCTGGAGTTAAGTTTCCATGTCAATGAGATGTGCTGCGATAATAATGTCTTTAAAATCTTCTAAAATTAGATAGTCGAAAGCAACGGTAAGATATGTTATTCTTTTGTGTGGGTTTGACGTGGTTTAATCTCATTGCCTAGGATCAGATTTAATGGAATTTTCTCAGACTGATGGTTTAATCTCATTGCCTAGGATCAGATTTAATGGAATTTTCTCAGACTGATGGTTTAATCTCATTGCCTAGGATCAGATTTAATGGAATTTTCTCAGACTGATGGTAGAAAATTCGAATCTGGTAATATGTGACTGTCAATCAATGAAAAGTCACAAAATTGAAGGTGACGTTTTTTCCCGTTTTCCAATTACCTGTGTGTCACTCAAGTCTGTTTTTGACAAATATGGAATCATGCGCCATACCATTCTCAGGCTGTCTTATCAAAGTAGACTAAAGGACTTTGTTTTAGGCAACCACAGAGATGGTACCGGAGTGAGTGATTAATGCAGTCCCAGATAGCATCCAAATTGGGCCAGCATTAATTCTATGTCGTTTTGACGTCGCCGACACCGCGCCAACTGGGTGAGATTCAATGTTAGCATACCAAAAACCATTTTCTCTTTGCCAAAAAAACAACTGTGTATGGTCATACCTCTCATATGCTGCATGGCCGTACCAATAGAGTCTTTTCACTGAGCAGTCCCGAATTCTGCAAGACATAAGTCTTTCCACTCTTCTTATTACACATTTTGCTTCTCAGACATAGTAGGTCATAACTAACTATGTACATAAATATAATTTTCTATGGGAAAGAATTTCAGTATTCTGTTGTAGCTACCTGGTGGAAATCCAGAAACTTCCGTGAAAAAATCCACTATTGAATGTATGTTTCAATCAAACAAAAAAGAGAAGCCTTTTCCTGTATTTTAATTTCCTGTATGTCAGGCAGATCTGCATCAAAGAGTTTCCTCATCTCCTGAAGATGTTTCAGATCATCACACACATACACACCTCCTAAATGCCATACACCAGTCTACGTGAAAGGTGAAAGACTAAAGAGAATATTGCAATATGTCAAATTGTGTCTTTCTGGAAAATGAATAAAGGTGCGAAGTCACAAAAAGTAATGATGAAAAGAAAGGTAGATTCGCGTTTCTCACCGGAAAGCATTTTACCAAAAGTTGTTGCTTTTTCTACGAACTATGTTTAATATTGATAAAGTCAGTATGTACAGTCCACACCCATGATGATATGAACTGTCTACATATAATTTACAACTTGCCATGACTTGAACCTGCACCGATATCTATGTATGAGGGGTGGAAATAAGTTTTAGATTGTGTTATGTCCAAATGTCTCTCATTGACTCAATGCTACTGGTCTGTAGCTTTGTCAACTAGCATGACCAGCTGCCGGTAGATGTAATGATGAGATGATAAGGCTTGGAGTCCACACTATGCTGTTCATTTAGCCCATGGGTGCGGTCTTTCACTTGCCAGAGCATAGACACGAATACAAAACCCCTCCAATATGGTGTCTTATGCAATCAACATCCAGCTGAGATGTCACTCATGAAGGGTGCCCAGGCTGGGATTCGAACGCAGGATCCTTCATTAGAGCTGTACAACGTGGAATTTGTGGATGCCTTAACCTACAAGTTACCCAGCCGCTGTTTGCCATCTCAGAGAAGTTATTCAAATACAGTTTGAATTTATGTAGAAATCTTAATACCCCAGAACTGTTAGCCTGTGAATTTACAGATTATTTTCATTTATTTATTTCACAAACTTTTGGCAACTTAGAGAACACCCACTTTTAAACCAAGCGAAATTCAGGGGACAAAAATGTATTGCTCAAAATTGATGTCATTATCAAGACTTCTGTATTTGAGGCTGTGAAAATGACAGATGCAAAGTTCCAAATTGGAATGGGGTATTCAGGATTTACCCCCACTTAAATAATAATCTCAAAAGCCACGATGATTAATTAGTTGGCTTGTTATGAAACAAATGGTGCATGGAATTACGTTCCAACAATTTAGTTTCTGGTACCTAATTATGTGCAATTGGCAGAGTACAAAACTTTGCCAAAGCAACTTCTGTCTGCTTTGAGTACCTAATTTGAAACTTCAAATTTCCAGGAGCGAAAGAGACAAAACATGATAAACAAACATACCTACTTGGATTAAGATAATGTGGTTCAATGGTGGCTCGGTGTTGGTAGTGGCTTAATGTTGGTCCTTACACAGTGTCAGCCCAGCAATGGTGTAATTCCCACCTATGTTGGCCAAATTTGCTGGCTTTCAAACTTGCTGAATGTAAATGCACTAGGTTTAGAGCCAGCCTTTATCATTGTTCATAATTATTGAGAGTGGGGAGTACTCAGCCTTGAACATAATGGTTAAAATTACACGTGTTGCCTGTGTGGGAACACAAGCTTAACACTAACTACATTATAAATACTAAATAATAAATTACAAATTTATTTTATTGATATGACTATCAGGAGAGGGGGCACTAAGTGTAAGAGCTCACACCATTACTGTAGCTTTCCGTTACCAAACATTTATCATGTTCATTAAACCGAGTTGGAATGAGGCAATGCCGCAATGGTTGCAGAAGGATCTGCCTAACCCTCCACAGGTGAGGGTTCGAACCCGCTACTTCTTAGTTGGTGAATCCTTAACTATTAGGCCACAATGATAGGACTTCAAGACAGACAGAGAGAAGGTGAATGTAAGACAGACAGCATGCCTGACAGACAGCTACATGGCCAAATGTGCCACGTGAGTTTTCCATGAGTTGGATAAACGCATGGTAAACGCATGGTTTTTGCCTAATTATAATCAGCCGCAAACTAAGCCTTTTCCATGCGTTTATCCAAATGCATGGAAAACGCACGTGGCACATTAGGCCATTTAGACCCCAACAGACAGACAGAAAAGTGCCTGAGAATTGGAGGTTTATAATCGGCTAAATACTTTTAGCATTCCAAACGTTATAATTTATGATGATGTGGTTTTAACAGGTATGGATTCTGTTAAAGTAGCTTTGACCGCATTTGTATAATTAAGGTCAAATACACACGTGTGAAATATTCATAACTTGCCATCAATTTTGTCTGCAATAATTCTAACTAATGGCCTTCTGAGATGTTTAAATCATGAGGCAAATTGTTATTTTATGGCGTTCCATCGTGGCAATGGACAGTATGCAATATGATGTAATTACTTGCCGTTTTATGTAATGATTACAATGGTACCCTATTATTGCGAACACCACCTTTCATGAGCAACGTCCCGGCGGACCCGGCTGGATGTCGATCCCATGAGACGTTGAATTGGAGGTGCCTTGTACTCGGTGTCAATGCTGAGGCAAGTAAAAGGCCTCACCCATGGGGTAAATGTGTAACATGGTTGGAATCCTCCTGTCTTTCTCCCTTCATCAATCAACCCTCAACACTATCTGTCTATCTGTCATTGAAGGGTACTTTGATTTGAGTAACACTGTACATGCATAGGATATTTCATGAAGGTTTGGTATTCAAAAGCGAAATTATGCTGTGACACTGAGATGGAGAAGACAATGTTCGTCATCTCGAGGGAAAAATTTAGATTCTGATACAAGGTCGATCCGATGTGAACGTCGGCCTAACCGCAAGCCGATGCACTCCTCGTATAAGCTACATCCCACCTGGATGTCAATTGTGAGACGTTAAGTTGGAGGTTCATTGTACCCAGTGTCTATGCTGAGGCAAGTAAAAGACCCAACCCATGAGGAAAATGTGTCACATTGTGTGGACGCCAAGCTGTATCATCTCATCATTACATCTGGCCGAGGGACATATAAGCTGACTGAACTTCAGACAGTGTAATCAAGACCTTGACTTATACAGTGACCATTACAAGTGGTCAAAAGTTGATGGTCTTCATGCATAGGCCTACTGGTCTTATGATGAGCTGCCTAAAAGCAAGATTGTACTACATTGGGTGGTCTTAATTGGGAGGTTCTATTGCATTGCAGCTCTCAATGTAATGAGTCAATAACACTAACCTTCTACTATAAATCATGTTTTGTTGTTTTTGATCAATACAAAGCTTTGTTGATAATACAGACCTGGATTTTTATCATTATGTAGACATCCTTAGATTTTATGGAGAAGTGGGTAATTTGTATTGGAAACCATGCATTACTACACAGAATAATTTCTGCAGTTTTCTCTGATTCTGGAGTGGTTTAATTTTTTTCTTGTTGAGCAATTCATTAACTGACGTCGGAGATTCGCTAATAGAATTGCAAATTGAGTTTTATTATCACAGACTGACTTTTGAGATAGAATAAACGAGCTAATTTCATTGATGAGAAAGAAGCTTTACAATCGGAGTTTTCAATTTGGGAAGTCGATCGTGCAGCAATGGAAAGAGCGTTTCGTGCTGGGCATTCATTGCCTTTACAACAGGAAACCTCTAGGGACATTATTTTATCTGCGCGCATAAAGGCAGACGAAAGAGCCCATCTATGCTAATGGTTACAATTGTGTATATTAGAACATGTTTATCGTAACATCATATTCCCAAATTGCATGTCACATTTTCTCGAAGTTGGGCCAATCTCCATCTGGGATTCTGACTAGGATAAGCCATTGGAGGATTTTCTTTTGGATGTGTCCAGCTAGGTATGGCTATGGCTTTCGGTACTTCGGGTAGCTGTTTCTGCCTCAGGATAGCTTAGTAAACCTTTCTTTATTGTAGTTAACAGAATGCAATGCTCAAGATGACCTTTCAACTCTTATGCCAGTATTGCCCTGATAGCATTCCAAATCGGGACAACATCGGCAATGTTGATACGATGTTGTAACGATGGCGGCCAATATTGAAAGGATGCTGGCCCGATTTGGAATGGTACCAGATAGCATTCCAAATTGGCCTAGCATCGTTTCCATATAGGCCACTGTCGTTACAACATCATATTTACATCACTGACATTGCGCCAATGTTAAAACAATTTGGAATGCTATCTGGGTATCTGGTGTTACATACAAACCAAGGTTACCCATCTCATCTCACAACATCGGCAAGGTGTAGCTCACGTTCAGATTGAAGTCGGTCTAATGTCTGACTGACCTGGGATGCTATCTGGGATGGTACACGGAGAACATGCCACATCGGTTAGACATCAGCCTGGGGCCGCCCACGTAGTATTGACATATAGTAGCAGGAGCCCAAAAAGTGCTTTATTTACAGAGAAACCATGCACGGAAGTGGAACAGCAAAATGATCCCAAGAGTGTCAGTTCTCTTGACCTGGCCGTAACAATCACCAAAATGTGGTGCGAAACCAATGGCAACTTTTCCATAGCAACCATATAATGGAAAATAACAATAGATTTTTTTAATGTTCTTGGCACTGTTATGTAACTGAGTAATTGCAGGCCCAGTTCAACTAAGCAGTATAATAACGTACAGGGTGGAGGTCTTGATGGCCAAGTTATTTGGATCTGGCTTGGCATCAGTTGCTATGGCAACACAAAATCATAAGAAAATTAAATGATTTTTTATATATATATAAAAATTTTCTTTTCTTTATAGTAAGTAGAGTTAAGTAGCTAACACCATTATGGCCTAACTTTCTGATTGTCCAACGGGTGACCCAATCCGGCACACCATTGCAGCTCAACCATTGTTATTCCTTGCTGAAATTGAATCAGGCGATTTATATTCCACAGTGACCTGTTACGTTTCCTACATAAGAGGGCCCATTATATTTCCAACAACAGGTTTCGGGTTTGCATTTCCCATGTGCCTACTTAATACAGGACTTGTTTATTTGCAAACGTGACAGAAAACCAGAACAGACAAGCCGCCAAAAACAGAGACAGATGAAAAATATGTGGTAGTATTTGAACTGGACAGTGACCATACCACAGTACAGTGGTATAAATGAATTTCACACACCAGATACATTTGTTTACCCTTCTAATTGTACGGTTTATAAGACAAAATGCGTTTTTCTGTGCTGGGAAATCAAGATCTGTCAAAGTGAGTTTCCATTAAGGTAGAATTAGAAAATGATTTTCACACCAAAATCTTGCTCATTTTAATTTTCTCCACCACTGTATTATTAACGAATGGTTAAAGATGGCATCACATAGTAGTAACATTCAAATATCAATGCCTGTGGCTGACTAGATGGTGATGGGTTAGCTACAATTATCATGGTAGGTTACATGTCAAGTTATTTGAAGTTAGATGGTTATCGATATTTCTACGCATACATTTTATACCATAATAACACTAATTTTACTAAGATGTTAGCTATTCAAGGACCAAGAATGACTTACTCCCATATCCTTCATTTATCAGCGAGTTAGCCCGTTTCATCAACAACTTGTAGTCGGCACAATTCGTCTTCACATAAAGTGACACATTCTTGAGAATTCTTCATAGTAATTTTGACTGATGCCCTACATGACATTGATTGAGACTAACTTGTCACACAATGCTAAATAACATGTCACTCAGACATGGCTGTGATGGGATAGCCATTCCCAGATAGCATTCCAAATCGTCTCAGCATCATTTCCATATAGGCCACTGTTGGTCCAACATCGAATCAACATCGCCGACATCGTGCCAACATTGAAACGATTTGGAATGCTATCTTGGTACCACTGAGCTAGGCCCCGACCTGTGCGAGTTTCAAGAGGCTTATATCTTCCAATCATGAAATTCATTCCCAGATAGCATTCCCAGATAGCATTCCCAGATAGCATTCCAAATCGGGCCAGCATCGTTTCCATATAGGCCACTGTCGTAACAACATTGTATTAACATCGCTGACATCGCGCCGATGTTGAAACAATTTGGAATGCTATCTGGGTTCTAGATGATACCTAATAATAGTACTGATCAGATAGCATTTCAAATAGGGACCACATCGGCGCAATTGATATGATGTTGATTCGATGGCGGCCAACATAGAAACGATGTTGGCCTGATTTGGAATGCCATCTGGGTGTTAGCCTGTTTGACTAACAATCTACTCATAGATTTTGCGGCGATATCTCTGGTACCCATATAGTGTTGTAAATGCCTCACATTAGCCTAGAAGCATGAATGTTCTTGTTTTATCTCAGCATAGCTTAACCGGGCATGCCCAAGATTGCGGGAAGTCCATCAAGCGGTGCAAATAAATCTGTCTAAGGGAACATAAGGGAACAATTTGTTTGTAGTTACGAAGCATGCCTGATTGCGGAGGTACAGTGCTTGTACCACTCACTGTCAGTTCATATGGGCATGATTTTTCTTTTCTTTTCTGCGTGAATATGATTGCTAGATTTTTTCAATCAGCTCCATTAGTGGCCGTTACATTTGTCAAAGTCAATGTCTCAATGTTACTGGGACCAGCTGTTGTAATGATGATGGCCAACATACAAACGATATTGGACTGATTTGGAATGCTATGGGTGGGATGTAATGATGAGATGATAAGGTTGGATCCACGTCATGTTACACATTATCATATAGCCCATGGGTGGGGGTCTTTTTCTTGCCTCAGCATAGACAACGGGTGAAATGGCCTACTAAGACAAACCTTGATAACATGACTAGCTCTCTAGAAATTAAATCCATTGATTGTTCATGTATCAATGTGAACTCAGTCGGAAATCTCATTTGGCATATAACAACTTTTCTTCACAACTTTTTTAATGATGTCAAAAGTTATCAAGTTTCAATGATTCATTTGTCAAAGTCTCATCCTGCAAATATTGATATGTGACAATATTTGACATCCGAGTTGGCTTATAATCAAAAAGTGTGCAATCTACTGTAATCGGAAACACTGACAATAATGGATGACTGCTTTTGATGATAATCAACTTCACAGGAACAGAAAGTTTCAAAATGTTTGCTAGTCAAACAGAATTACATTGACATAAAGGCAATATCTGGTACTAATCTGAACAATTTACTTCTCACTCAGAAAATTGTTAAATCTGACCAGAATCAATGAAACTTGAGCAAGAAATTTGACAGATTCCATCACCTTTCACATGATTAGTCCCATTTTTCAAAGTCATTTAGATCTGATGCAGATGTTTTTTATAATTGTCAAATACAGAACTTCTCACAGTTTAAATTTAGTCAGCATAGAGCTATGAAAAGCTCCTGATATTACATTTTTAATCATACTCATAATTTGATGTCATCTTTAACTGGTCACAGATTGAACTTGAACTGAGATCAAAAGTCAACAACCAGTGATATTAATGTGTACTTTAGGGAATCGGATTCCATCTCTGACCATGTTTCTTCACAAACAGTTTGAATTTGAATTGAACACACATACTAACAGTACAAATGATATAAACGGCTATATTTTAGCTATCCACAGCTAGGAACTTAAAGCTGTACCAAGCTAAACCAAGCTAACCAAGTCAAACCAAGCCAAACCTAATCAAGCCTAACCAAACCAAGTCAAACCAAGCCAAACCAAACCAAGTCAAACCAAGCCAAACCAAGCCAAAACAAAGCCAAAAACAAGCCAAACCCAATCAAGCCAAACCAATCCAAGCCAAATGGAGCTACTAATTGATCTCCACGTCTAAGAGCTGCTGGTGTGAAACTAACCAGCTTATATGACAGACGTAATGATAAAATGATAAGGCTTGGAGTTGACACCATGTTATATATTTACCTCATGGGTGGGTCTTTTAATGGCCTCATAATAGACACCAAATACAAGGCACCACGGATTTAGTATCTGGGATGTAGCTCATCGAACGAACTGGTAGCCTTCACAAGGTCACCTATTCCGCTTCAACCTTCAAAAGAAAAATAACTTGTTGGAAAGCTTCATTATTTCATTATCGTAAGGAGGCATTTTTTTAATTTCTCAAGACAATCGTCTACACACAGAGACAGCGTAGAAAATGAAATGTCTTATATCAAATCACTTGAAATCAGTAGGCCTCATGCGGAGTTATTTTGAGCTATATAGCATCGTGTTACCCCAGTTAGGGTTTTTTTGATGACTGCTCCATTAATATATCTCTATCAAACTAATTAACATCATTAGTGTCCAATTTGCTGGAAAATTCTACTAATTATGTTATTCAATCACTGCTATCCCATCATGTCTTTTATGAAGCGAATTTCAACATTCAACACTAGTTGGATGTTCTATTTATCTCCACTCAGCTTAACCAATAATTCCAAAGATAAGTGGGAATCCATCAAGCTCACATCAAGCCATGGAGACTATGATTGTTGATGTTAGATTCTCAGATCAAAAAAGGCTAATTTGTTATGATTGACAATTATCTGCAAATAACGAATAGAATACTGTGGGATGACGTCAACAATTGTGTCTGCGTAAACATGATTAGCATCAATTTATTCATTATTGATATGATCACTCAGCTTCATTAACAGCTCAATATTAAGAGGCCGTAACAATTTCGGAAAATCCATATTAATATTAATTGCATTATTAGTGTCTTTTGCCAGAATTACCAGAAAATCCAGAATGAAATTGTTTTGCAATGATCCAATTGTGTATTGATTTGAGCCTCTTATCTTCTACTGCATTTTGGGTTTTCAATTTGGACCATCCCATCTCTCATTCCTAATATTCAGCAAAATTCCACTCATATGTCACTAAGCATGCTTGTCTAGTTTTATCTCAGTATGGCTTGTGGAGGCATGCTCGTGATTCTAAAAGGCATCGTGAAGAAACATGGTCAGTGATGGAATCCGATTTCCTAAAGTACACATTAATGTCACTGGTTGTTGACTTTTGATCTCAGTTCAAGTTCAATCTGTGACCAGTTAAAGATGACATCAAATTATGAGTATGATTAAAAATGTAATATCAGGAGCTTTTCATAGCTCTATGCTCACTAAATTTAAATTGTGAGAAGTTCTGTATTTGACAAATATAATCATCTGGAACTGCCACGAATGTGTCTTGCATCAGAGAACTTCCTGATAACATAACTCAATGGCTGGACAGTGGTCCAAAGATGACCACCGATGGTCATTGTTGCCATCTGAGTTGTGGAATATTGTTGTTATTGTTGTGCTTGGAAAGATCAGGGTAGTTGGAGGAAGCGGGATACTTCATGTAATGTGTAATGTCATGTAAATGTCTATGTGTTTGTATAGCGCCTGTTTCGGAATTTAATTCTGCTCACCGACGCTTGGCATTGAGTATGAAATCAGGGGTCATTCTGAGTTGGTATCTTAGTATCAGAGTTTGGTATCAGTTTTGGTATCAGAGTTTGGCATCAGAGTTTGGCATCAGAGTTGGGTTTTGGCAGCAGAGTTTGGTATCACAGTTTAGAGCCGGAGTGGGATTCAAACCCACGTCCTGAGTGCCAGTGGTTTAGCAGGCCAGTGCTCTAACCATTAGGCCACAGTTATCTCTCATGTGGGCTGGAGATGACCAGTTTCGGGCATGGACATCTCTTCGGATGCTGCAGCAGCTAGCCAAGTCCTTGCTGCCATCCTCTCAAATTACCTTCCACACTTCTGTAGCCTGCTGTTAGCATGGTACTGGCTGAACCTTAATTAGTCACATGACCATATGCAAGACAGACGTCATGATGACATAGTAGACCATTTACCAGATATAGTAGGTTCATTGGTCTTGTTTGGCAATGTGACAAAGAGAAGTGCTTTAAAAATGCCCCATGCCATGTCGGCTCAACGTAGGCCCAGCGTCAGTGATGGTACAATGTCGATCCTGTCTGGGCATAGTCCTACTATCTGGGGTTGAGATGAAAATTGAATCTTAGTAATTCTTATTTATATTATAATTTGTTTAAAAAAGACATGGCCAAATATGCCACATGCGTTTTCCATGAGAAAGATAAACGCATGGAAAACGCATGGTTTTTAGCTAATTGTAATGTGGCAAAAACCATGCGTTTTCCATGCGTTTATCAAAATGCATGGAAAACGCACGTGGCACATTTGGCCATGTACAAGTGTTTGGCCATTTTTTTTGTGTCGGAAAAGACTGTCCAAGTTTTATTAGGGCATTGGACCCCTAGGCTGTTCTGCATGTATTGATCAGAGCCAACTTGATAGCTACCTTAGTATATCCTTGGTGAACCCCCGGGGCATATTATGTTATTTTCTGACATTGTGTTCTTTCCCGTTTTGTGTTAATTTCTGTCAATTTCCTCTTATTTTGGTGTCATTCTATTTCCAGGGTGCACTGCCTAGTGTGAGGTAAATTAGATTAAGTGCATCAAAGCAAACAGTTTGTTGTAATCCCCCAAGTTTTAATGTTATCATTAATGTCTATGAGGTTATGAAACTGAACTATTTGAATCAATCTTTATGGTGTGACAAAATTGGTGTGAAAAACTGCCAATGTAGACAAAATCTTCAATGAACGTGCCCATACTTATATCGTAACAACCACATCTGTTCAATGTCAGCCAGGTATTGGCATGGTCGACATATTTTTGGTTGGCCCAGTGCTGGCACTATCAGCCCAACGTTTGCCAAATGTTGGCCCAATGTTGGCTAATTAATAGAGTGATGATATTTCAGCATTTGGGTTCCTCACATCTTTTGTTTTGATATTTTTATAGCTTGCAGTTATCCAGATATAATATGTAGCATAACTGATTGGGTTTACACTATATGATCTTTCGCGGATGCTGGGCTGACATCAAATGTGGCGTCTCTCAATGTTGATCTGACGTGGTCTCGAGTTCAATCCCCCAGCCCAGGCACTCCTCATGCAATCGATATCCAGCTCATGAGAAGTTAAATTGGAGGTGCCTCCTAATCGATGCCTGTCCTTAGGCAAGTAAAATACCCCAACCATGGGGTATATATGTAACAGGGTGAATGTGAACTCCAAGCTTTATCCACTGCATCCTAATAATGAAAACATTAATGCATCCTCTTTGCCAAAAAAAAAACAAGTTAAGATTTATTACTTTGTTTATCAAGAAGATATATTATTCAATCATAAAAATTGTCTACATACTAAACGAAGAAAATATGAACACAAAGGAATAGAAATCAATAGCTTACATTCAATTTCCTGTGGTGCCATTAACTGCCTGGATTGGCCATGAGAGCTGTGCATCAAAATCACTAATGACTCCTCATCACGAAATCACCAGCTCTTAAGCATCTTGGGAATGGCAAATTACATTCTCAGCACCATTTGTAAAACTCAGTTTCTATGTAATCAAAAGATGAAATTATAGACACAATATGAATCATCAATTAAATTCCAAGAGATTGTTAAATTAGACGCGTCTTAAATGAAAGGAGGACATTAATTTTGGACCAATTTTGGAATAAATGTTTAGTTTCAGAATCAGTTTTTTTTTGGTCATACTGCATAGATGTGTAGCTAGAGTCTGATAACATTTCAGATGTTCTTAATTTAGCTCAATATGTATTTGGCATTTTTTTAAATCCTTACTTACATCCTATAATGCTTTGTTACTGACCATACACAATTCTGTTAGTCTAGAAATCTAAGTAAGGATGTAGTGGCTGTTACATAATGCATGTCACAGCCTTCCAAAAATAGGTTTATCGTGTCCACTCTCCAGAAATATTTTGCTCTCCTTTTGAAAAATATGAACGTAAAACGGGGGAGCAAGGTCGCATAATATACGGTGTCCACAATGCATGTCATTAGCTGCATACCCCCTCGGTAACCTCCAGGGACGGTGTTGGGGCCAAGGGGATGTGCGCTTTGGCCCAAAAAACATGATTGGTGGAAGTTCTGTCAAAATATTGCACCCACGCCATTGTAGTTCAGGCTGTTCAGCTATGGTAACGCAAAAGAATTCTAGAAGTATATATGGTATGCCCATTGCTATATTTTTTGCAGGAATTTATTTTATTGTGATGTATGACAGCTGATCTGCATAATGGTCAAGCCAGAATGTTCATTTCTTCAGCGAGACAAATTTCCCTGATATTTCCCTGAATGCCCTTTAAGCTCTTTCCCATTGGCTAAGGCAGTCAGCCAGCCAATAAGAATCCTGAATTCACGTGATGTCTTGTGGTTGTCATTTTCCAAGTCTATGAAATTGGCTGTAACATCAATGTAAAATACATAGCCATATTTTGACAGACAGCTAGACAGACAGACAGACAAAGACATTTATTTACACAAAGAGACACACATTTCATATACAGACATTGTTTGAAACATTCATAGACAAATAGACAAACAAACAAGTAAAGAAATATTTCTAAGGTCTTAAGACCGCAATCGAGAGGCCACATTTTTAATGTAATATCATATCCCTACATGCTATTATAAGATAAGATAAGGTAATACTTTATTTCCAGATGTTTTGCATTTCAAAATTCTGAAAAAGATCATTGACACTTCGGCGCATTCACACAGACATACGTACTTATATCACAGACAAACATGAGCATACATATCACAGACACAAAAGGCATAATCATGCAAACAATCACTGACATTCATATCGCAGAAAAAGGTGCGGTGGTTTAGTCTTAGAGATTCAATTATCTCAAATTGGCAGAAACAAATGATCTCAGATAGTGAGATGTCCGCACTTAATGGATTTGAGACACCTCCCAGATGGCAAGAATCTGTATTTTACGTGTAGCGGATGGTGTTCATCATTTAAGATAACATCACATCGTTGTACAGTGGCAGTTTGATATGAGGTTTCTTGGCGTTCTATATTGTTAACACCCATTTTTTGGCATATTTTGAAGACTATGTCTACCGTGCTCTTTGAATCTGCTGTGCTGCTGCCAAACCAGAATGCTGTAGAAAAAGTGAGGACAGACTGCATGACCGAGCTATAAACCAAAGTCAACATTCGTTGGTAATGTTTAACTTGCTCAGTTGTCTCATGAAATACATTCTTTTGTTCCATTTTTTGTACATGTTTGTTACATGGGTATTGGAATTGAAATTAACATCGATGGTAACCCCAAGATATTTATATTCTTTAAATATTTATTTATTTATTTGAACATATTTTGCATGGGCAGCACCATCAGTACAAGACTGTTTTACATGTGGCCCATAAAATACAATAAAACATAATAAATAGTACAGTAATTTTAAAACAATTGATAAAATATTAAAACACAAAGTTACATTAAAATATGTTGTTTAAGCTTAAATTTAAAATCAGTGTAATTATGTATGTCTTTTAAAAACGAAGGGAGATTGTTCCGATCTTTTCGCTAACTGACTAGATACTGCAGGAAAATATACATTCATTGGATGGCTTCTAGTATTTAGACCATTCACATCACAATTCATCACAACATCATTGACTAGATAAATACTGCTACCTGTTCATTTCCTATATAGAGAGGTGCATGGTTTGCATTTTTACTGTAGTCCACAATAATTTCTTTTGTTTTTTTTACATTTAGGACCAGGTAGTTATCATTGCACCATGTAGTAAAGTTTCTGACCTCTTCTTTGTACCACATATCATCATTCACACACAAGCTTATTAAGGCTGAAGCATAATAAAATGTCTAGCAGATACATGTATATCTATACAATACCGATAAAACATTTATTTTGTAAAACCAATACAGAATTTGCTTTATAGAAATCATTAAAATATGAATGTGTCAGTGGTTGGACATTAAATTCATATTTCACACAAAAGTAAGAACTGTTACAGTGAGTGGGATAGCCTTCCAGTTTACACAGACATATAGTATTACATAAATGCAAATTGCGATATATATAGCTAGCTCGAAACTGCTGAGTGAGACACTTTGCTTAATAGTGTTCGGAATGTTCGACCGGAGTTTTGCACGGTAGTATTTTACACTCTTTTAGCCATAGGTATAGTGTTAAAATTCGGGATATTAAACGGATCATTATCTCTTATATTTTAATGTGATTCTTTGCATGTAAATAGTTCTTGTATGTATAATAGAGCATCTGTTCTTTAACTTTAATTCTATACATGAGTATTTTCATTGACTTAATACATCTTTTGTTGATGTTTATTTGATTTGTTTGACTACACATGTCTTCGTAGGTTCCTTTATATTCATTAGTTACAAATAGCAGTTTATTGGTCGTTTCTAATTTATCAAAAGTTTGTTTACCTGTCAGCATCCATACTGGAGTGCAGTAATTAAACTTGCTACTCATGCAGCTATTGTAGATAATAGTTTTGCCGCCTTTATCCGGAAAATGTTTCATTCTCTTGAGGGCATTTATTTGCTTACTTATCTGGTTGCATATTTCATTGACATGAAGACTAAAGTTTAATTTCGAGTAAATTTCACCTCCTAATACATTACTGTTAATATTCAGAGTTGGAAAGTCGTCTAGGTTTTGCCTGCTCAGGAACATAATTTGAGATTTTTCAATGTTTGCTTTCATTTTGTTGTTATGGAACCATTCCATGGCTTTAAAGCAGTCTGATTCAAGTTTATCTTTTATTTCATTTAGGTCTTCATCCATAACTGACAGATATTTCTCCTCTGTGTAGTTATAACTTTTGGCATTCATATTTATGAAGACATTGAAGGACATAGTATTGAGCCCTGGCTGACCCCCTTGATATTTGATACCCAGTTTGATGTTGTTTCACCTATTTTCACTCTCTGTTTTCTTTCGACAAGGTAAGACCTAAGTAGCCTACATGCATTGTTGCTGAAACCATAAGCAGGCAATTTAGCCAGGAGTAATCCATGAGACATGCAATCAACTAGCTTTTGATAGATCGATAGCAACTACACCTACTATTTGTTTATTGTTAAGGGCCTCGCGCCAATCTTCAGTTATTCTTGTAAGGATATCCTGACGGCTATATCCTTTCCTAAACCCAGATAGATAGTTATGTAGTAGAGGTTCTATGTAGGCATATATTTGATTGGAAAGGATTTTTTCAAATACTTTAGATAGAGCTATAGGTAGATTTATGGATCTGTAATTTCTTTATTTAGTTTGTCTTTCTTTTTGTAGAGGGGAGTTATGTTAGCTTTTTTTATGTTATCAGGAAATATCATTTGCATCAAACATTTATTAGCTATCATAGTCAGCTGTTTAGCTAATTGTAGTATAGACAGTGAATAAAATTGGTGACAAACGATGTGCAGAAAAGGAAAAACTACGGAGCTCTTGAAATGCTGGTCGCCTGCACTGCAGCATCCTCTATCATGCCTCCACACGCATGGTGGAACAAACTATAGTGTATATATGTCCAGTAGTGCAGTGTCCGTTGGTCTAAATAGTGTGAGGACTGTGAGGTCTTTATAGTTGCACTGTATAGATTTATATTGATACAGTAATTTTGCATATATTGAGGCCCGTAGCCAGCCGCTGGCTTTGGGTAGGTTTTTTTTTCATAAAATGGTGGACCTTCGATCCAATTTTTTTTCATAGCATTCCCTGATGTGGACCAAGTTGGGTGGGTCGAATGACCCCTCACCCCCCCCCCCCCCCCTTGGCTACGGGCGTGTTTGATATTAACATAGCGCATATTCATGTCTATAGATGTACTAGCTGTTGCTACATATATTTGTGAGGAAGCAGTAAAGCATTCAGACATGTGTTTACGAAATTATCCGCTGGGTGACGTGGGAGGGCAACACCTGTGCTTAAGATGTTTACCTAACGTCATCGTCTCACCTGGCCAAACCGTCTAAAGAGAAACGGCGCGCATGAACTTTGTTCTGAGTGTAAATAAATCGGTTTGAGCAGTTGTTGAGAGAACCAGTGGTATGTGTTGCAACCCTGCCACAGTGCAGTGGCTAAATGGTAATTTTATAAACTAAGGATTTACCCATTTTTTATTTCAAGTTTTTTTCTCTATTCTCTTATTATCCTAGTAATAATTATCAATAATGGCTCTTTAATTTCTACTTTATTCTAAGAATATAACTACACAATTATTTTTCCTTTGTTGTTGAAGATTTCAAGCTACTGTAAGGTCCTTCAGACTTGACTCAAACAAACTCAAAGAATACATTTTGAAGCTTTATTGGCCCTGCCCTAGCCAAACGTCCTGCCTATACCATTCTATGGACCAAACTCTGATCAAACTGATGCTGCCAGCATCCCTGTAGCCCCCAGCAGCCCACTCTGGCCAATAGGAACCCAGCCATGCCCCTATCACGTGCTCCCCTTACTGGGGCATAGGAAATGCCCCACATTCTAGGTCAACGGCCTCACTGAGGTCACTGGGGTCATGGGAACGGGTAACATTCGAAAAACGGATTCCAGGTCATCACACTGTCCCCTCCTACAAATGAGGCATGTCCTCATGCCTCCGACAGGGCCCAGAGGAGACCTAATCACCAATGTCTTCCGGGGGGGATGGAGGCAGCATTAACAGTGACTTTTAGCAAAGTACCCACTATTGATTAACAATGAATAGGACGATTTGACTAGCGATCAGGGCAGACATGTCATAAGCAACAACACTACATCAACGACAACAACAACAACCCACCCCAGCCCAATGATAGCTGAGCACAAACACACAATATTCAGCACATAACAAGGCCATTACTGGCACAACAATATGGCTTCCGTTCAAAGTCCACAAGAGTCCACAATGATTTCACACTTTTTCTTAACAATAAAGAGTCAATCCTCCTGGTCCCTGTCACTGGGCACTAGCTCCAGGGGAGCTGTCAGTCACACTCCAGAGGCACAGTCCACTCACACAGTCCTGGGACTAGTCACAGTTCAAAGCCAAACACCGTCTGACAGCTGTCAAGCCGTGACCTTGTCAGGTCATCTGTCAGAATCTGGCACGTTGAAATCACTACAAAGATGGACACTCCTGCGCATTGAAATCACTACACACAATAATCCAACCAGGTGGGGTATCCGTTAGGCATTCCACCTAATTAGTCCACAGACCTAATCCGAGGTCAAGTCCACACTTTCCAACCTGTTTTGGGTATCCGTTAGGCACTCTACCTAATTAGTCCACAGACCTAATCCAAGGTCAAGTCCACACTTTAGGTAAGCCTAAACCCAATTCTATTGTCATTCCGTGGTAGTGTCTATGTATTAGTGTCCAATATGCTATCCAGGGGCGTATTCTGGGTCGTTTTCCGTTGATTAGTCTGCCTGAGGCCGCCACCCAGGAGGACCAGTGACACACGTCCTTGTCACCACATGGCCTCCGGGGGGAGCGGTCCAGTTCGTTGTCCAGGGACATTTCCGGTTGGCATCTGGGGCTTGGTGTCTGGGGATGTTATCCAGGGGCTGTGGGCCCAACGATCGGGCCACACACCGGAGGCTGGATGTAGGCTGATGGAAGGACTCAGGGTTTGGACACCCGGCGGTGCTCCTTCCACATCCTGGTCCGCTCCTCGGACATCCTGGTTACCTCCTCCAGGAGGAGGTCAGCCTGTCGCTCCGCATCCCTGCGCCTCCTCTTCTCGGATTCCGCATCCTTCAGGGCCCCATCTCGTTGTCTTGCAACCTCCTCATAGTCTCGGGCTTGGGCCGCAATCTGGGCCCGGGCCCTGACGAGGTCCTTCATGAGGTCTTGGATTCTCTCCTCCAAGGTCATCTCTGAGGGGAGCCGGCCCATCCGGTTCTCTTTACTCCCCCTGAGGGTTCTCAGGGGAGGGGCCCCAGAGGCAGAGGCAAGGTGTCGCCCTGCAGGGGTCATCTGCACCCGAGTCTGGGTGTGCATGGACGGTGTCCAGGTCAAGGTGGTCGACATGAGCGTGGGCACCATCTGGGTCCTGGTGGGCGAGGGCCTGGAGGCCGGTAGAGAGGCATCCGTGTGGGGCCCCTTGATTTCCTCCAGGGCAGTGGCGGCCACAACCCTCTCGGCCTCCCTCCGGGTCGCCCTGTGTTGCAGTTCCAGGTGGCGGCGGAAATTGGACTTCCGGTCCGCCACAAACCCAACTGTACACCTGGGACACTGGTAGCCCATGTAAGAAGCATGGTGAGAGGTCGCCATGTGGCGACTCAGGGCCTTCCTGGAGGTCACAACCTTCGTACAGCGAGTACAAGGGAAGGCCTCCTGGGTCCTATGGACCGGATGGACACAGGAAGGGGTGGGGCTGGAGGAAACCTCACTGGGAGTCGCACTTCCCTCCGCCCCAGCTGGCAACGTGGAGACCCACGTGGTGTACCTGTCGGCCAAGGGAGACTCTTGGGGAGAGGCACTGGGTGACTGGGCCACGGAGACTGGGGAAGTCACAGTCAGGGTCCCCATGTCCGGGGCGACTGCGTCACTGGGGGACTCTGGAACCAACACCTCTGCCCCAGTGTCGTCAGTACTGACGACGGGGTCTTCTGGGGCCTGGTCCAGGGTTCGATTCTCCTCGTCCTCGGCTTCTGGGCTGCCTGGCGGGGGTGTGATGGGGCTGTAGGGGCCCAGTAACGGGGCCTCCTCACAATCCTCACCCACCCTGACTGCCTTTGCATAGGTGGTCGCCTGGGCCGATGTAGGGGTGGCCCATTGGGCCTGGGGAGACCCAGCATACCACGCCCGGTCGGCCATGCTCCGGAGAACGTCCTCCAGCTGGCATTGGGGTCCCAGCTCATCCCGGATCCACTGGAGGAGAACTGCCATGTCCTCCCGTAAGGGCTTAGCCCGGACAAGCCGGCGGAACCGAACGAGGTCCGGGGCCTGGCCTGCCACTCCAATGGGCTCATAAGCCCTGGACTCCATGAAGGCCCACATGTGCTGCTGGGCCTCCTGCTCCCTCTCCACTGTCCAGTACTCCTGGTTGACTGGGGTTGCCCCCTGACGGCGTGGTGCTGGAGTGGTCTCCTGTACAAGGACTGGGGTTGCCCCCAGATAGTCCAAGTGGTGACCACAAACAGCTTCCACCTCCTTCTCCTCCACTGACACCTGGAGATCCACTCCTGCAGCATCTAGGGCCTGCATGACCACATCAGCCAATTCACTGCAGTCCATGTCCATTTTGTTCAAGTACAAATATCAAACTTCTCACTATTAAACTTTTTCTTGCCTAGGGCAGTACCTCTTTCCTGACTAAAATTCAAGGAAGGAGTGATGCAAGGAGGTCCTGCATCACTATGTCTTTCCCCCACAGGCAATAAAATTCGCCAAATATGGAATTTTGGCACCATTTACCCCACCCCCCCCCCTCATACTGAAGGGTCAACTCGGTCAACTTGCCAACCCAGGGGGGTGTTGGAACCATCTTACAGACACCCCATTGTGCCAACTTGCTGAACTAATGACCTTAAATGGCAGAGGTCAAAAGTCCAGGCACTTTTTGGCGGGTTTTTAACCAACAAGAAACACGTGTTTCCATCAGACAAAGAAACCCCAACCTGCCAACAAATACAAACTTAATGGAATCAGTATCTAGGACCTTTCAGGACCCACCCAATGGAACAGAACCAAAACTAACAAGTTTCGCAACTCCATACTGATGTCATCCATTAACCAGGACAAATTTGTCATGTCCCAAACCGTTACATGATAAAATGCAGAGAAAGAAATACACTATCTGACAAATTACCACATAATAAACCGTTACATGCTAAGACTCAGAGAAAGAAATACACTATCTGACGAATCAACACATAATAAACCGTCACATGATAAGCCTCAGAGAAAGAAATACACTATCTGACAAATTACCACATGAAGACAGCTATTCCTATTTCTAGAAATGACAGCTGACATACTACAGCAAAAACCACTGCTAGGGCACCGAAAAAGTATTAAACCGACTTTTTACATGTCACAGCAACATGCTCATAAATATGAACATGACAAGACCCCCATGTTTCCGCAATCTTATTAAAAATAAGAAAGTTATTCCTACTAGAGTTAAAGTCACACATAACTCACTAGGCGAGTGAATAAAAACCTTCGGAGAAAGGTCATGTCACACTGACACTTTCTTTGGAAAACCACATCAGGTACATGGTACAACTTAAAGAATTAAAATTGCCCTACGGAATTCTTAAGCTGATTCACTCCTTTCCGGACAGTTTCGCTAGCCTACTCCGTATTAATGAAAAAGTAACTTACTAAAATTAGCAAGGGGATCCCACTCAATCAAAAATATCTGCCAATACCAAATTACACTCTATACATATAGTCGCTGTATAGACGACAGACCGGGATTTGAACTAGTGAACCTTAATCAAATCCAATGTTGTGACCATATCTGTCAGGTGGCTGTCTCAGCCTCTTTGAAACAAAGGGCTCAGCCTCAGGATTCAGTCTGGAATCCTCTGCCAGCCAAGGTGATGCCACTTTCCCGCCACATTCCATGTGGTTTGCAGGCATCAACCTGGGCGCTTCCGTGCGGCCTGTACCCACGTGGGTAGACGGCGCTTCATCAGCGTTTGGGGACGCCGCATCATCCCCCAGCATCACGTGTTCAGAGGATGCTGCTGCCGGCCTCACTGCACTCCGAAGTACACCATCTCGCGTCTCCCCAGATCGCGTCAGAGGCGGATCCTGCTCTTTTTCAGAGGGGGGCTCATTCTGACGTTCATCATAGAGAAAGGGGTCTGTGTACGGGTCAGTCAAGGGCAAATCAGGAATTCTAGCTACATCAGTCTCACGTACTTCAGCCAAGTACGGCTTGAGTTGATTAATGTGCACAATTCGAGATTTCCCAGTTGCAGGAGCCACAATTTCATAATTAACCTCCCCCACTCTTCTCACCACCCTGTAAGGCCCTAAAAACTTCAAACTAAGTTTCTGCCTAGCCAGGGGCGGATAAAACAGCAAAACCCAGTCTCCAGGTTCATGAGACTGATTGCTGGACAATCTGTTGTAGTGCTTCGCCTGATTCAGAGCTGATTTCCGCAGCTTTAGGCGACAGCGCTCAAAGGAATCTTCCATAGCCAACCGTATCCATTCAACATATTCAATTGTACAAGATGGCTGATCCTGGAGGACATGACCATACAACAGGTCAACAGGCAGGAGGGCTTCCCTCCCAAGCATCAACTTATTGGGAGTAACTCCAGTTGAGTGCTGGGGCGTAGCCCTGTAGGCACACATGACATAAGGCAGAATATCATCCCAATCATCTCTGTAGTCATTCACTAACTTAGAGAGCATGTCCTGTAAAGACCTATTGAACCTTTCCACTAAGCCATCGCTCTGGGGGTGATAAGCAGTCGTCCTGGTCTTAACAATGCCAAGCAATTTACACATTTCCTGGAACAACTTAGACTCAAAGTTGGTGCCCTGATCACTATGAAGCTGATAAGGAGCTCCAAACCTTAGAACCACCTGAGTTACCAAACAGTCAGCCACAGTGTAGGCTTCCTGGTTTGGTAGGGCAAAAGCCTCTGTCCATTTTGTGAAATAATCAGCAATAACCACAATGACCTTATTCCCCTTCTTAGTCTCTGGAAAAGGACCTACAATGTCTACTGCCATTCTCTCCATAGGCATCCCAACAGGAACCTGTTGTAATGGGACCCTATTCCTGCCTGTCTGTCTACGCTTCTGACAGCTCTCACACCATCCAACCCATCGGACGATGTCCTCCTTGTACCCTGGCCAATAGAACCGTCTCCGGACCTTGGCCACTGTGCTATGGATTCCCATATGTCCCCCTAACCGTGAGGTATGCAATTGCTCAAATATCGCTCGTCTCAACTTAGCAGGGATCACCAATTGCTCTACACTTTCCCCTGTAGGCAATCTATGCTCTCTGTACAATTTTCCATCTTTTAAGTGCAACCAATTGTACTGAGCCCAAATATCTCTGACACTACCTGGCCTATCTGCTATATCGCTATAGGAGGGCCTTTGTCCTGCCTTTAGCCAATCCACGGCCAAAGCTGTCGCACTATCCTGAGCTTGGGCAGCCACAATCTCTCCCCTTGTCCACACATTCAACCAATTCGAACCCAGGACCTCAGATTGTTCAGGGCCACCCACTTCCGGTGGGGCAGTCACCACTTCTGGTGATGCCTCACTGCTCACTCCGGGGCTGGTCTCAGAAACTGCCACCACTGGCTGATTCACAGAGACTGTCTCAGCCCTGGCTGACCCATCAGCCACATCACCAATGCTGCCTACCACTGTAGCTCTCCCTGGCCCCTGTCCCTGGCGCCACAATGGCGCCTGCTCCCATGGCTTCATCAACAAGTGAGCCTTGTCAGCATTCCACTGTACAAGGGCCACCATCATTCCCTGGTCACCATGCCCTGGATCAGGGCAATCATCTCTCTTACACCTTCGTACAGGAATTCTAGAACACCCATCTGCGTTTCCATGCTTTTTACCCTCCCTGTATTCAATTCTGAAATCATACTCAGCCAATGATGCCAACCAACGGGCCAGCATGCCCTCTGCATCTTTAAAATTCTGTAACCAAACAAGGGCACGGTGGTCAGTTCTTAAAAGCACTGATCCCTGTCCATACAGATAAGGTCTAAAAATCTTAGCCATTCGGACAACAGCCAAAAGCTCCTTGTAAGTTGTACAGTAATTTTTCTGGCTAGTCGACAGAGCTTGAGATGCATAGGCAATAACACGTTCTTTTCCCTCAATTACCTGGGACAAAACACCACCTATTGCTAGATCAGAAGCATCTGTATCAAGAATAACAGGGCAGCCTTCTCGAGGCAAAGCCAAAACTGGCGCAGTGGTTAAAGCCTTAATCAGGGCCTCAAAGGACCTTTGACATTCGGAGGTCCACTCGAAAGGGACCTTGGGAGTCATCAGGGCATGCAATGGGGCAGCTAGGGCAGCAAAATCCGGCACATACTTTCTATAGTATGATGCAAATCCCACAAAACTACGAATTTCATGGAGGGTTTGGGGTTCAGGCCAATTCCTGACAACCTCAATTTTCCGAGGGTCTGGCCTAACCCCTGCTTCTCCTACCACATGGCCAAGAAAGGGCACTTCTTTCCTAAACAATTCACACTTACTGGGCTTCAAACGCAGACCAGCCTGGTCCATGCGTTTAAGGACAGTAACTAGATTAGCTAGGCATTGGTCAAAAGTGGAACCCTGGACCACAATGTCATCCATATAACACAAACAAGTGGTCAGATCTAAACCACCCAACACCAACTCCATCAACCTTTCTAATGTGGCAGGGCCATTTGTGACTCCAAAGGGCATCACTGTGAAGTGATAATGCCCTCTAGGAGCTGTAAAAGCTGTCTTTTCCTTGTCCTCACTTTCCATAGCGATCTGCCAATAACCTGAGGACAGGTCAAGAGTACAAAACCACTTAGCACCAGCAAGGGCATCCAGGCAGTCCTCAATTCGAGGCAATGGATAAGCATCCTTCTTGGTGCAAGCATTTAGACGCCTGTAGTCTACACAAAACCGGAAACTGCCATCCTTCTTACGAACAAGGACTGGAGGACTAGACCAAGGACTACTACTAGGCTCAATAACTCCAAGATCTAACATACGATCAACTTCCTCTCCTAGGGCTCGCTTTTGGGCCCAGCCCAACCGACGAGCAGGTAGCTTAAAGGGCCTATGGTCACCAGTATCGATTTCATGCTTTGCTAAGTCTGTTCGACCTAAACCAAATTGACCTCCCTCAAAGCAATGCTCATACTCTAACAGAACCATTTTCAACTTTTCCCTTTGTTCACTACTAAGGCCTTCTGTCGGGTCAATAAGGGGTTTCAAGTGATCTGGAAGGTCCTTGTGTCTAGGGCCCTCCTTGGAAGCCACAGCTGATACCAGCGTGTCCTCTTCCAGAGAATCCTTGTTAGACAGGACACTAGTCAACTCCCCCAGTAATTGACCCTGTGACAGACAAATATCTTTCTCAGTTGGATTTGCTATCCAGACCTTGGCATCAGGACAATTCACGTCCACTATGCCCCGAGGTACCATAACATGCAAATTCTGACTAACCTGGGGAATGGCTTCGAACAAAAGGTCATGACCCTGACATTTGCCCCATGTCACCAGATTGACTGCAACCAATGACACATGCCTTGCTAGCAGGCAAATGGGTTCTCTGACCACTGCTCGACCTCCAAGACCTTCTGGACCTTCTCTACACAAAACATCTGACCCACCTAAACGCAATACTCCAGAGGAACACATTAAAGTGGCTTTATGCTTCTTCAAGAAATCCATCCCCAGCAACCCAGTCAGTTGTCCCATCTCAGCAACTAGGAACTCACACTGATACAGAGCTCTGTCCACACAGATCTCTGTCTCTAGCCTTCCATATACTTTGATAAGACCACCATTTGCAGCTGCTACTTTCCTTTCCATAGACAAAAGTGGAGACCTATACACTCCAGCTATCTCATCATACACTTTCTTACTCATCATTGAAACTTGGGCACCTGTGTCCACCAGCATTTCCAGATCTGTGGAACCAATCCGGATGGACAAATACCAGGCTGTTACGGCTTCCTGTGCAGCAGCACATTGAGGCCTATCCTGTCCCTTAAAGAACTCCTCATTACTATTCATGGGAGCCACTAACTTCAAGGGTGGAGGACCTGGGACCAGATCTTCCTCCACCCTCACTCTTTTAGCGAACTAGCTCCCTTATCTGACTGTGAACCATTCCCTGCGCCTTTTGGGGCACCTTTTGGGGCCCCTGACCCCTTATCCCAATCTTTCTTGTCCCTTGGACGACTGTTTCCCTGATTGCCCCGGCCAGATTGATCTCTGCCTCTGTTTTGCTTAGGGCAGTCTCTACGAATATGGCCGTAATCATTGCAATTAAAACAGCGCCTATTGGAACCGGAAGGGGGCCTCGGCCCATCTCGGCGACCCTTATCGCTGGGCCCACCTCGATTTGCCAATACATCATTCATCAGGGAATAAAACAACTCTTTAACTTGCTCCTGAGTCATGGGGTCTCCTTTAGCTGAAGGAGCTACCCCTGCTTGACTTGTTGGAGCTAATTCTGAGGTCTCAGGATGGACAACGGGCAAAGCCACGGCCCCTATTGGCCCAAGGTCGGGTTTGTGGGGCCTTGTGGCTTCATAGGCGGATTCATATTGGACAGCCAAATCAATGGCATCCTGTAAAGTAGAGGGCTTGAGGGCACCTAACCAGAACCTCATGCTGGGAGAACCGGCTGTTTCCATGAACCTTTCCTTGGCAAACCTTTCCTGCTCCTCAGTCGAGGATGCAGGGTTCGCCTTCCTGGAAAGATCCACTAAGAACAAGCCATATGACTCCAGATCCATTTCGGGCCCCCTTTTTGCATTAAACCATTTACTACGATAGGCATCTAGAGCACGGGAGGAACAAAACAGACCATTTAATTGCTCTATCATCTTAACCCACGACTTCTCATAGGGCAAAGAGACAATCTTGAGCCTAGCTGGGCCAGAAATACTAGTCCACATGTGGAAACAACGCTCATCTTCTGTCCAACCATTAAAGTCTGCCACTCTCCTAAACTCCATCAAATAATCAGCAAAAGCTACTCCCTGACCATCATACAAAGGGGGTAAGGCTTCCCTACGACGCCTGTGCCTTGGACGATAGGCACGATTGCCAGGGGCCACGTGGTCCGCCATTACTGCTCCAGCGGCCCCACCGGCCCCAGTTGGCTCAGTCCCCACCCGGGTCCTATATTCTGGAGAAGAGGTGGGAGTGGACGCACAGGAGTCATTCGAATCCGACTCTCTCTGCACCATATCCCTGGACCTCTTTCCACTACTTGCTCTAGCTCTAGATCCTTCCCTAGGGAGCCTCACTCCGGAATTGGAGCTGATCTCCCCAGGTTGCCTCACTCCTGACATGGAGCTAGCACGTGGTCTAACTGGGGTGGCATCCCCAGAAGCCATGCTGGCGACTGGGGGGCCTGATGTGTCGACCCCTGTTGACTGGGGAGCCAATGATCGGCTCTCCCTGTCTTGGGGTACCTTTCTACCAGGCTTGGGTCTCAATGCTGAAGTTCCAGGCATTCTTACAGAACACAATACAAACAGCAAACAAGACAAACAAGACAAACAGAGTAACCAGGGCAGGGCCACTCAACAAGACCAGTTTCAAAGTGAAGTGAAACTACTTAGCTGTTCAGATTCTGTTGTAGAAAACACACAAAAGAGTACTCCAATGTGACACAATGGTAAATCCTTAAAAACACAAGTAAATCCCTGTAAGCACCTTATTTGAAAAGGTCCTCACAGATCCAAAGTATTCCTGAGAATGAGTCGAGTCCCACATCGGGCGCCAATTTGTAAGGTCCTTCAGACTTGACTCAAACAAACTCAAAGAATACATTTTGAAGCTTTATTGGCCCTGCCCTAGCCAAACGTCCTGCCTATACCATTCTATGGACCAAACTCTGATCAAACTGATGCTGCCAGCATCCCTGTAGCCCCCAGCAGCCCACTCTGGCCAATAGGAACCCAGCCATGCCCCTATCACGTGCTCCCCTTACTGGGGCATAGGAAATGCCCCACATTCTAGGTCAACGGCCTCACTGAGGTCACTGGGGTCATGGGAACGGGTAACATTCGAAAAACGGATTCCAGGTCATCACACTACATTTCCAAAGGAGCATACTGTAATGATGTCACACCTTAGGCTTAGCATCATGAATTATATTTTACAAAATTGACCAATCGGTTACTGTAAAACCCTCATTATGTAACGAATGAAGAGGAAACGTTTAGAAGCATATTCTCCCTCTTAAAAATGGAAGGTTTGACGTGAAGGTGCCCTTTAATTTAGTGAGTTGTGCATTATTGTTTGTAGCATTTCATTGATTTTTGTTATGATTTAATGGCACATTAAAGAAAATAAACCATTGTAACTTTCTGGCCAAATCCCTGTGCAGCATTTTTGATTATCATAAACAAAAGCTGTAAAAAAAGAAGAAAATAAAAAGAGGAGAAACATAACAACTTGATTTCAGAGCACTTCAAAGCATCAACACCAATTGAGAATACTGTAACTTGAGTGAAACACAGATCAAGCTGAACTATTTACCTAATTACCCTGTGGTGCTTAACCCTGGTGTTAAGGTTGCAACAACACTATCACCTGCCAACCCTGGAGCCTTGGAAATCTCCTCAATACAACATCAACATGCCTAGCTCCCTCTTGACGTATAGCATGCTTGGATTGTTGTGTTGGTATTTTGGGGTTAAGCTGGGTTTAGAATGACAAATTTTAACCTCAAAATTCTTGTTATATCGCTTATTATTTGTTGTACTTTTTGGGGAGGTGTTTATAAATAACAACAAATAACATATTTTTTGGAGGATTGTGCACCCCTTGAAACAAATTATGAAGTTATTTGCCAATAGTTACAGTTGGTTAAAATGGACAAATGGGGCCTTTTCATCATCCCAATGTTGGTCATTGAGAACTTTAAAAGGTCTTGACTTTGGGGTTTCAGATGCAGTGTACAGGGGAACTTCAACATTGGTCATAAGCATACACTTGCTTGCAAAACTTACAGTCAGTTGCACAAATATCGACTATAGACAGCTGTAGCGACCTATTCCTAGCTGTAGCTATAACTGGCTAAAGTCAGCCACTTTTGTCTAAACTGGCTTATAGTCGGCTTACACCATACAAAAAAACCTTGGTATATTCATGAAATTTATCTGATATGGTGCTGCATGTACTTTTAGTTCCGGCTTTGAGTAGCCAGCTATAGCCAGACAGTTCCGTTTAGTGGCAGGTAGAATCATATAGCAGAAGCGGTTTAATTTGACAGTACATTTTTAATGAAACTATCTGTAGCAGTCTTACCCAGCTGCGATCTTGCATGCTACATGAGTAATGGTCAGGGGGAATTGTATTAAAACTTAGGATGATCCATCGAAGCAATTGCAAAAAAAAGTCACAATCCCTTCATTTGAAATCATCAAACGTGGCCATGTCAATCCGCATGTTTGTGTGCATGCGTAGAAACATGCAATTCCTGTTGACCTTCGCTTGACAAAAAGTGCTTCCTTTTGGCACTGACACGTGCAATGGCATTTCCTAAATGCATACATTTAAATTTAAGTGATAGCTGTTCTCATTTTGTGTAATTACCTTGTACGTTTGGACTCTGACATAGTGGCCAAAACATATCAGCATATGGGCCAGTTCTTTCAGGGTCTTGGGGTTGTAATGAGAGTTACATCAACCAAGAGTTGCAACTCTGATTGAAGTTTGTTTGGCTACTAGACTGAGCTACATCTCTACTTAAACACCCAGCTGCCTGTCACTACAGCTAAATACCCAGAAAGCATTCCAAATTGGGACAACATCAGCCCGACATCGGCGATGGTGATACTATGGTGTAGGTTTATTAATATTTCTATTAATAGTCTTTAAAGATGCACACCAGCGTGTCACTGCTTATCTATGCAGATTAGCATCACCCCATCTTTGGGGTGAAAGTTTCGCCCCTTGTCAGTGCGTTTGCAGCAGCAGCAATGTTAGCATCACTTGTGGCTTGTTTTAATTTGTTACTATGGCTGATGAGGATTTTGATTTTCGGGATTGGGCTAAGGAGAGCAAGTTTGGCTCTGACACCCAAAAAGCTTTAAAGTCTCAAGGACTATGCGATCTGGAAGTTCTGCTTCTAGCTAAACCTGGAGATATCAGAAGAACTGGGATTTCTGTGGGCCAGGAAGTGCTTGTGAGGAAGGCCCTGGGTACCTTGGGCAATACTCACTTCATGGAGTCAGAGGGACCAGCCAAGCCAGCCTCCAGCCCAGCATCTGTGACTAAAAGTTGTTGTGTGATGTCTTTAACTGACGCCTGCCAGTATGGGAATGAAGCTGGCCCGATTTGGAATGCTATCTGCATGGGTAATACATTAATACATTATCAATTCTGAGGCCACCTAATGATTCATATTTAATTACCGACATCAATAAGATACATGTTTATTTTGCTGTTGGTATTTGTGTTATTGAGGTGTGTACTTAATAAGAAGCGAAATGGCCCTGAAACTTCTCCACATACTCAACACTTCAAAAGTGATGACAAATGTGTTTTTGGATGTTTTGTTCTGCCCTTGTGTCTATTAATATTGATTCCCTACATCTGAAGGATGCTCCATGCGAGTTTTTCTCTGAATATAGATTTGTGAATTTCTAGGAAGTTTGATTTAATCATTTTATCACCTTGATTTCTTCGGTGAATCAGAACACAAGATGATCTAAAGACTAGGGATTATATCCTGTATTTCTGCACCTGGTGGGCTAATTAGGACAGGCAGGGTCCATGGCAATGAGATTAAGGATGAAACAGCCGTCCAACTTCAGCTGCATGGAAGCCGAGCATGCCACCACTGAGCTGAACCCCCTCCCTACGAATTTTAACTGCAAAATATGCATAGATTGGTATAATTCTATTCCATCCAAAACACTCTGCGCAGAAGAGATAAGTATTCTTTCAGTCAGATCGATTCTGTAACGCAGGAAAAAGGCTTTTTTCCAATTTGGTCGCTGCTTATAGGATTGCATTGGCACCAAGATTTGATTAGCCTAAATTGAACAAAATCCTTTCGTATCGTAAAACAAGTTTTAAGTGAGAAGATGGAATTATATATCCCAGGAAATGTGCAAAATTCCATTACTTTCAGTCAATGCCAATTACAGGATGGCGAATTATGTATAGTGTGTGATACCCATATAGCATTCCAAATCGTTTCAGCATTGGCGACGTCAAATTGATGCTGTACCGATGGTGGCCTATATAGAAACGACGCTGGCCCGATTTGGAATGCTATCTGGGTATTTGGCATAGCATTTGGAAGCTATCTGGGTATTTGGAATGCTATCTGGGTATATACCTACCCTACCCAGATGACATGCCAGTTCCATGCCAGGTCTTTTCCGTTACAATATGTCTTGTTATGCATGTATCATATACATTTAGGTGACATGAAATTTTCACATTGTTATTTTATTATAATTTGACTTAATTTCGGCTATACTTATGAGATTTATTATGAAGAGAATGCATAATAATAAAACGAAAATTTAGAAAATGCACTTAATGACCTATAAATAATAAAGTTTTGCCAAGCCCCTTGAATTCTGCTCAAACCTAAAACCCTGTTTGGGAGTCAAATATTGTATCTGATGTAAGTCATGGTCAGTTTCTTGTGGCTATAGAAATGTGTGTCTCTTGTGATAAAAACTAGACAATTTTGAAGTTTTCCTGCATATTTCCAACTTTTATGAAACTTACTGCAAAACAAGTTTGGTGTCGCCAACTTTGCTCCTCTGTCATAATTAATTATCACCAATTGTCATCTATCTTGCTAATTCAATTATCCTCACATTGTAATGGTGGCCTTTTGATCCTCAGATCATGTGACTCGGTGTTGGAAATTGAACCTAATACATGCTGTTTCTAATCATTTTTCACTTCAGTGTCAGGTAAATGATAATTTCTGACATTAAATTGCTTAGTAAACAAGGGTATTATTAATAGTGTAATGTTTCAATCTTATTTTGGTTTAATGAAAAATATTTTTTTACACATACTCCTTTTTTTAACTGACTGAAACTTATTCTAGATAGATAGATAGATAGATGGATGGATGGATAGATAGATAGATAGATAGCTAGATAGACAGCTAGATAGATAGACAGCTAGATAGATAGACAGCTAGATTGATGGATAGATAGACAGATAGATAGACAGATAGACAGATCGACAGCAGCTAGATCGATAGCTAGATCGATAGATAGATAGATAGATAGATAGATAGATATAGATAGATATATAGATGAATAGTTAGATAGACAGCTAGATCGATAGATAGTTAGATAGATAGATCATTTATTAAAGTATCAATCTGTATAATTATATGTAAAACTGCCATTAAGACCACCCTTGGTGAAAATGGTTCTGGTCTTAATGGTGAGGTGGTCTTAATAGTGAGGTAAAATACCATGTAGTATACATTTGGACCAAAAATCAATGGTCATAATTTCTAGGTCTTAATAGTGAGGTGGTTTATAGATAATGACATTAAATACTTGATGTTATAATATTTTGAAAAAATACTTATTTATGTCCAAGCAGTAATGTCTATGAAGCTTTTCATTGCTATTGGAAACTTTTGTGTATGATTCTGTTTTGAGAGATTCCATTTGTCAGGGTAGTACATTCATAAATAATTCTGGCCCTTGTACAAAAGTGCATTATATCTGTGCATGCAGACACGGCACAATAGTTTTGACAAATAGCTCTCCTGGTACCAAAAAATGGCACTGATGCGGGATTCGGACAATGGCAAATATACGACGTATTGATTAGATCAACTTCTGTATCCGACGAATGCTGGTTGACTCTCTTTCTTACTTTCTGGGGAATCAATAAGAGCTGAGGCTGTACGTGGTCTGGTTAAAGCTCGTGTAGCTCATTTGTGCCAGAAGGCATTTGCCTCCCCAAACAAAGGCTCATATTGACTCCTCTGGTTTCCTTTGGACACAGTTGCCCTCAAATACAGACGCTTATAAAAGCTGTCAGTCACGATGTTGTGACAGCATCGGGTCATTATGATGAGTCAGCTGTGAGTGACATTTGTACACTCAGCAGCCATGCAGAGAATGCGACCACCTTTACAGTCTTGTTGGCACCGTCTAATAACAATATGTTACTTCATATTTGTGCAAGTTATTGCCCAGTATCATATTGAGTTTTTGTTGATATTTCTGAACTATGTGTTACATTTTCAGCCTTCTTTTAATATATTTATTAATGGTCATATATGAGAAAAATTTCTAATGCTTTTATATGTACAATACAATGCAATGTAATGCAATACAATACAACACAATACGACAATACAATAAAATACAATACGATACAATAGTGTTTATTTCGCAGGAAGGTCATTCAAATGTTATGAGACAATGATATTTATTTGGAATATCAATAAATTACTATGTAAATGACAGCACTGAAAGGACTTTTCCACGTGTACTTACGACATTACATGTAAAATAACTTATTTATGACAATACTCTTTCAAATTGGCATACCTTCTGTTTAAATATTCCCTTGGTTATTGACATTTCTTTATTTATAAACATTTGTCATGAAATTGTGTCTTTTTTCTTCTTTACAAATGTTATGATTGAAAATATTTTGTGTAGGTGTTGTAATTCAACTTTGCAAGACTTATCAAGGTCACTGGAGATAAATTCATAATAATAATTACGTTAACCACCCGAAACAGCACCGAATCAACGTATAATTAGCCTACTTTTTTTCACTTTAATTAATCCCGCGTCTTCCCACTTAAACCTGTTTTTGTCACCGACTTTTTATCACAGACTGTTCGCCACAGACCCCATTAACTCAAGTACCAACGTCTGTCCAATTACTTCTACAAGTGCAAAAGATCCACCTAATCAGGTGAAGTCCAGTATGGCTTCAGGGAAAATGAGGAAAAATGATTCCAGGTTCTTGACCCCAACACTCCATTATAACAAATATGTTCTTACTTCCTTTGTGGATTGTTTTTTTTACAGTAAGCCCATGTGAATATTTAAAATATTAGGTTGAGTAGAATGTACTCAGGTTACATGCATTAAAACACTTTTTTTTTCACAATATGTAAAGAAACTCCATACATAAATCAAAAATATAAGGACGGTTCCACAGCACCCGGGGGCATCAGTACTTCGGGGGATGGGGGTGGGGGATATATACCTGTATATATGTACCTCCACCATTTTGGTATGATCAATGCAATGAACCCCTCCCCCCCCCCTTATGAAATTCACAAATGAAAAAGGGCCTTTTTTCTTCACACTTTATTTTGGGACATTTGTGCTTTGTTGTAAGTAGACTTCATTTCGCCTATCAGTACTTATGTCTAACCCCAAAAAATAGAAGAATTATACGCGATATAATGGACAAAGTATACTTCTATATACATCCTCTCCAACCTTCACAAGAAATATAATATCCTTCACAAAAACATATATAACTTTATATGAAACTGAGCAAGGCTGAATAACTTTGAACACTGTCATATTGTCTGAGATGTTATTATGTATATATATATATCGAAGTGTTAAATATGATAAATCATATTTTAAATATTTCATATTCTGCTAATTTGATCTATGTTTCACTTTATCAAAAGTTTGTATAAAGCTGGTTGAGTTTGTTTATTAACAATAATATATCGCACATCAGTCATCACCTGGTGCTTATGTTCACCGTTTTAACACCCGACATTAAATAAAGTTTTACTTAGCAAACTTTGTCTCCGGTCACAGTAATAACGAGTTAAATCTAAACTATTCAAAATTGTCGTAAGTTTTTTGTGGGATGAGGAATTTATATTGAATTTATATAATCTTACCGAATCATGAGCTCCAGCCACCCAACATACTTAGATGACGAGCATTCTGATTGGCTCAAATCAGCTGATTAGAGAATATAACTTATCATACGATATAGTTCACACATGAAACCCTTTTAGCCACTCTTTTGAGCAAGTCATGTGACCCAGAAACATGACCCAGAAACATAGGGATTACTTCCACATAAATTCATGTTTATGGATATCAATCCTTATTATAGAATGATAAGCTTGTCAGCTGTCGAGAGCATAAGATACATTTCATAGCATTTCCTGTAGGAGGCCATACCAGTTGAGATATCAATGTAATATTACCCCAAGAAAAAGACCCAAGCAGATAACATGTGCCCTAGGGGGTTGTAGGTGCTTTGTTGGAAGATAATTATGTGATAAGTACATTGTGAAAGTAGTTGTACAGGATTTTTTTGCTTCATAAATAACACCACTTATTTAATTGATACTAACAATAGCGGATGGCGAGGAGTCCACAAAGCCTTGGCTTTACCTCGGCCAATATAGTCTTTTGAATCTATGCTGGACGACACACCATCCACCATTGCTTATATTCTCTACATTGTACAACATACAGTGCAGGCTGTGCAGCCATCAAGCATACAGCATACACACTCCGGCTGTCCAACATACTTAACAGCTGTCCAATATACCTGCTGCTGTAAAACATACGCCCATGCTGGATGACAATGAAGCACTCTGATTGGCTCACAGCATCTGAGTGGAGAATATAATGAAGTATTGTCCAGTTCAATAAGCAAGTGTGCTTCCAGCATGTGTGGATGCCCTTTTGTATTTTACTAAAACAGAAAATTATTGCCATAGGTAAAGTCGTGAATTCATACAGCCCTTTGAAGCAGGTGAAGTTTTTTTAATTAACTGTCGATTGTTTTCTTGTCCTTAAATTGACTTTAAATCACTTCAGGAAAGTAAATTGTGATATCACAAGACAATGTTTGAACTGGATTTGGCTGCACTTCACTGCATTTGGCAGTAAAATTAAGTGGTCACAATGGTCATGTGATAGTGAGGTGATCTTAAGGTGGGGTTCCAATGTATGTATATGATTCAAGGAAAAAAAATCACGGTAATTCTCAGCATGGACTTAACTTTTATTAAATTTCTCCGAAAATGTTGTAGTATACAAACTATGTATCTTGAGTGCCATTGAGACAATTACAGATGAGTTGAATTGTTTTCAAATGGTCTGAAGTGCTGTGGTTGTCTATTTTACAGGCCTCAGATCTAGTTTTAGTTCGACTGTACATATGCATGTGTATGAACTACCCAAATTGCATTCCAAATAGGGCCAATGATGGACGAATAACGATGCCGATGTGAAGCAGACGTTGATGATACTTGGCCAACATTGGCCCAATTTAGCTATCTGTACTCAACCTTATGATTTTGTAAAGTTTCGACATATTTTATAAAGTTCCTTTTTGTTTCATTTCAGAATGGCGCATAACCCTTGTGAGGATCATGCAGTTTTACTGCTGTTGAGGCCGATTGTCAGTTCGAACAACACCGCGTGGGACTTCCTAAACGCTAGTGGAGACCCATGCGCTGACCACGGGAACCTGAGCTCTACTGGAAAACCCGACGGTACAATGTCATATCATGGCCCTCAGCATAGCATTGGAAATTCTGTGAATGGCTATTTAACCCCGTTTATTATAATATTCGGAGTCATCGGAAACTTAATGTCGCTGCGGGTATTCACCCTGAAAAGTATGCGAGGACTTTCGGCTAGCATGTACTTGGCAGCCATATCGGTATCAGACTTGCTGGTTTTGTTGATTTATGTCTTGGCCGAATGGTTGTCAAGGGGGTTAGACAACTGGCCTGGTGGACATCGAGTGCATATCATTCATTCGCAAGGAGTGTGTCAGGTGTTTCTACTTCTTAGCTACACTTTCCGCTTCACATCCGTCTGGCTAATCACCATCTTCACCATCGAGCGATATATTGCGATCAACAAACCCCTCCACAGACGTGTCTTGTGTACTCGGACATTCTCGAGACGCCTTTTAGCGGGGACGTTCTTGACTGCCCTCCTCGTCAGTCTTTACAAACCGTTCATCAGCGGTATTAACCAAACGCCCATCGGACCTATTTGTGGATCGCTGCAGTCCTTGGAAAGAACTAACTTCTACCTAGATGCTGTTTATGGCTTCATAATCACTCTTATCCCCTTTTTTCTTATCTCAATCTTCAACGGTCTTATTCTTCGCACTTTGCTTCGTAAGGACAAGCGCCAACCGGAGGTCAGACTGTTTGTCAAGGAGAATAGATTGCGCCTTGAGTTTACTCTTATCCTCCTTGCTATCTCTACAAGTTTCATCTGCTTAAATCTGCCTTATTTTATCGTGTGGATTCAGCAGTTTCTTTTACAACACAACCAAAAACAAATCAATTTACTAGAAGAGCGCGGATCTCAAGTTGGCCATTCGAAAAGAGATCTTCTTTTGTTAACGAGGACGATATTCTATCTCAATTACTGCATTAACATTTTCCTGTATTCTCTTACAGGCAAACAGTACAGAAGTCATTTGAAGTCTTTATTCTGTTGTTTAAAAAATAATGAAGATAATGACACACCCATCAGATCCATGCATACACTTCATACCATGGACTCCAATTCCAGTACTGTTACTAATAAGGCAACTTATGTCTAGTTAGCGATCTAACTTATGCATACTTCAAATAAAATATTATAGTACGTAGGGAAGTATTGAATATTCATAGAAGTTTCCATTATGTTAAACGTTGAACTGAAATTTCAGTAGCCAATTTAATGGACAATTATCTACATGAACATTAAACTGACATTTCGTACAAGCTGATGCATGACATTGCGCTTAAATGGTTGTATTATGCTTCCCTGCGTGTGGATAAACTGACTGATATATATTATGTGCAAGTTAATGAATTGCCGAAATATCATCGGATAAATTGACAGACTATATGCGCAAGTTAAACATCATTCTGACACGTCTGCGGATGTTTGAAACGCTAATTTGAAGGCCATAGGTCACAAGTTGAGCATGATGATGTTCAAACATCGACAATCGTCAAGTGTGACAGAACTTTCGAGTTCATCATTATGCTGGAATGTCAGTGGATGATATGACAGACTGCAAATGCAAGTCAAACAAAATGTCAATGGATTATCAGGGAAGATAAACCGTGTAAATGCTTGAAACATCATTGTTGGACATGTTAAATAGTATGTCCGAGCTGAATGTAGGGCCTAATGTGGTCTTCACAACGGATTATGATGAACAGTATTAACGAAGTTTGTTGGAAAATCTGGCAAATGTAGAAGACTACATTACTTATTACTTGATGCTTATTTAATTACAAACTTTGCATACTCCTTGAAAATCTGAAATGGTAAAAGCAAGACTTTCAAATCAGAGAAAAAACTATAGGGGGAGTAGAGGACCACTAGAGGTCACTGGCACACATTAAGACAAGCATTGTTTGACAACGTCATCTAGAATGACGTCATTTCTGACAATGAATGATGACGTCATCCCATTGCGCTTTATTCGGTTGCAGCGCCCTCTGTGAGTCCAGTGTCCCCAATTGTTGGTGTAAATTTATTTTTGTTTGGGCAATGTGATGACTGCAGACTCTTTTTAACCTGAAACTACAGGAATGTCGCAATTAATATGAAGAATATAATGACTTGTGATTTGCTGTGACAATTGATTACATCTCATTACTGACGAATCTCATCACAACTCAGGAGAGATGCTTACGGAACTTATTATATTTAATGACAATCTGTTTCTTAAAATTGTTGTTGCCCCATTGTATATATGCAGGCACTTGTAATATAGTCTTTATGATGTAAAATATTGCTGTCATGTAGAATTTACTGAAAAAAAAGAAGAAAAAAAAAAAAAAAAAAAAAAACAGTTGCTGTTTAAAGTACAACCCGATTTTGAATGTAACCTGGGTAAAATTAGTTGATTTCTGAAATAAATATGTTACCTCATTCAACTGTTTAAATAGTTTTTGGTTATATGACAACGATTTTACAATATTTTTTATTATCATGATAGCCAAATGCAATGAAATGTACTTCAGTTGACTTTGCAAATGTGCTTGCAACGTCACAATTGTTTTGAATTACTGGTCACCCATGTTTTAGATGGTCTTTTGTTTCAGGCCAATTGTTGACAAGTGTTTTCCCTTTAAGACTGTTAGAGTTTAGTTTACTTCCTCTTCTTTCAATTGACTTTAGAAATCAAACAAGAGAATTGTAATGTCACAAAACAATATTTAAATTGGATTTGTCTGCACTTCATTGCATTTGGCAGTAAAGCCCATATTACAGAAGCCCGGCACCGTAGGGTAATTTCCAAGAGAAATGTCATAATCGGGTTGGTGTATTTTGCTGGCAAGTGTATATTTAATGAAAAAAGTTTGATATCATTACATTTATGAAGTGTACTCAATTCTGTTGAATGATTTACATCCAATATCACCCAGTTAAATAGTCGTTAAAGTGCCCTGTGATTGAAATCTTGTAAGTGTAAAAATGAATGATTATTATTGATGATGGCCTTGCCCATAAAAGGAGTATGGAACCTCATGACGTCATTTTTTGAAGACGATGTGATTGGAGAACACTCCTATGCACTGACCAATTATAAAGACAGTTTCAAACTTCTGCAGTGTTTATGTAAATTTACCAAAGTGATTGGAATGTACAGTTCAGTAGTGATTATTGTCAATAAATAAATTGTTTTGTATGTACACTTTATAATGATCCATCATTTTGCAGTGCATATTCAGAAGTCAGAAATCTGTATAATTTGTGAAGAAAATCTCTAGTTTCAGTGTGTTGTACAATAAATGAAAGTAAAAGGTATATCCTAAAAAACAAAAATTGTGTTTGGCTTTGTGTTATAGGTGACTGTCTGCAACATTTTAAAAATGGCATCATTCCTTTGATAGCCTATTCTACCTGGAGCTAAACTATAAGTATAATTAAAAATAAAGTATAAATGTCCACTCGTTTTTTGGTCTTATCATTACAAGACAAAATAATAATCCCTTCTGATTATTGACAAATATCCAGCAGGGTTGAGTCGATTTAGGTACTGTGTTTAATTGATTAGATTTAAATTATACAGGAGCAAAGCATGATTAAATTAAATTAAATTAAAGTTAGTTTTACTATTTAATTGATTAGATTCAATTCATTTATTGCAACCAAATACATACACCCCATTTAAATAAGCAAAATCTGCCATGAAAGAAAGCTTTCTTAGCCTTTAAAGCAGTCGTATTTAAGAGATAGAAACCTGCGGAACAGACTACATAGAACTGGTAATGTAGGCAGGATAATCTGAGCGCATAGAATGCTAATTGCTGATTGCTGTTCTTAACAATGTCTTCAAATTTTCATGCGTTGTATGCTGTACTGTATGTTTGATATAATAGTGTGAGAATTTGATAAACTTTATCCATATATCTATAAATTGAATATTTAATATTATTTATGACAACATTTATAACATAAGATCTGAAGGTCTGATTACATCCATGCAGCATTCATCTATGATAACATTACACATGGGAAACCCATATTTGAGTCGAAGTTTAGTTCAATTGTGTTTCATCAAGACAATAAGAGGTGAAATGAAACAAATCATGCATGGTAAATTGGCCATATGGAATAGATTAGCAATATGTGTCTATTGACTGGTTAGTATTGATAAAATATGCGCAGCTTAAGCCCCCTTCACACATAGCCGTTTCAGACGCTGGAGCATCCCGGAGTATCACTCCGGGTAATACCATGTAGACCTCGTGTTTATTTCCGGCATTGTCCGGACCACCTTGGGCCTCCAGGGGAAAAATTAAACATGTCCAATTTTTCATGCCGGAGATTCCGGAGTAATTTAATCCGTGTTGATCCGTGTAGACTCCCAGTAGACTCCGCCGATCTCCTGGAATCTCTGTATTGACTCCGGCATACTTCATGTTATCTCCGGCTAAGTCTGGCTATTAAATCAGGCGTCAACCGGGCATGAAAATTTCACCGCCATGTACGCTGGAGAGTACAAGGACCAATACGGTTCCTCTCCGTGTTGCACCGGGCACTGCCGTGTTTCAACCATACATGTTCGTGTAGCGACCGTATTCATCCATGTAAGGACATTGTTGCTCCTTGTTGACACCGTATTGCCATCGTGTACGCACCGCCAAACACCTTTTTTTTTTTTGACATTTTCAGCTTTTGTTCCCGGACCACCCCGGAGTGAAAGAAATTTTACTCCGGGACACTCCGGCGTGTGATCCGGCTATGTGTGAAGGGGGCTTTACAATGTGCTTGATGCATGGCGCATCTTGAATATCACCCTATTTCCTTTTGTGATTTGGGTATCAACTTAATTTTATTACAATATTCAATTGTTTAATCATGATTATATGCTGATTAAAAAACAAATTATGATTAAATTAAATTAAATAAAGTTGCTATAATATATTTAATCAATTAAATTAAGATTATTTAATCTAATCAGAATATTAATCATTTAATCGTGAATAGAATTGATGTTACTGCAGTGCAACTCAAGCCGCCATTGAAACTAGCCCCGGATAGCATTCCAAATCGGGCCAGCGTCGTTTCTATATAGGCCACTGTCGGTGCAGCATCTTTTTGACATCGCCAACGTCGCACCAACGCTGAAACGATAGGGAACACTCACTATCTGGGGCCTAGATGGCAGCAGACTTGTCATTGATAAATATTTAGTTTGGACAATATACACACCTCAGTGCCTATTATCGCCATTTCACATAATTGAAAGAAAATAGGTTGGATGGACCAAACTCCTGCCCCAAATCACGGTGCTGTTAACTTCCATCAAAATAATGTAATTCCGGGGCATGCTTGGGGCAATAAGTTGACTTAAATTATATTATTTGCAATACATTTGCTTATAACTGAGTAAAATATATTGATTTACATTAACACCAAACAACTTCAAATCAGACATCTCAAAAACTTCAAAACATGACCAAATTCGAGCCTTTGGTCTTAATTCCAGCATAGGGTGTACCAAATTCCAGCCATGTTCTTGTAAACAATTCCGGCACTCTTTAACTAATTGCTTGTATCATGGAAATGGGAATTGATGGTGTAAATGCAGGGGAAAGTAAGGAGAACTGGGCCGTTCATCACATTTTAATTTTTATTTATTTAAATAATGAAGCAAAGTCACTTTTTTCTTTCTAAATTATACTATAAGTATCCCTCTAATAATGTAAGTTGCCTTTATGTACAAAATTCGCAAATAAAAAATTTTTTTTGCAAAAACGTAAATTAAAAAAATTATGTACGAAAAACGCAAATTAAAATTTTTTTTTTCAAAAAACGCAGATAAGAGCAAAAAAAAAGTTAAAGGCTTTTGTAGTAAGAAGAACTGGGCCGTTTATCATATTTTAATTTTTACAAACTCAAATAAAAAAGCAAAGTCACTTTTTTTTCTTTCTAAATTATACTAAAAGTATCCCTCTAATAATGTAAGTTGCCTTTATGAAAAAAATTCTCAACCATTTCTTGCATAAAGAGAAAATTATATTTTAGAAAAAAGTGGTCTAGTTCTCCTTCCGATAAGGATAAATGGCCATGGGGGCCGGAGAACTGGGCCCCTCCTGTCAGTTAATAACAAACTGGAACAATTATTAATGTTTCCATAGAAATTATCAACAAACATCACTGCATTGAAAGAACAGAGTTTAAATATAAAAACATAGGTTACAAAAAAGTCCAAACTTGAAATTGCTGGATCAGATTCACTGCATGAGAATGGTGAATGTTGAAAAAGAACAGCAAGTCAAGATTACTAATAGCCTGTGCACTCATATTTTTGAGCATACATATTATTCAGATAAAAATGCTTTGTACTTCATGTGACCTTTTCTATTGTTCTTTTGTGGGATATAACCAACGAAAATGTCAGTTAACTCCCTCCTGAGTGCAAAATGAATTCGTTTTGCGTCATAAAGGCATTAGAACTAAAGAAACAATCAAACAAATTAGTAAATATGCCTAGTGGAGTGTAAGTTAGTTATATCCCTCATAGTCGGGAGTTAAGCAACATTAACTCGGACGCAATGCGGGCCATGCTGTGCAAGTTTTAATATGATTAGTTTCGAAATGAGTTAATGGGGTTTCACTGTATATACACAAGCATGACACCAATAGCCCCATGCAAACATAACGGCTTGGCTGGCATAGAAAAAAGGAAAAAAAGACTGTTTTCATTGACCCTGTTTTAAATACTGAGTCAACACTGAGCTCTTCTGACTTATATTCAAGTCAAATAAAAGAAATTGTAGTTTAGAATTCAGAACATTTTCAAAATCAGACGCACCAAAAAGATACTCATTTAATATGTCGAAATGTTGCCATTCTTTTATTTGTTCAGAGTGTTTTACAATACATATATGTATGTTATCTTATGTTATATTATGTTATCTTATCTTATCTTATCTTATCTTATCTTATCTCATCTTATCTTATAAATCTTCACAGAATTTCCAAACTCATCTTCAACAGAATTTGAAAACCCATACCTAATCCTAATGGTACAATTTACCTTTACAAAATGAGTTAAAAGTTTTGGGTGTCAGATATTTTAACATATATTTTAACATAACTTACCCTACATCTGATACAACAGCTGGTCAAATAGTAATCAAACTGATATCTTAACACACGAATTCGATAAATATTTAATATATGACATTCCCATCACTCAAAAAAGTTTTGCCTAAGGACACATATTTTTATCATTTTCTTTTTTCAATTTTTTTTTATATTTCATCGTAAATATTGACATATATGTTTTTCAAATACTGTATCTCATCGCTCAAGTTAAGTTAAATAGCTATTTGTCTGAAAGAATGTTAAACACTGTTTATTAATGTTAATACTGTACTGCGATTGAGTGAAATCACATTCCTTTTAATAAAAATATATTATGAATCTCCTGTGAAGCCAGGTTTGCGAGTGACTGGGAAATTTTGTTTTCACATCACAGCAATTTTTATTATTTATTTTTTGTTGGAGGTTTACCAAAATTATTTTTATCCAATTCATCTACGGAGCAAAAATACAACATACACAATAAAGAGCAGAACACTTGGGCCTGGGTATCCACCAATTCAACACTAGCCAGCTCTCTGAGCTCTGCGGAAGGTCCCAGGTTTGATCCCGGCCTGAGCTACACATCCCAGCTGGAAATTGTTCGCATGAGATGCTAAATTAGAGGTGTGCTGTACTCGGTGTCTATGCTGAGGCGAGTATAAGACCCCACCCAAGGAGTAAATGTGTAACTTAGACATGATGTGGAGTCCAAGCTTTACCTTTTCATTACATCTGCCTCTGAAGGGGTCATAGAAGCTAATTGTGTTTCAGACCAATAGCATTGAGACTTTGAAAGATTCCTAGTTCACAGAAAGATCCAGAACATATGTCTTACGTGTGTTGGGTAATAAAAATGCAAATATGATATCAAGTTGTCACTGCTTAATAACAATCATGATATTTAATTATGTGTCATCTACCAATGTAACACAATACTGTGATTAAATTGAGTGGGCTTTACCTGATTCTGTAGGGAAAACAAACAGGACATTCACAGGGCATTGACCTACTGCAGTATTAAGCCACTGTCACACGGGCCGGTTTTGCCGTAGTGAACCCGTAGTATTACGTAATAGTTATGTAAGAGCTCTTTCCGCCGGTTTGGCGACAGGTTCTGGGAGCAAAAAGGGGCGGGGCAGCACCCGCCGGGCGCTACGGGTTACCCGCCGGGTCACCCGCCGGGTTACCCGCCGGCGCCCACGGGTTACCCGCCGAGGCACCCGTGTGAGCCGGCTGGTTCTACGGGTTCTACGGGTGACTCGGCGGGTTCTACGGGTTACTCGGCGGGTTTTACGGGTTACTCGGCGGGTTGTAGGAGTAAGCCGGCGAGTAGTAGGAGTAACTCACAGCTTCCACGACTATACTTTTAAAGGCTGCTGCTCCCCTAATATAAGTCCGATTTTCGTTAAATAAGAACTAAATTGTAGGATAATTTATACTGATTCCAAACCTGTTTTCGGATCGAAAATATACCAAATATTAAGCGAGTTATTCGTCTGAGAAGGTGGCTAGGTTGGCGGAGGCAAACAGTGGTGCTCTCGCAGACGTCCGCGCCGGGACTGTATAAATGATGAGCGCTTCTTTAAAAGGCTGCTGCTCCCCTAATATTAGTCCGATTTTCGTCAAATAAGACTGGATTGTAGTATAATTCATACTGACTCCATAGGTGTTTTCGGATTGAAAATAGACCAAATATTAAGCGAGATATTCGTCTGAGAAGGCGGTTGTCTGTTGGCGGCTGCTGCTCCTTTAATATTAATCCGATTTGCGTCAAATAAATATTGAATTATAGAAGAGTTCATACTTATTCCACACAGAATTTCAGATTGAAAATAGACCAAATATTAAGTGTGATATTTGTATGAGAAGGCAGCAAGGTGTTCTGTGTATGTTCATGACTTGAATGGTGTGGTCAATATTTTTTACCATTATATATACATTGTTTGGATGAGCTTTATTGCAATTAATTTCTACTCATTCTGCCAACTGGCCAATGGGAAGGACTTTTCCTTTGGTTTTGTAAAGTCAATTAACCTATATATGTAATAACAATCTGGCGTGACCGTTATGTCAATTGCTATTAACATTTTGAATAATACAAAGAATGGGGTAAGTCATGCTTTTTCATCATTGATCACAAGCATTAATTGAAATTCTGAATTTCAACTGATTCCTGTTTATTATGCATATTAAAGAGGGAGATTGTTTTGATCATGGATGGAACATGCAATATCAATATTAATTCCAGTTGGATTATTTTCAGAAACAACAAGAAGAACGAAATATTGATAATTTATATAAAATGAAATAAATATCTAAAATGATTACTCTAAACTAGAGTATATCTATCTATAGATAGTTGTTATAGCTCCATAGACATCTTTATCAAGTCGGAATTTTATTGGCAACAAGCAAACAAACATTGTTTTATTTTCGTTTTTTATTGATTACGAATCAATGAATTATTGATAGTAACATATTATTAGGTGAAGATCTTATAACTATCTGTCTATCTACATATCTATACTCTATGAGGTATTACTAACTTTATTAACAAGAATATTCTTGTTTGTGCCTAGTATACTCCATTAATTTTCCCCACCTTAACTATTATATAAATTCTACACATTTCCCTGAATAATTCAGTCTTTATTTGACGAAAATCGGATATGTAGATAGACAGATAGTTTAGAGAGACAGATAGATTTATATGCTTATTATATAATATAGAATATCTAGCTTAATATTTGGTCCATATAAGTACATAAAAGATAGCAAATAAAATCACAGATCAAATCACAAATACTAATTACAATATCAATATTAGATTTAAATTTTACAAAAATATACACAAATACTGATCAAAATATCACAATAAGATTCAAATTAACACAAAAAGATAAGAATGTTCACATGTATAAAAAAAAATACCAATATACAAATATAATCATTGCCTGGTAATTACAATAGAATACATTGTTTTTAATTAATGAAAGCAATTACATCTGTTTGTAATTGTGAATGACAATCAAGACAATGTCATATTACTTTGTCATCTTTGAACAAACTATGAAATGACAGGTCAAAGAACCCCAATTTAGGCAATTAGGCAATTGACACATGTATTGAGCATTTGCTGTTGACATAACGGTCATGGCAGTTGGCAGAATGAGTAGAAATGAATTGCAATAAAGCTCATCCAAACAATGTATATATATTATGGTAAAAAATATTGACCACACCATTCAAGTCATGACCATACACAGAGCACCTGGCCGCCGCCAGAGAACTGCATTCTCAGATGAATATCTCGTTTAATATTTGGTCTATTTTCATTCCGAAAACATGATGGAATCAGTATGAACTATGCTACAATACAGTTTTAATTTGACGAAAATCAGACTAATATTAGGGGAGCAGCAGCCTTTTAAAGAAGCGCTCAGCCTTTCCTGCATTGATACAGTCAGGGCACGGACGTCTGCGAGAGCACCACTGTTTGCCTCCGCCAACCTAGCTACCTTCTCAGACGAATATCTCGCTTAATATTTGGTCTATTTTCAATCCGAAACACGTATGGAACCAGTATGATTTATACTACAATTCAGTCCTGATGTGACGAAAATCGGATTAATATAAATGGAGCAGCAGCCGCCGCAAGACAACTGCCTTCTCAGACAAATATCTCGCTTAATATTCGGTTTTTTTTTTAATCCGAAAATACGTATGGAATCAGTATGAGCTATACTGCCATTCAGTTTTTATTTGAGGAAAATCGGACTAATATTAGGGGAGCAGCAGCCTTTTAAAAAGTATATACAACCTCCCTGCCTACGCTGACGCTGGTAGCAAAAAGCTGCCGGGTTACCCGTGAAAACCGCCGGGTTACCTTTATTCGGTTGCAGCGCCCTCTGTGAGTCCAGTGTCCCCAATTGTTGGTGTAAATTTATTTTTGTTTGGGCAATGTGATGACTGCAGACTCTTTTTAACCTGAAACTACAGGAATGTCGCAATTAATATGAAGAATATAATGACTTGTGATTTGCTGTGACAATTGATTACATCTCATTACTGACGAATCTCATCACAACTCAGGCGAGATGCTTACAGAACTTATCAATTATATTTAATGACAAGCTGTTTCTTAAAATTGTTGTTGCCCCATTGTATATATGCAGGCACTTGTAATATAGTCTTTATGATGTAAAATATTGCTGTCATGTAGAATTTACTGAAAAAAAATGAAGAAAAAAAAAACAAACAAAAAAAACAGTTGCTGTATCATGATAGCCAAATGCAATGAAATGTAATTCAGTGCTTGCAACGTCACAATTGTTTTGAATTACTGGTCACCCATGTTTTAGATGGTCTTCTGTTTCAGGCCAGTTGTTGAAAAGTGTTTTCCCTTTAAGACTGTTAGAGTTTAGTTTACTTCCTCTTCTTTCAATTGACTTTAGAAATCAAACAAGAGAATTGTGATGTCACAAAACAATATTTAAATTGGATTTGTCTGCACTTCATTGCATTTGGCAGTAACGTATGTAGGCCCATATTACGGAAGCCCGGCACCGTAGGGTAATTTCCAAGAGAAATGTCATAATCGGGTTGGTGTATTTTGCTGGCAAGTGTATATTTAATGAAAAAAGTTTGATATCATAACATTTATGAAGTGTACTCAATTCTGTTGAATGATTTACATCCATTATCACCCAGTTAAATAGTCGTTAAAGTGCCCTGTGATTGAAATCTTGTAAGTGTAAAAATGAATGATTATTATTGATGATGGCCTTGCCCATAAAAGGAGTATGGAACCTCATGACGTCATTTTAGAAGACGATGTGATTGGAGAACATTCCTATGCACTGACCAATCATAAAGACAGTTTCAAACTTCTGCAGTGTTTATGTTAATTTACCAAAGTGATTGGAATGTACAGTTCAGTAGTGATTATTGTCAATAAATAAATTGTTTTGTATGTACACTTTATAATGATCCATCATTTTGCAGTGCATATTCAGAAGTCAAAAATCTGTATAATTTGTGAAGAAAATCTCTAGTTTCAGTGTGTTGTACAATAAATGAAAGTAAAAGGTATATCTTAAAAAACAAAAATTGTGTTTGGCTTTGTGTTATAGGTGACTGTCTGCAACATTTTAAAAATGGCATCATTCCTTTGATAGCCTATTCTACCTGGAGCTAAACTATAAGTATAATTAAAAATAAAGTATAAATGTCCACTCGTTTTTGGTCTTATCATTACAAGACAAAATAATAATCCCTTCTGATTATTGACAAATATCCAGCAGGGTTGAGTCGATTTAGGTATTGTGTTTAATTGATTAGATTTAAATTATACAGGAACAAAGCATGATTAAATTAAATTAAATTAAAGTTAGTTTTACTATTTAATTGATTAGATTCAATTCATTTATTGCAACCAAATACATACACCCCATTTAAATAAGTAAAATCTGCCATGAAAGAAAGCTTTCTTAGCCTTTAAAGCAGTCGTATTTGAGAGATAGAAACCTGCGGAACAGACTACATAGAACTGGTAATGTAGGCAGGATAATCTGAGCGCATAGAATGCTAATTGCTGAATGCTGTTCTTAACAATGTCTTCAAATTTTCATGTATTTCATGCTGTACTGTATGTTTGATATAATAGTGTGAGAATTTAATAAACTTTATCCATATATCTATAAATTGAATATTTAATATTATTTATGACAAAATTTATAACATAAGATCTGAAGGTCTGATTACATCCATGCAGCATTCATCTGTAATAACATTACACATCGGAAACCCATATTTGAGTCGAAGTTTAGTTCAATTGTGTTTCATCAAGACAATAAGAGGTGAAATGAAACAAATCATGCATGGTAAATTGGCCATATGGAATAGATTAGCAATATGTGTCTATTGACTGGTTAGTATTGATAAAATATGCGCAGCTTAAGCCCCCTTCACACATAGCCGTTTCAGACGCTGGAGCATCCCGGAGTATCACTCCGGGTAATACCATGTAGACCTCGTGTTTATTTCCGGCATTGTCCGGACCACCGTGGGCCTCCGGGGGAAAAATTAAACATGTCCAATTTTTCATGCCAGAGATCCCGGAGTAATTTAATCCGTGTTGATCCATGTAGACTCCCAGTAGACTCTGCCGATCTCCGGGAATCTCTGTATTGACTCCGGCATACTTCATGTTATCTCCGGCTAAGTCTGGCTATTAAATCAGGCGTCAATAGGGCATGAAAATTTCACCGCCATGTACGCTGGAGAGTACAAGGACCAATACGGTTCCTCTCCGTGTTGCACCGGGCACTGCCGTGTTTCAACCATACATGTCCGCGTAGCGACCGTATTCATTAGTGTAAGGACCGTGTTGCTCCTTGTTGACACCGTATTGCCATCGTGTACACACCGCCAAACTTTTTTTTTTGGACATTTTCAGATTTTGTTCCTGGACCACCCCGGAGTGAAAGAAATTTTACTCCGGGACACTCCGGCATGTGATCCGGCTATGTGTGAAGGGGGCTTTACAATGTGCTTGATGCATGGCGCATCTTGAATATCACCCTATTTCCTTTTGTGATTTGGGTATCAACTTAATTTTATTACAATATTCAATTGTTTAATCATGATTATATGCTGATAAAAAAACAAATTATGATTAGATTAAATTAGATAAAGTTGCCAAAATATATTTAATCAATTAAATTAAGATTATTTAATCTAATCAGAATATTAATCATTTAATCGTGAATAGAATTGATGTTACTGCAGTGCAACTCAAGCCGCCATTGATACTAGCCCCGGATAGCATTCCAAATCGGGCCAGCGCCGTTTCTATATAGGCCACTGTCGGTACAGCATCTTTTTGACGTCGCCAACATCGCACCAACGCTGAAATGATAGGGAACATTCACTATCTGGGGCCTAGATGGCAGCAGACTTGTCATTGATAAATATTTAGTTTGGACAATATACACACCTCAGTGCCTATTATCGCCATATCACATTATTGAAAGAAAATAGGGTGGTTGGACCAAACTCCTGCCCCAAATCACGGTGCTGTTAACTTCCATCAAAATAATGGGCAATAAGTTGACTTAAATTATATTATTTGCAATACATTTGCTTATAACTGAGTAAAATATATTGATTTACATTGACACCAAACAACTTCAAATCAGACATGTCAAAAACTTCAAAAAATGACCAAATTCGAGCCTTTGGTCTTAATTCCAGCATAGGGTGTACCAAATTCCAGCCATGTTCTTGTAAACAATTCCGGCACTCTTTAACTAATTGCTTGTATCATGGAAATGGGAATTGATGGTGTAAATGCAGGGGAAAGTAAGGTTTTTTTAAATTACATTCATTTCCGTCTTAAACTTCATATACAGTGTGAATATAGCATTGCATGGTCAAACTTAATATGTAGCTGTCAATGCCAGGAGTGAGCGAAGCTATACAATGATTTGTCAATATGTATATCACCAGAGACCTTCATGACAGCTTAAATGAGACCCTGTTCTTTGTAAGCCTTTTTTTCTTTTTCTTTTTTACACCTCAAGAAAAATTTTATTTGACCAAATTGTATATTTTCAAATTTTCAAAATTGGACAATAAATAATGATTTAGCAAAATAAGTCAGATTTGCTCAGGAATTGTAATGTGTAGCTTCAGCCGCCAGGGGCGCTGCAGTCGCTTACACTGACCCCCTGGTGTGACATGGCATCATAATAACAATGTGGATTGCTAGCGCGAACGTCATCGTTTCAAGATTATTGGTCAAATATTCTGGGCTCCCCATTAACAAAGATCCTTTCTATGTAGCGTTAGAATTGTTACAGTCAGGTAAACAAGTTTTTTTTCTAAGTTTGAAGCTGGATGTGTACTCATTACGAAATTATGGACAGCATTACTTTTGAACTGACAACGTTGTTATGACGTGATGACGTAGTCTCGTTCTAGACCATTGAACGAAAGAGCAATATTAAGTTGATCTTCCATAGGATTACATGTTTTTTGATAATTTTTGGGACACTTCCAGTTCGGCGTGACCACTGTGTAGCCTCTTTTTGGGACCTCTCTACGGGAAGTGAGCTTCGCTCACAGCCTTTGGCCGTGACGAGCTTCGCTCATATTAATATGACATTTTAACTTCATCTTGGCATAATTCTGAAAAGTCTAATCAAAGATCCTCTGGCAAGTTTACAGGATTTAATGATTTTATGTAGTCGCCAAAAAATGAAGACTATAAATACCTTAACTTCAGCTGTAATCCAACAGTAAATTATTGTAGTGTTTGGGACATAGGCCTGCTAAATTTATGTTAGAATAATGTAAAATCTGAAAGTGTAAAGATGTTGGGTTTAACCAACTTGTATTGTAAGCCATCATTATCATGTGACATATCTAAGATTATAGTTTTCCTTTTAATTTTCTATGTGTGAGCTAGTGTTTAGGATAATTTCTAAAGCCAGGTGGTTTACGATTTTCTTATAAACGATTTTGACTGTATTTTCTATTTCAGAGAGAGCCTTAGGACAGGCATTCAGTTCTCCCCACCTGAGGTGGCCCAGTACTCCCCAAAGCTGTTGCTTAGAAGAAATTACTACCTTATTTTTCCACATGGTGAGAACAGCATGTCAGTTACATGTACATGATTGTACTCTGATGCAGTTATGATCACTTTCGAGTCATGTGAACCAGTATTGCTTTTAGCTGCATGGGGGGGGGGGGGAGGGTTCTCCCGCCGGCCTAGTCAGCTACCTAGTTCTCTTTACTTTCCCCTATATTTGGTGATGTGGTGATGCCACTTAACAGATTAACAAAATCTATCACTGCTGCTTGTAAAAAGGGAGCTAGTGTGATGACCAATATATAAATCATACTTTACAATGACATCTATACAATTATGAAGACTTGAAGTGTATCTACTTTTGGCTTCGATTTGATCACCTCATTCCCAAATATGTGCAAGACAAAATCGAAATAACAAGGAATTTAGGCATTATCCGGGCCTTAACCCCCAAAACACAGGGGCCACGTTTTGCATGGTTAGACATAAGCATACTAAGTAATCTTAACTCCATGGCGCTGGATTAAAGACCCCTAGTAGGCTGGAATGAGGTCACCTAGTGGCTAAAATAAGGGCATGGTGTAGGCTGGAATTAGGTTCATTTGACACACTTATCTGTATCTCATCAGATTAAAAACATTGTAAGAGAATAGGAGTGAAATGCTTCCATTTGAGAAGTTTATGCATGTATTTGACTAATGAAGCAACACAGGTTGTTATAATTTTGCTATTAAAGGAATGAATTTATCAAGTTGAAAAAAGTTTAACTGGCTTTCTATTTTGTTTCAAACCAGAAATGTCTCAAATGCCATCTGGAATACAGACAGATTTAAACTCAAAATGGCGTTTATCTAAGGCCTTCTAGAATCTCAGAACATGGCAAAACCCAATAAAACATTCACAAAATATAGAATTTGCTAATTTTGGCACAATTTGACCAATGGAAACAGAGAAAAAGGAAGAAATACAAAGTGGCTGGAATTGGATCCAGGCTTGAATTAGGTCAATCGACCCCAATAAGGTTTTTAGCAGCGATGACTAATTCATTCAGTGATAGTTGAAATTGCTGGATCAGATTCACTGCATGAGAATGGTGAATGTTGAAAAAGAACAGCAAGTCAAGATTACTAATAGCCTGTGCACTCATATTTTGAGCATACATATGATTCAGATAGATAAAAATGCTTTGTACTTCACGTGACCTTTTCTATTGTTCTTTTGTGGGATATTACCAACGAAAATGTCAGCTAACTTCCTCCTGAGTGCAAACTGAATTCGTTTTGCATCATAAAGGCATTAAAACTAAAGAAACAATCAAACACATTAGCAAATATGCCCAGAGGAGTGTAAGTTAGTTATATCCCTCATAGTCGGGAGTTAAGCAACATTAACTCGGACGCAATGCGGGCCATGCTGTGCAAGTTTTAATATGATTAGTTTCGAAATGAGTTAATGGGGTTTCACTGTATATTGTAAGCCTATCCCATCAAAGAAAACACACAAACACAAGCATGACACCAATAGCCCCATGCAAACATAACTGCTTGGCTGGCATAGAAAAAAGGAAAAAAAGACTGTTTTCATTGACCCTGTTTTAAATACTGAGTCAACACTGAGCTCTTCTGACTTATATTCAAGTCAAATAAAAGAAATTGTAGTTTAGAATTTAGAACATTTTAAAAATCAGACACACCAAAAAGATACTCATTTAAAATGTCGAAATGTTGCCATTGTTTTATTTGTTCAGAGTGTTTTGCCTTATTGGTGACAATACATATATGTATGTTATCTCATCTCATCATCTTATCTTATCTCATCTTATCTCATTTTATCTTTTTGATCGATTGATAATTCTTGTTGTTTGAACACAGTGCTCTTATCTTATCTTAACTTTATCTTATCTAGTCTAGTCTCGTCTTATCTTATCTTATCTTATCTTATCTCATCTCATCTTATCTTATAAATCTTCACAGAATTTCCAAACTCATCTTCAACAGAATCTGAAAACCCATACCTAATCCTAATGGTACAATTTACCTTTACAAAATGAGTTAAAAGTTTTGGGTGTCAGATATTTTAACATATATTTTAACATAACTTACCCTACATCTGATACAACAGCTGGTCAAATAGTGATCAAACTGATATCTTAACACACAAATTTGATAAATATTTAATATATGACATTCCCATCACTCAAAAAAGTTTTGCCTAAGGATTGCACATATTTTTATAATTTTTTTTTTTCAATTTTTTTTACATTTCATCGTAAATATTGACATATATGTTTTTCAAATACTGTATCTCATTGCTCAAGTTAAGTTAAATAGCTATTTGTCTGAGAGAATGTTAAACACTGTTTATTAATGTTAATACTGTACTGCGATTGAGTGAAATCACATTCCTTTAAATAAAAATATATTATGAATCTCCTGTGAAGCCAGGTTTGCAAGTGACTGGGAAATTTTGGTTTCACATCACAGCAATTATTATTATTTATTTTTTGTTGGAGGTTTACCAAACTTATTTTTATCCAATTCATCTACGGAGCAAAAATACAACATACACAATAAAGAGCAGAACGCTTGGGCCTAGGTATCCACCAATTCAACACTAGCCAGCTCTCTGAGCTCTGCGGAAGGTCCCAGGTTTGATCCCGGCCTGAGCTACACATCCCAGCTGGAAATAGTTTGCATCAGATGCTAAATTAGAGGTGTGCCGTACTCGGTGTCTATGCTGAGGCCAGTAAAAGACCCCACCCAAGGAGTGAATGTGTAACTTAGACATGATGTGGACTCCAAGCTTTACCTTCTCATTACGTCTGCCTCTGAAGGGGTCATAAAAGCTAATTGAGTTTCAGACCAATAGCAATGAGACATTGAAAGATTCACAGTTCACAGAAAGATCCAGAACACATGTCTTACGTGTGTTGGGTAATAAAAATGCAAATATGATATCAAGTTGTCACTGCTTAATAACAATCACGATGTATAATTATGTGTCATCTACCAATGTAACACAATACTGTGATTAAATTGAGTGGGCTTTACCTGATTCTGTAGGGAAAACAAACAGGACATTCACAGGGCATTGACCTACTGCAGTATTAAGTCAACCATAGCTATGTACACAACTTTGTCTGCAGAAGTTTGAACACTTCGAAGAAGGGAAGCAACAATGGTGTGATCAAAAGGTAAGACTTGGTGTCAAGATGAACTTTCTTGAATGCTTATTCTCAAAAAAGTGATATTTTATCTATTCCTAGTTGACTTGTTGAACGAAGCGTCATTTAAGCTTGCAAAGATTAACTAAATTATCGACTTAATCATCTCATCATTACATATGCCTTTAACCCATCTAACATGCAAGATTTGCTCGACATCAGTGGTGTTGATTGGTGATATCACTTCATTGGGCCCCACTAAGTGCAACAAAATGCAAAGCAAGATTGCTTACTTCATTTTGTTCACTCTTTTCTTGAAATCTTTGGTGCATTTTCACTCATGAAATGTCCTGATTTTTTCTTCAATTAAACAGAGTCGTACATGGTTTTATCATTATTATTATCATCATCATCATGTTTATATTATACTTATAAGTACAATTGAATAGAAAACATAAAACGCACCTGTAGGTAAATTAGAATGTACATGAATTGTTACAGATTCATTTACTGGTTAATTTGTACATAAATGATATAAAAGTTCATTGATTTCATCTCTTGAGCGTCCACAGCAGGAAAGCCATAATTACATTCTGTTAAGTCCTTTACTGCCCTGTGGCGGGCCACACGTTAACTAAATTGATGTAGCTGATTAAAGACCTGCAGCGTCTTGCCAGTCTACAGGGCCCCTGCATATTTTTGATTACAGTCAGACCTGTTATTAAGGGGTCACCCAAGACAGGTGGCCCTTTTATAAGGGGTAAAATGACGAAAATACTGGGCGAGTTAAATTTGGAGGCCATCTAAAGTACATGCCAATGCCGTGGCCATACGTTTTCGGACATTATGGTCTGGTTTGTTTCCTTTCTTGTACTTTTGGCAGAATTATTTTCTTTAGGGACTATATTTATTGCCCTGAAAAGACATTTGTACAATAGTCACACCAATACCCCAGATAGTATTCCAAATTGGGCAAGTGTCGTTTCTATATCGCCCGCGTCGATACATCAACGTTTTGACATCGCTGACATCGCGCCGACGTCGATACGATTTGGAATGCTATCTGGGGTATTGGTGTGACTATTGTACACAACCAAGCGACCTAATTATGTACATGTTTTGCTTGTTTACTCATCTCAAGTAAATTTATCAATTTCTCTTTTAGTCTGTAAGACTTATAGCCTTCGGTATTAAAGGTCTAACAATGAAATTACAGAAAATCTAGATGTCCATGTGCTGAGTTTACAACATTATTTTTCTGACAATTCAGAAAATTGCCTAAACTAAAAAAATAAGAATCCATTTCTCTTGTATTTTCCAGAAAAGATTTCTTGAGCCTATACTCAGCCTATTGGCCACATAGTTTAACCAATCATATTGTTTAACTAGGTAAACTAGCAAAGAATGTCCATAATAAGGTCGCTGGGCTCTAAGGTGATGACACACAGTGTTAAGTTATTGATCGTTGGTCAGAGGGAAGAGCCTCATCATCCACATAGTTGGCTGAGAGCCACATGATTCTGGATGAGTTTCGACCCTTGTGACTTTAAAAAAAGGCAAGGTCACCCTTTTTTGAACTCATGCAAGGTCTTCCTCTAAGGTATATTACCTGTAGTTCCATGAGCTTAGCATCGATAGGCCTGATTATAGACATGTCTCTAACTGTGGTTTACAGTCAGATAGAGAGACATTATACTATAAGAGGGAAAAACTGAGCGTCCATCAAATGCTCACCGAAACTCCCACATAGGGCCAACATCAATCCGATGTCAGATGCTGGGTCTGATGTGTGGGACCCTAGGCTGCCTCCTAGTCAGCCTAATGGTTAATCCGGCTCTGCAAGTCCATACCACAGTCGTCAGGAAAATATTAATTTAAATTAATATTTTCCTGTAAATCTCCACAAAGAGGTTACAGAGTCAGCCGTGAACGGAGTTGTAAATTGTTTTCAAAAAGTGAGGACACACCTATTTCTGGTCATAAAATATTGCAAACTATACATGAACAGTGGATTCGATATTATCTGCATAGCATATTTTATTTCTATCAAAGAAAAACGATTTGAGAACTCTATATGCATTTCATTGATCACAATTTCAGTATACAAACGTAGGGGTGCAAACATTTAAATTGTATGGACTTAAAGGCACATAACATATGTGAAACCTGAAAATGAGAAGTTCACTTCTTAAGAGACATCAACGTTGTTTTCGTACCATAAAAACACACCATCTTTACTACATGTGAGTGAAAACAGACTGAAAATCGAACCATTATTTACAAAGATTTGCCATTTTGAAATCAGCGGACATGATTTTTCAGTTTGAGGCCCTTTTAATTGATTTTACACTGATAAGACGTTGTCCCGTTATAAAAACTGTGTTGTCCCAATTTGGAATACTATCTGGTGAGCTTCCAATTATTAACGTCAAATAATAGTCTTTATTCATTTTACCTTTCATCCGTGACATCATGAGGGTCTTGCAGCCTCTGATTGGTCAATTCTGTAAGCTATTATGCTCAGCAGAAGGTGTGACATCATGCCCACACTCAGTAAAGCCAGTAGGTCTGGAGTGTGATGTCACTGTTTACTATGTATTCAGCAGATAAAAGCCAAAATATTCTTTCTTTTGCACTTGTTTGGCTCACCTGAAGCCTGGTTAACTGCTAAACTATTTTGATTATGTCTTAATTATGTCTTAATGCTTTTATAATGCTGTCTTGTTTGGATCGAGAATTGTTTTGTTTCATTAGGAACTGAAGCATGAAATTTATGCAAACACAGGAAATAAACATTATTACAGCGATAATAAGCACTGATCATTGTAAAGCAATATTGTGCAAGAAGTGACGTCAAGCCAATATGGACCAGATATGCCATGTAATCTGGGTTAGACTGACTTCATGTAAAATACTTTTTAACAGCATGCAGAATCAAGAGCATAAATTAAATCAACTGTTGCCTCCATCAAAAGACAATCTAAGAAAATGTCAAACATTTCACCCCAAAGATACGAAACTAAACGTTTTATATTATTATTCTTGTATACAACATTTTATGAGTCAAATCATCAAGTTTTTTGTGTCTTTATTTTAACCAGTTTCATGTCAATTCCTGTAACTATTTTATAGTTTTTAACATGTCACACCCAGATAACATCAACTAGATTGTATTGACATCATTTCAACGATGGCAATTGTTGGCTGACTACATGTCAGTGTTGAGAAATGAGAAATGTGGTATGTTGTTTTGATGTTGGCTCAACATAAGGCTGGGATTGCTATGTTGGATCAAGATTAGCTGGCCAACATCAAATCAATGTAGCAGTTGGGATTTACATAGAAACCTAAAAGCGTCTAAATACTTTTTGGAGTTATTGTACATATAAAAGTACAGTGCTGGAATCAGAAGTGGTTATGAACTTCAGATCATCACCATCATTAACATATCATCATCATCATCAACATCATCATTAACATCATCAAGAGAAAAACAAAAAAAGGGAGGGAAGTAGCATGGTGATGAGCCCCAACTTGACAAATATAAAATTGTCGCTTTTTTTAGGTAGGCAATGAATTGAGTGCATGCCATTCCTTAACTAATTGCCACTAAAGCCACTGTCACACGGGCCGGTTGTGCCGTAGTGAACCCGTAGTATTACGTAATAGTTATGTAACAGCTCTTTCCGCCGGTTTGGCGGCAGCAAAAAGGGGCGGGGCAGCACCCGCCGGGTAACCCGCCGGGTTCTACGGGTTAACCCGCCGGGTTCTACGGGTAACCCGCCGGGTTACCCGCCGGCTTTCACGGGTTACTGCCGGGTACGGCAAATTAGTTGACGGCTTCCAGGGGTAGCCCGGCGGCTTCCACGGGTTGCCCGGCGGCTTCCACGGGTTGCCCGGCGGCTTCCACGGGTCACCCGCCGGCTTCCACGGGTTAACCTGGCGGCTGGCTATCTCGTGGAATTTGCCAAAAATTTATAAATAGGGGCTGCATCTGTTGTTCTCCATCATTCTGTCTCCGGCTGCTGAAGAGGAAA